>JAKGSA010000458.1:82783-184953 GCA_033558755.1 Philaethria dido
TTTTTTTTTTTTAACTTCACCCTGTATCCCGCATATAGCAGGATGGGCAGAGGGAACCTGAGAACCTAGTGTGAAGACACTCCGTTCTCTTACAACAATTCCGTTCCCCACTTTCCGCCAAATCGAGGCATTGCGTGTTGAGTGGCGAAACTTAACGCCACGCTTTGTCTTGTTACCAAACCTAGGAAATGAAAATACTAACATTTCCTGGAGTGGGAATCGAACCCACAACCTGTCGTGTTTACAGTCGCACGCTTGTGCCTCTGCGCCACGACGGACGTTATTATTAATATATTAATAATATTAATTTTATAAAATTTAAGGGTATATTTGAGATTCAGGTTATTTTTTAAATATTATTATTATCTTTTATCATTAACTATAGATTTTACAGCTTTAGACTATCGTATGAGCAATTATAATATTTTCAGCATATTAGAAAATTATATCCATAAAGAAATGAATCGATATATGCTAGTAGCGTAGTTCCGTCAAAATCCGTACGTAACGATTGTGGGTTCGATTCCCTTTCATGGGAATATTACTCTATCCTTTTTCGGTCTTTATGCCTACTTCACGCTGTGAGAAGATACACAAAAAAAACTCAAATATAATATTTAAAACTTACCATAAAGTCATAGTAGCATATGGCAGCCAACAGCATGCGAATACACTAACAATTGTGACAGTCATACGGAGGGTACGACGTCTTGCGCGCGCCAGCGGACGTTGGTCAGATCTTCGCAGTTGAATTCGTCCTGTGTCCGTTGGCACTGATTTATCTGTATATAGTTTATAATTAGTGTTAATATTTTAAACGTGATTATATATTGTTCGTCTAAGAAACGCCTGTCGTGGCGCAGAGGCACAAGTGTGGGACTGTAAAGCGACAGGTTGTGGGTTCGATTCCCACTCCAGAAAATGAAATATTTTTATTTTCTGGGTTTAGTAACAAGGCAAAGCGTGGCGTTGAGTTCCGCCACTCAACAAGCAATGCCTCAATCTGGCGGAAAGTGGGGAACGGATTTGTTAAAAGAGAACGGAGTGTCTTAACACTAGATTCTCAGGTTCCCTCTGCCTACACTGTTATATGCGGGATACAGCGTGAAGTTAAAAAAAAAATACTAAAAATAATGAATCAACAACACAGGTTGCAGATATATAACAAAAATATATATTTATTTACCAAAAATATTCACTTTCATTACAAACATTCAAATGATCCAAATTTCATATGTAACATATAAATATTTATTGCATAATTTACCATAACAAGGTAGCTTATTTTGAACTGAATTATAAAAATTATTGACTAAAGTGACGTGGAAAGATTATTAGACGATCTCTAATAACCACCTGATCACTGCATCAGGTTACAAATAACTTCGCTATTGAATAATAATACTAAAGTACAGTTGACACACATAAATTGTCATAATATATATCCACTGAGATAACATTGAAATGATTTTGAAATGATTTAATGTGGTATTTTTTTACCTTCACATTTTGTTGAGAAATTTCTCAAGGTAGATAAATTAAATCCTTGTGTGTATGGGTATGTCTGCATCGACAGACCAACGGTGACCCACGAGTAAGGAATGTCAATACCGATCCAATTAACTATTATATATAAACAATTTTCAGTGGTTCAGCAATTATTTGAAAATTTATATACTTTTCGTAGAAACTTTTATTTCCTAAATCTTATTGAATTCAAGAATAGCTGTTTTGTTGTATTGCGCCCGCCCCATCCACGGGTGGCCGTCGCTTTGTCAATCGATTTATTTCGTATATATAACTGTTCTCTAGTTCCGGACCGCTTGAAGACATTAAGTTCGGTGTTTCCACTATAGTCAGGAGTTTTTTTTTTTGTTATAAATAAAAATCCTAAAGTTATACAACTACCAAGAAAATATGTCTGGAAATATGTTTATTCATAAGTTTAAAAAAATAGACTAACATTATCATGAACTCTGATCTTTACTATGAAAATTTAATATTTTCTATAATTGAATTTATAATGATTGTATACATAAATTAATTTTGTAATAATATAAAATAAATATTTCAAATTTGGTAAAGATCCTTTCATATACATTTATACGTTTTTCCCTGCGTTGGATTTACATTTTTTATTTTACATAAAAATCCATTTTAAGTATAACTCATGAGAATAAACCCACGATTTTCACTAGAACCCCCAACTGTCATGTGATATGTCATCATTGCAATATGACGGTATCAACAACATAAATTGGCAAATTGATTTGTGCTCAATTGGCACGTTCGAAGCGCCATAATAAAAGAACTAAACAGAACATCATAAAAAACCAGCGTCACGTTTTTTCCAGTGTCAAGACACTCCGTTATCCAATTTCGTTCCGAAATGAAGATATTGTGCATAGAGTCACGTAACTCAACTCCGCACTCTTGAATGAAATTGAACGCTAGGGGAATTGAAAAGTGAAGATCGAACCTCACACCATCGCATTTACAGTCAGATGATGTTCTACTGAATCATAATGGCCTCAATAAATTTATTTATTTTATATATGAGATTAAATTTATCGTTTATTTCAAAAATTTTAATTTAAACCTATATACCCATATACGGGAAAGTGCTTTCAATCAAGCTGAGTGCACCTCATATTCACCGTTTAAAATTTAAGGCTTTATCGAAGCGTTTATTAAAATATTTAAAGTGTATCGCCGTAACTATGTGAAATTGAACTAATTATCTTTTGTATAGCTTGTTGAGAGAAATTTCACTTCAAGCTTCTTTTTACGCCACATAATATGAACACTTGAAAGTAAGTAAGTTACGTCGTGTGTTAGGATTCCTTCCTGATTCTTAATTATATTTAAAACCATCATTCTTTATTTTTATATTTTTATTTTATTCAAAGCCAAACTTAATGTGTCTTAAACTATTGTTCCTGTACTAGCAGAGTCCGTGACACATGTATCGAATTGATTGTATCGACGTCATATCATCGTTTCCCTTTATATTGATATATCGTATCTTAATATCAAAATATGCATTTTGTTGCAATAGATATCGTCCGATCGTACATTACAAAACGGTTACACCTATATCATATATGTCACTTTTATATTTCATTTAACATCAAAAGGACCTAAAAAAATATAAAACATGTACAATACTATATTTATAAAAAAGCAGCTTTACATTTTATCCCGTGAGAACTTAGACTCGAGACACTCAGTGAGCTGCTTTCTGCGTGAATTTGTCACTAAGTAAGCGGAACTCAACGCCGTGATTTGTCTTACCAGAGCGAAGAAGTGAAAATAATTTAAATAAAGACGTTCCCCTGAATGGGAATCGAACCCACAACCAATCACGTTCCCAGACGCTGTCCTACTGCGCCACGATGGCTTCTATGTTTATAAAAACACTAAATCTGACCCCGACCTAGTTATCGAACCACTTCTATGACACAGTATCCTTTGCTTTACACGTTCAGCGGAACGTTAAATAGTATTCTTTCACTTGACTTCACCTATCAATCATAAATATAACAACTTCTCGTAATAAAAGATTTTTAAAGAAAAATAACTTAAAATTTTGTTCACAACATGAAAGCTAAAGTAAGCCTTGGCTGGAAACATTACACGCTTTTAACTAAAGAAACTTTCTGTAATGTAAAGCTTACTCCTTTTACCCGTTTTTAAAAGGACCTTGAATGTAGCTTATGACATAACGATTTTAAGCATAGACGTTTATTAAAATTCTTACTGGATGATATTAAAGATTAGGGAGTAATAAATCTTTGAAACCTTTTAATTGGATTATGGATTCTTGGATCAACATTTTGTTACTTTTTGTTTTTTTTTACTTACACTACTTTTTAGTGAGGTTCAGTAATTTGTTTCTTATCGAGATTCTATTTTCTTCTCTTAATTATTACGTTTTTAAATCCTTTCTAACCATTTACGTACGTATAAATTCTATTGCATGCCACTGTACGTGAGAAATCTCGACTAGACAGCTTAAACTCAAAATCCCCAAAAAGATGACACCGGTTAGTATCCTCATTGTCATATCGTTAAATATACTAGACAAATCAAAATTATTATGTCTTTTAAATAATAATATGTAAAAAATTATACTGCGTGAGATACAAACAAATGTGATTACATTTGTTGTATTAAATTAATTCAAAAGTGAAGTAGAATGCTTAATCTTATACAATTATTAATAGAAAATCACTAAATAAAGTTCACCATATTCATGACCTAGGTATGATTGTTGACAACCAATAGATAATTTGTACGTCAAAAGATAATGGCGTAAATTGAGAAAAGCAAAAATTGTACTATAAGTTGCTTTACTTCTCGTACATTCGCAGCAAACTCAAGTAGCAGCACTACTGGCTACTGGATTGGTCTTTTAAGTACAGTGTTCCTATTAATAAAAATTGAAAAAAATCCAAAAAGTAGAAATATATTACTTGAATTTTGATTTCAAAAACACCACTCATTTTGTAAGTATTAAAGCATTAGAAGAATGACGAGTGTTATTACAGACTCTCCTATAGAGTCACTGCTTACAATAATGATAGCAGTTGTAACGCCCTTACATGCATTACACGATATACCTACATATATTAATATTGAATTATGTTACCGTACCATCAGTGAAACGTATAACGTATTTAAAAATAAACTTATAGAGGAACCTGGCAACACAATTCTGTCTGAGTTATATGTTTATTTACTTATAATTCTTTATTAATCTATATTTTTTTGCATCTTTTATTATTATTGATATTTTAATTGATAAAAATAATTGAAAAAAATATGTAATCAGTATAGTGAATTCCACGTCATTTATCGATGTTGTAATGTTTTATTCTCTTGAACCTTGTCTTAAGACTATGGTGAGATCCTCACCGACTGACAATTTTTTTTTATTTTTATTTTTTTTTTATAAATTTATGAGCAGGTTAGACAGTTGTCAGGGCGTCTCATATCGATATGCTTGCTGATCACTGCCCCCATGACGGCGTCATCACGTTTGGCGATGGCATGTCTGAGGCAGTGCTCAGCGATTGCCTTCCCCGAAGCCCCCATCGCTCGACTGATGAAGCTAATCTCTTGATAATTCCAAATAAATAAATAAATCCCGCACAAGGAGCCAGCGACAAATTCCGATTTGATGACAGAAAAATTCTAACAAAAGTTTATATTAACATGTAATTTATATAAAATTAATAAAGCGTTTTGTATCTAGCCCTTAGATCACTTTTCCAATTGAAATTTATGAGTCTAATTACATCCGTCGGTCAAATCCTACCATTAATTATCATTTACTATACGAATTTAACGGCTATTTAGAAGTTGGACGCAAAAAGCTACTTTTTGCTGAAGGGATTTTAAACGGCTCTAATGAGTGATTTATCGCAAGGTTATTCACCAAAAAAATATTAAATAATTAAGGTTTATCAATATTGCGTAAGAATTCATTTGTATTTGTATTTTGTAATGCTATAGTACAGCAAAAATTAAATCGTTGGTATCGGAAATCGATAAGTTGGAGGGCGGTATTACTAAGCTTGTCTAAGAAAAATAAGAAAATTATGAAAATGGTGATCATAGCCTCTTATGTTCGTATCCAAGTAAATTACTTCTATAACATTGAGCCAGAAAAAAACGTTTGAAATAATAGCAGACTAATTGGAATGACTTTTTAACAGCATTCTATTCTAATATTCTATTTTGTAACCTATTATTTTTAAAGAAAATTGCTTAAATACTTTTATTTCTGAGAAGAAAAATAATATTAATATATATATCTATATATATATATCTCGCATAAATGTTTCCATATGGTGTTTAACTTAAGTTATATATATACGGTTACTTCATATCCTATAAATATAACTATGATGTGTATCTTTATAGTAATACAATTGTACACATTTACGATCAAGGGACACCCGGATAGAACGAAGTTCCTTTATATTAATTAGTGAAGGAATTGTAAAAATTTTATTTCTTTTAAGCTATAAAAATAATCCTTGCGACACCACACTGTTCAATGCGAAATAGAAATTCAAAACAAATAACGAAAAATAGCTGGTTTGCTTCCTATGGAGAGAGAGAGAGAGAGAGAGAGACAGACAGACAGAGAAACACGTGCACGCCGCACGCTTACATCTATAGCAAAAAGTGTTGTTACATCTTTTGGTCTTAATTTTTTGTCTAGTCCCCTTTTGCAACGCGCGACATGGAACATCGTTCCTATAAAATACGAAATGTATAAAATGTATGTAATATTTACCTGACATTTCCTTGGAATTTGTATGTATCTCCCAAAAGATGCACACGTAGCAGACTGTTATAATAATGAGTGGTAAGAAGTACATGGCCAGTAGGCACATGACGTTGTACGCCAATTCTTGACGCTGGTTAGAGAACGCTTCGAATGAAACGCACTGCTGGAACTCAGGGACCGTCGGATGGTGCATGACTCGGAAAACTAGGCTCTATAACAAAAAAATACATTATTTTAATTGAAAGAAATTCATCTTGAAATTGATATACACTCCGGTCGCCGCTTCCCGCCCGAATGCGAGACATCTATATATAAATACGTGAAGCAAAAACTTTGTACCCCTTTTTACGAAAATTACGCGGAAACAGGAGCATGAAATTTGGCACACTTATAGTTTGTATAGAGAAGGAGTGCACAATTATAACATTTTTTTAAAATAATGTTAAAAATATATTAAATTAATAAAATAAATGATACAAACATTACCATGGTTCGACATCCATGTTTATATAAAATGAATAACAACAATAAACGTCGCTTAACCAATCAGTATCTTTATATAAATACGTGAAGCAAAAACTTTGGACCCCTTTTTAACAAAAATTACGCGGACGGAGGAGAATGAAATTTGGCACACTTATAGTTCATATAGAGAAGGAGTGCAGAATGATAGTATCTATTTAAAACAATGCATATAAAAGTATATTAAATTATCAAAATAAATGTTACACACATTACCATGGTTTGACATCCATGTTTATACATTGCTAAAGACAACGTGTTGTTAACGCGTCAACAGGGACACTAGTTACGTGTTAAATGGCGAAACTTAAGGTCATGCTTTATATACACCCAAACTAAAATGTTTTTTTTTTCAAAACTCACCGCTACGCTTTATTTTACTAGATCGAGAAAATGAAAAATAAATCTTTGCTTATCGATCTCCTTAATGGGGATCAAACTCATAATCATCAAGAGATATTTTTCAATTGTTTTATATTAGCGTTGAAATCTCTCTACTTAATATATTAGAACAATTTCCAATATATAGTAATGTTTTAAATTCTCGTATTATTATAATTTTTTATATTATGATTGATATCCTAAACATAAGCTAACTAATGCTGTGACTGCTGACTGCACTCAATAAAGATTCCACAAGAATATTTAACTCTAAAATATAAATCATAATCGACGACAAGCAATAAACTCATTTACTTAACACGTGATTTTGGAAATATAACTAGAATATACAATATAGGTCTCCAGATACCGTCTCGTCTGCTGACTGCTTAACATTCAAATCGGTAACCTACATTTTGTCATTTATATATGTATGTAAGCTTCACGCTGTATCCCGCATATAGCAGGGTAGGCAGAGGGAACCTAGTGTTAAGACACTCCGTTCCCCACTGTCCGCCGAATTGAGGCATTGCGTGCTGAGTGGCGGAACTCAACGTCGCGCTTTGCCTTGTTACCAAATCTAGGAAATGATAAAAACCATTTCCTGGAGTGGAAATCGAACCCCCAACCTGTCGCGTTTACAGTCGCACGCTTGTGCCTCTGTCACGACAGGCGTTTAACATTTTATATATTTATCTACAAAAAAACCACTAAGCATAAACTGTTGCTTTAACTTAACTTACTGTATGATGAGGTAGGTAATATAGCACTTGCAGTGACATGATAGAAAATTTTATTGGAAATAAATTATATTATTATACTTTATTCTTTTTTTAGTTTTACGTGTCTTAACACTCTGTTCTCAGGTTCCCTCTACCTACCCTGCTATATGCGGGATACAGCGTGAAGCTATGTGTGTATGTATGTATGTATGTAAGTGAAGTAACGAAGGTATATTCTAATAAAATTTGTTAATACCGAAACTTTATTATTACATTTCCTGATTACATTTAACTAGAATAAAATAAATCGTTATAGTGAACTCAAAGTAATTGAAATAGCAGTGTTCGGATTTTGTAAGCAATCCAAAATTAATAAAAAGATAAATTTTACTGTAATATTTTATATTTATTATTAATAAAAATATATTGGCAGAAGCCGCTGCGAAGAAGAAGCCGATTTACTAGAATTCACTTAAAAATAAGCTTCCATTTGATTACTATCAAAGCTCTAGAAATAAAATTCGAAAACATTTTAGATTTCTTCGTACCATTTCCCGCAAAATGTAAGGCAAAAATAAGTACTAACCAGACGAAGGTAATGCTACGTGAGAGACTTTGGGACATTTTATAGTATTATATATACTAGTATCCCCGTTGACACTAGTGTCCGCGTTAACAACGCGTTGCCTAGCAACGTTTATGTCACTTTATATAAACATGGATGTCAAACCATTTATATTTGTTAATTTAATATAATTTTTATGCATTATTTTAAAAAGATATTATCATTGTGCTCTCTTTCGCTATATAAACTATAAGTATGCCAAGTTTCAAGCTCCTCTGTCCGAGTAATTCTCGTTAAAAAGGGTACAAAGTTTTCGTCTCACGTATTAATATATAGATAGATGTATAGATATACTAGTAACTATATCAATTAGTCTTTAAGAATATAATAAACCATTTATTTTTTTGTAAAATTAGATATCATGTTTTCTTTTTAATTTTGTGATTTGAAACTGAATGAATATAAATAACTACCATTAATGAAGAAATTTGTTCTTTTCTTTGTAGTAATTGGAATCTTTCGTTTCTATACACCTACGAAACTTCAATTACGAATTCTTAATCTCCCATTTAACATTGAAATACTCATATGTTTCTTTCATGTAAATAAATAGCTTTGCAAGCTTGTGGGCAATCAAAGCCTTAATGTCGCTAAGAGCCTCTTAGGTTCATTAAATATAAACTTCTTGGAGTATTCAAGTTGGGACGTGATCATGAATTAGTTACTATTCGACTTTAGTGCAAGTAACTTAAAAAACACATTGATTCAAAATCGTTTCTTTTAAATATTAGGAGCAAATTTTTACTTATTTTCATTATTTCACTTTAAAAATACAGAACGTTACTTAAATTTTTTTAGATACTCAAAAATCTGTTCAACAAACATGATTCTATTGCTATGAATAAGT
The DNA here is from genome assembly GCA_033558755.1 of Philaethria dido. Taxonomy (NCBI): domain Eukaryota; kingdom Metazoa; phylum Arthropoda; class Insecta; order Lepidoptera; family Nymphalidae; genus Philaethria; species Philaethria dido. Next base: position 92,182 of record JAKGSA010000458.1, read on the forward strand.
CAATTAAAAAGATTTTACAGTCACTGCTTCAAGAAAATTTAATAAAGAAAACTAATATAATAAGACGTTAAGCCGACACTACGATTAGAACTTAAACTAAAAGACAATTCATACATTTGAATTGTATGTATATAGAATAAAAAAATTGCTTTCAAGCGAGCAGTCAGGTCATGAAAATGAGAAAATTTATTTATAAAGATATTTTAAGTTATAAAAATTATATATTATTATTGTAACAAATCTGGTGAAATTCAAGACACTCAAAGAACCCATACTCAGAAAGCTGTGGACTCGCTAAACAAAGGGTACCGTATGTTCTAGTATGACGAAGTGAAGTACAAAGGATAAAAACAACATTCCAAGATACAAATTGAACATCGAAATCTTCATTTTATATGTATTAAAAATAACAAGTTATTGTTTTTATTAAAGAGAAAAAAATTGGAAATCTTTGAAATGTATATAGAGGCCAGTTGTGGCGCAGAGGCACAAGCGTGTGACTGTACGCTACTGGTTATGAGTTCGATTCCCACTCCAGGGAATAAAAATATTAAATATTTAGAATTATTAATATTTTATATATATTAATACAAGATAAAGGACGGCGTTGAGTTCCGCCACTCAGCACGCAATGCCTCAATTCGACGGAGAGTGGGGAACGGATCATGAGAGAACGGAGTGTCTTAACACTAGGTTCTCAGGTTTTCTCTGCCTACATCGCTATGTGCGGGACAAAAACAAACGGTGCATAAACTGCGAGTAAAATACAAATATTTGAATAATAAATTAGGTCAATATTCACTAAACGTTGACCATGTAGCTACTATGAGCTAGTTTAAACTTTCACGGACTTTGAAGTCCGCATTTCTCATTTACAACATGCTAAAGCAATTATGAAGTCTTCAAAGACATGCTTCACGTGAAATCTATATACTAAATATAATATAAGTACTTAGGTATGCGGCCATCGTGGCGCAGTAGGATAGCGTCTCACTGTAAATTAGAGCAGTTGTGAGTTTGATTCCCATTTGGAGTAGAAATTATATTTAAATTATTTTCATTTGTTCGCTCTAATAGGACAAACGGCACGGTGTTGTGTTCCGACACTCAACACGATACTATAATAACTACTATATAAATAGGGGAAAGGCAGGTAGCCCGTATTCATTGAATATTTATTACAACTGTGATATTTGCAAAGCCAAAAAGCCGCCATTTTTTTAAAGACAAAAAGCAAAAAAACTGTGATATAGCAGTTCAGGGTTTGATTAATAGAAATAAAGCAGTTCTTAATTTAATATTAAATATGAAATAAGACAGAACAATCCTTTATTTTTATTTTTATTTGCGTTTCATTTAAGTATCCAGAGCTACCTCCCCTTACCCTGTAGACAGAGAGAAGAGAACGGAATAATCTATGTATTTATTTTCTCATCAAACCCCCTGTAATGCGGGAAAAGCATGAAATTAAACAAAATGAAATTTATTTTTATCCTATCTGTTACAAAAAATAATCTCAAAAAAGGAAACTCGCTAAGTTAATTTTATTTTTGTAATTTCGAAAATCCTCTTTACATACATTTTCGTCTTAGTACAACAAAGACAGTAAGAAGGTCACTAAAAATATACTTTTTCGTTCTTATTATTATACCAAATGTCTTTTTTAGTTTTTAATGTGCACTCTTACTCTAGGCCTTCAAGAGACACGACACACAATTAAAATCACATAAAAAAGTTTACATAACCTATCTTTACTTACAAAAATTATTTCATAACATTCTAATTACTAACTTCTGAGAATTGCTCTTATTAGGAACACAGCTCAGCGTTGGGTTACCGCGAGCGGATGTGGAAAATCTCGTCGAAAACTGAGAAACGACATAATTGACCTCTAGGTTCCCTTTTGCGTAACAATTGTAAAATAAAAAAAAACAACTTGAAACAACATCTGAGCTGTGTGAATTACTCAAAATTATATAAGCCAAAAATTACTTTTGTAATTTTTAGATACACAATTATTTTTAGCTTCACGCTTTGTCCCAAATGGGGTAGGTAGAGAGAATACAAATGAATAGGAACAACCTTGCACAACGATTTTTACGAAGAAGGTAGAAAGACTATAGTTAAATAATTCTACATTTGCCTAACAAACAAACATATTATGAAATGTTCAATACTGATACCCAACGACAAAGTTTGTCTCAAAACCAAAGAAGTGTTTTTCTTAATATTCCTTTCACTGGGTTTCGAACCCACAACCACCATAACCAATCACTAGCACTAGAATACAAAACTTATTTGAACCAAAATACAAAAAGAAACTCAATGTGCTCGCTCGGAGTAAAGCAAATAATGTTTACAGTGAAATTTTATTCAGAACACATAATAACATTTAAAAGCTCTATATGGACGATCGCATGGTTCAACAATAAATTGCACAAAGTGCTCCGTGATTTTAACATAAAATACTAGTTCCAGGGCTTTTTAGTATGAAACGCTTACCTAAAGTTGCTTTTAACTGATATATAAACATATATATTTAGTGCAAAAGTTTTGGATGTTTAATCAATTTCTGTACCTATCTAAAGGTATTTAAATATTCCATACATTTACGAGTATACGATATATCAATACATCACAAGGTTAAATTAACGAAACTCGAAGCTTATTAAAGTATAGTTGTCGATTTGCTTGTGAGGTAATATGGCATTGATGTTAGCAATTATAACTTTAAAAACTTTATAAAGCGAATTTCTGAATAAAATATTAGATACATATTAAATTAATAAAATATATACTACACACACACTACCACCTTTTTGAAAAACACTTTTATGTCAAGTGACTTTTTATGATACATTAATTTTAGTTGTGAGTCCCCAAACTCTTTTAAAATAATATTTTTATTGAAAAAAACATATTATATTGTCTTTAAGAGAACTTGACGGTGCAGTGGGACAGCATCTGACAGTTAACTCGATTGATTGTGGGTTCGATTTCCGCCCGAGGGAATGATTATCATTTCTCGGCTCTTGTAAAACAAAGCGTTTGCGGCGAATAGAGTGTCTTGACAGTAGGTACACTCTGACTGCCCTGTGTAAGTATGAAGCTGTTTCTTTGTATACTGTTTTTAGCAATACATTTTTCCTTAGTTTACGTCAGAACTTTCCTGGAATATATGATTGTTAGATTTTAATATGTGAAACAAGATATTACCTGCGGCAAACTGCATAAGAAGGCGATGAGCCAGGCAAACCACAACATTGTTTTACTCCGGTTTCTTGCTATAGCTAGACGAAGAGGGTAAAGAACAGCAAAAAATCTGAAACAATTTTTAAGAATTTATATATAACTATTAAAATAAATTTATTTTATTATAGATCTATAGTAAAGGCAACAGATAATCAGAGAAAATTTCTGTACCAGCCGTGCATAGGTTGATAAATCGAAAACGCATATATTCCAGGGCAGGCATTAAATGTAAGTTTTGTTCTATAAATTTGTATTTTATATAACCTACATATTTTTCTAGTTAAAAGTAGTGATGGCTTTATTTTTTTTTTGATTTAGTCATATTTATTCACTATTTTTATAAAATGGGTTCGATTCCTGCTCCAGGAAATGTAAAAGCTTAGTATTTTCATTTCCTGGGTTTGATCACAAGGCAAAGCGCGGCGTTGAGTTCCGCCACGCAGCACGCAATGCCTTAACTCGGCGGAAAGTGGGGGACGGAGTGTCTTAACACTAGGTTCTCAGGTTCCCTCTGCCTACCCTGCTATATGCGGGATACAGTGTACAGCAAAAAATAAAATATATTTTTTATAATAAAAAAATGTATTTGCTAGTTAACTTATCAACACACATCTACTACGAATATCGTGGTGCAATTGAATGGCGTACCTAACCAAATAATCGTCACTAAAGTTATCATCGTATATTCAGATCAGCTGCGCTTTAATAATATGTGATATACAACATATGTATACCTTTTTTCTCCTCTAAAAATAGTATAGTAGTAAACTTCACGCTGTATCCCGCATGTAGCGGGGTAGGCAGAGGGAACCAGAGAACCTAGTGTTAAGACACTCCATTCTCTGTCAACAATTCCGTTCGCCACTTTCCGCCGAATTGAGGCATTGCGTGTTGAGTAGCGGAACTCAACGCCGCGCTTTACCTTGTTACCAAACCCCAGAAATTAAAATACTAAATTTTACATTACCTGGAATGGGAATCGAACCACGACAGGCGTTAGTATAGTAGTCTCCTAAGCAAATACTATTTCTCAATAAAATTACGAACCTTAGGAACCTTATCATATCACATCCCTCGATTCGGTTCGATCGAAAAATTCTTTAAAGAAAAAACATACTTGAATTTACTGCAAAAAAAAAAACTCGTCATCAGATCCATAGTTCATTGACCGAAGTGAACTTCGGAAATCTGAACGTCCCATTAACAACAAAACGGCTTTAATTAAAACGTTTAACTTCGTATTTTGACTTGTATTCAATGTTAGGAATTCGATTAATTCCGGCTTTCGATTTATCCCATTGTTGGCTTCAAAATGTTGCTTTGAATATATATTACTCTATTATTGGTTTGCTTGAAGCTGTCATAGCTTTATTAGGAGATAATCTGTTTGTGCACTGAAGTTGTAAATACAAATCTCTTGTGACAATGTTTATAATCAGTATTTATAAATGTAATATCTATTGCCCGCGGCTTCGCTCGCGTGAGCAACGGCAGTCCATACTACATACTATAGTGTACAGCGTATATGCGTTAATTTGGCGGCTTTGACTACCAAATGATTTTTTTAAAAAAATACTATACAAAGTTTCATGATAATCGGTTAAGTGGTTTTGGCGTGAAAGCGTAACTAAGAATGTAAGTCATTCACATTTGCAATATTAATAGGGATAGATGTGGATGTGGTCTTGCCACTACATATCCCATTTCTTTGAATATTTCCGTTTTCATTATTTCTTTAAGAAAATTACTCATGAAGATAAAATATCTCTAATTATTAACCTAAAATTTTAGAGAATTTATGACGAAAAATAAGAACAAACGCTGAGCATCGCTGAATATGAGTTTTGTACACCAAAAAAATGTTCAAAAAAATGTAAGTGCAATAAAGAATATATGATTAGTTTCACTTTCAAATGGTCTAGTCAAATGGTAACACAGTCAAATGGTCTAGGATTAAGATATTAAAATAACTGTCCGTCATGCTAAAGAACTTTTAAGTCTTTTGGGAAAAATTCTTATTTAGCTAATCTTTTACGATTTAGAAGTAGCAGTCTTCAAAATCATAGAATTATTACTCTTACTTCCATTTAAGTCTAACTATACAACATAAAAATTCATTCAAATTCGTCCGATTTTTCCAAAATGTACAAACAGATAAGCCAACCGACCAACAAGCATATAAAAAAATGAAAAAAAAGTATTTTTATGTTTTATGATCATTTTTTATCTCCTTAAGATATTATTTCGTAAATTCGTAAATATATTTAATAGATAGTCACACTTCAAGATGTTCGTGACTACAATTTTCTATGCAGTTTTAATTGAAACAGGACGCAATGTTACAAAGTGTCACTTGACAAGCAATAATAAACTTTTTGCTTCTTTATACTCGTAGTACAAAAAAGTCCAAGACAAACAAAGAAATGAAAAAGCTTTTCTAAGTTATGTACATAAAATATAAAGCCAAGTAATAACAAAACATTGCCATTTTCTCTATATTTTTCATACATTTTCATAAAATACAAAGACAAATTGCTGTTAGGCTGCTTGAAAATTCAATCAATCAAAAATGTGACATCCAAAATAATATTATGACAAAATAACCTTTTCGACTCGAGCCTTCATAGTGAATAGAAAATTATTGGTATAATAAAGCTTACTACACGGTGAGGATGTAAATGAATACTAATCTTATAATAACGCCTGTCGTGGCGCAGAGACACAAACGTGCGACTGTAAACGCGACAGGTTGTGGGTTCGATTCCCAGTCCAGGAAATGTAAAATTTTGTATTTTCATTTCTTGGGTTTGGTAACAAGGCAAAGCGCGGCGTTGAGTTCCGCCACTCAACAAGCAATGCCTCAATTCGGCGAAAAGTGGGGAACGGAATTGTTGAAAGAGAATGGAGTGTCTTAACACTAGTTTCTCTGGTTCCCTCTGCCTACCCTGATATACGCGGGTTACAGCGTGAAGTTAAGAAAAAAAACATATTTTAAGCTGAATACTATATTTTAACGCATGAATAATAAAATATATATAGAGATTGAGAAACAATGTCACATATGAATAAAATTAAATAATTACTTAAGAATATTTTTTTTATTTTTCACTCTTATCCATAAGTTCTCTTAAATTCAAAATTCAATCTTCGAAAACAAAAATTTTAATATTCAGCATTTAAATCATGTTATAATGATATCCATATATTCTTTTGAGTTATAATAAATTATACAGAACTTCATAAAATATTTAAAAAAAAAATAAAAAAAAACATAATAAATTACATATAAAAGAATAGTACATTGATTGCTACTAGTTTTTATAACTATGAATAATCATAAACAGAAGTAGATTCAAAATTGAATAAGATTAAGATATTTTAACAATAATTAGTTTTTCTATTTTATCTACCACGAAAGACAATATTTTGAAAATAATATAATATATAAATTGAAACATAGCCGTCTGCGGTATAAAGGCTTTGTGAGGCACAATTTCTTCAGCCATGTCCTGAACTGAGAACTCTTTAGTGAAAAGAATTACTTATGTCTAACTCAAAACTAAAAGCTTTTTGTGTTGTATTTTAGGAGCTTAAATAATTCAATACGGTTGACAGGTTGCCACATGGACTATTTAATAACAGTTTTACAGTATGTTTTTTACATCTATAAATATATATTTTTTGAGGCTCCATGATTTTTGTGCAGGGCATTCAAAGAGAACCAATAGATTCTCTCTTGACAATTGTCAAGACACTCTATTTTCCACTTTCTGCAAATCTTCGAAATCAACACGTTGCATGGTGAGCGGCGAAACTCAACGCCTTGCTTTGTCTTACTATAACGGCAATCGAACCCTACACCATTCCCGTTTACAATTAGGTGCTGTCCCACTGAGTCTCTCTGCATCTATGCTAATTTATCTTTGCTAGCATCTATACTATATATTACTCTAAGAAGCCGAGCGACGCTTTTATCTTCTAATGTGACGAATTTTATAAATTTCTTAATTATTTTACTATAGATAAAAGATGTTTTCAATTTAAAGTATTTAAAAAATATTTAATTTTAAAACATTGTTAAGTGCCAGTCGCCATCATTAATATATGCCCGAATTCACAAAGTAATTGAGGGTCCGAACCCCACTCGGATAAATGTTTCTGCTTAAATATTCTTGTTTCTCTCGCAGGACAAAATATAGCGTTGGGTTCTACCATTCACTACACAAAAGAAGTGTTGGCGATTGGCATGAAAGTGAAGAATGAAATAATCTTAAACAATTTTTAGCTTTTACATCACTAGAGATGCTATAAAGGGTAAAAAACCTTTTCATTTACAAATAAACTTTGTAACTAAATAATGATTGGGTTATGTAGCTTCCAAGACTTAATTTTTTAGACTGTTTTTTTTATTTTTATTGTTATTTCATTACAAGTATTGCAAAATCTTTGCCTGTCGTGACCACTGCCGTAGATATAAAATCGATAAAGAAAATCTTTTCGAATATTCATTTAAAAGTATAGAAAATAGTAGTCATGATTCTCAACAAAGTAAGCATTGCTCAAGAAAAGAACAGTAGATACCAAATGATAATTAAAGTATGTCTTATAAATATATGTAATATTCTTACAATTATTACGACTTAAACCTAGTTCAGAAACTGTAAAACAATAAAAAGGACCTTCACGCTTTAACCCGCATAGCAGGGTAGTCAGAATCTAGTGATCTATAATAATATCTAAATAATATCTAATCTAGATCAGAACCTAGTGTCAAGACACTCTGTTCACCGTTTTCTGCCCGAATTCCTGAATCCGAGATCTTGCATGTTTAGTGTACATACATACATAGCTTCACGTATCGCATGTATACCGCATATAGCAGGGTAGACAGAGAGAACCTAGTGTTAAGACACTCCGTTCTCCACTTTCCGCCGAATTGAGGCATGTTAAGTATCGTTAATGTTAAGTGGCGGAACTCAACACAGCGTTTTAAGTCTCCATTTTAAATGTAGAATATACATAATTATAGCTCACCTGTCTAAAGATATGCATACTAGGACATTCGATGATAAATAAAGTCCAAAAGCTCGTAGAACTAGAAAAAATTTACACGCCATATTTCCGGCCAACCAAGCGTTTGTTGTTCTCCACCCAATCTGAAACAAAAATAAATAATTGAATGTATGAAATGCTATACTAAAATTAGAAGCTAAAACAAGTTACGAGAAAAATATTCTATAACCTAGATTTTTTTCATTTCCATACATATTTCAATTCAAAAATTATTTTTTTGTGCTAGGTATATGTTTATACAACAAAAATATCGAGGCTTTCCATAATTCATCATCAATACGCGTTTAATAGCCATTTTATTACTAATATTCAATCATTTTGTGAATTGATCTTAACTTGAGTAGTTGTGATTTTTGAATTTCGAGATTTTTACACATATTAAATGAAACTATTAGAACGTTAATGCGCATTTTAAAGGGGCCCTTTAGTCCTACAGCTACTTCCTAAGTCCCAGGCACTCTCCAAACTCCTCTCTTTGTAACGCGATGGGCCCGGCACCCGCCCGGTGAACCCATGGATTGCTAAGAAGTTTCTTTTACGTATTAATCGCGTTTAATCCGGTTAAAATAGTTTCATTTAACTCGAGTAGTTTTTGACTTATTCGTTTTTTTTTTTATTTAAAGACGGGTTTTCTTTTTTTTATTAAAATCTTAATTATTGTCATTTATTCACTCAACATTATTGACTAATGTCACAGATAGCCGTTTTCTCATTTACTCTGCCACCATAGTTGACAATAGCCCGCATTCACCAAGATTAGGTCTCGATAAATGAATTTCTTTCAAAAGCTTTCTTTGCTTTAAGATTGATTTGAAGAGCTTTCTTGCTTTATTTTTAATATTATCTTAATTGAAACGATATTGTTGTGTTTACTCAAATAATATTGTACAGTAATTGTTTTTTTGTAGTACTTTTACAGTAATGGCTTGAAATGAGCCAAACATTCGACGAGTAATAGTAATGATAATAAGCCCGCAGGGCAGCTTGTGGCGAGCTGTTGGGGAGTGGCGACCCCACGGACCTGAGACCTCCAGAGGGGAATTGTAATTTATCCCCCGCCTCTGGCTTGCCTTCATTGGCCGGCAGAATGGAGTGCAAGAGCTATATGCTCGGAAGGGTGGAAGTGCTCAATCTGCGTAATAGCGGGGAAACCCGCTCACGAGCTCACTCGCGATGGTGAAACCGGTGCACACCTCTCTACACCCTTAGCCGACCACACCGATGTTGCGCCCGAGGCACTACGCCGCTTTGTGGGGGCCCATCTAGTGGGAGGCGAGTCACCGTCCGCTAACCTTTCAATTTGAGACTGTTGAAAAGGCGGACGTCCGATAGTCTCAATCAATAGCCCAGTACTTAGTCCATCCAAACTCCATTCCATAGCCCTATTTTAGTTTTCCATATGTTCCATAGCTCCTACGCATTGACCGGTGACCATCTCTGAGCAATTGCCTATGGTTACTCAGAGATGGATCCCGGTCAATGCGTCAGATTAAAAAATAATGTTGTCTCAAAGGGGCCTCTAAGTGTTGGACCTGTGTCCTCACGCAAGCCTTCCAAAGGACCGGGTTCCTTTGAACCCGAGAACTTATAATGATAATAATACTTTACTCCATACAATATTTACAATTATGTTTAGTTGACATATGTGAAATGGTGGCCTTATATAGGTAACCTTTTATATATAGGTAACCTTTTATAGGTAACCAAAAATGGATGAGAAATCAATTGTAAAAAATGCAAAAAGTATTGATATGTGATATTAAGCTAGGCTTATATACAAACATATTTTCATAAATATGAACTATATATAATAAAGTATATACAAGTAAATAAATTAATTTTTTTTTTAATCTTTTCGAATTCCCAATTACTTTATTTAAACTTTGAATTAAGTTTATATAATACTAGCTGTATCCCGCAACTTCGTTTGCAAGGAGCAGAATGCCACGATGGCTCAACTCGCCCGGGTAGAGTATAAAAGATACAACCCCTCGTTTCAAAGAAATTTCAAGAAACTCTCGTCCAGTAGTGTCGCCTGTACGTAGTCTGTCAGTCACTCAGAAACGTAAGCGATTTATATTATATTAAATTTGTAATATCTTCTAAGATGTTCATTGAAATTAAGTGATGTCAAAGACAATTTTGTTCACAATTAAATACTCTTAATCAACAACACATTTATTTGGATAAAGATTTATATTATTACGTTGATATAACTCTTAACAAATAATGCACTAATTTCGACCAAAGATTACCATATAAACGGTTCTAGTGAGTTAATCTTAAAAGATAGATATATACTGTCGCGGCCATTTTTTTAGATCATTTCAAGAGAAATAATTATTTCATACATATATTATTGGTATTTTGAACCGTTTTCGCAGCGCACGCAACGGAAGCCCTCAAGGATGAATAATTTTCCCCGTTTTTTCCACATTTTCCATTATTTCTTCGCTCCTAATAGTTGCAGCGTGATATTATATAGCCTAAAGCCTTCCTCGATAAATAGTCTATTCAACACAAAAATAATTTTCCAATTCGAACCAGTAGTTCCTGATATTAGCGCATTCAAATAAACAAACAAATAAACAAACAAACAAACAAACTCTTCAGCTTTATATATTAGTATAGATAAGCTATACAAATGTAGAGTAGAATTTTTATAAAATATTTGCATTCTAAAAACAACGTATGTAGTATAATTACCCATCGAGGGAATAACGAACTAAAACTATTAGTTTTCATTCCATGAATTCAAATCAAATATTCGAAATGTGAAATTCAAAAATAACTCCATCGTGTATTGAATTGTATGTATTAGTATTGGGTGGTCTATGTTTATTCAAATAAATATTTACTTATAAAGAAAAAAAACCCGACTGAACCAATTCTTCAAATTTAGAAAGCAAATACAAATAAAGTGAGCTATAAAAGCTAGTTAGTACCCAATAATGTTTTGCCTTGACGCCTGTAGTGGCGCAAAGGCACAAGCGTGCGACTGTAAACACAAAACTGGAAATGTAAAAAGTTTATTATTCTCATTTCCTGGCTTTGGTAACAAGGTAAAGCGCGGCGTTGAGTTCCGCCACTCGTACGCAATGCCTCAATTCGGCGGAAAATGAGGAACGGAGTGTCTTAACACTAGGTTCTCAGGTTCCCTCTGCCTACCCTGCTATATGCGGGATACAGCGTGAAGCTAAAAAAAATTAGTTACTCATACAAAAAAGCAATCAAATCGGAAACCTTCTTTTTTTAAAGTCAGTTGCAAAACATAAGCATCAGTTATCGACACACCATGACTGGAAAAACCGCCAACGCCATCTATCATTCACCCTCTGTAGCTTGCTCACAATCCAATATTTCGCCGAATTAGAGCCTCCTAACTAGATATCATGGAATATTGTCCAAAATATGATCCGTAGAGAACAATAACGTATCTACGAAACAGTAAAACAATTCTGTGCTTAATTTTGAATGAAACGTGATAATTAATCATCACAAATAATATTATTGTGATAATATAATATTAATATGTTTTAGAAAATGGTCATAAATAAATTAAATTTAAATACTTCATCATCATCATCCTTGATATTAAATACTTGATATCTTATAGATATCCAGTACTTTGAACAAAATAGAGGTTCGTTTGTAATATTAAAATAACCGCTTTACTACATGCATATGAATATAACTACAGTACATAAACCAAAATAGCATGTTATACAATCTTTGTCTGTCTGTATGTTTCGGGCTTCTTCCTAAAAAAAGGTTGGACCAATTTTGACGGAACTTTTACTGGCAGAGGCAGCTAGGATATAATAACTTAAGCTACTTTTTGCTTTAGAAAACTTTTTCAATATATAACTTAACAATAATAAAAAATAACTTTTTGTTAAATTCCATGCGAACGAAGTCGCAAGAACAGCTAATCTTTATAAAAATCGTCACTCACAATTATAATTTATTAATATTCATCATGTAGTTATATAGTTATATTTTCTTTAATCCATGATTTTCTGCATTGTGTAGAGTAGCAAAGATCATCGAATAATCTATCACTCAATCCGCTTTGTCCTCAATTCTATTTTATCCGACTTAAAAAAAAAAGAAAAGATTCCTCTAATCTGGACGATATTTTTTGTGGATGAAGTGTGTTTTCGCATAAGTTTTTACTGGGCTGGCTTAATTTCGGTGTTTCTTTTATATGTATTATAGTAGTAGATAGTGCTACTGTTGTGGTTCCATTTAAATTACGTTATGGTTTGACGAATAGTTTTTGAGTCATTCAAAATAATCATCAGTGAATTTAATTTGAAGTTGATTTTGCTTTTGTTAAAATTTCAATTATAATATTTCATACACTACATCAGGGTTTGACAAACCTCATATACTCGCTAGGAGAACAGATATATCCCTGGGATGATCTGCGAGGCTATTGAAATACAAAACATCCTACTCTACGAGAAAATGGTTTGAGATTTTCTACCACCTGGGGCCTCACACATTAAATCTTTGAAGTCTCAAACCCACCACACTAGAGTGGCCAGATACAGTCAAGCTCATTCTGCAAGAATCCAGGGCAGTACGCGAGGCAACTAAGAAAATCGTTGGCGGTGGTTTGATATGGCCAATTATATCAAATAACAGACGAATGCCACCTGCCAGTCTACCTTGGTGAAAGACCAGCGGACTATCAAAGTGTCTGAAACGTCGGGTCAAAAATATACTTCCGAAGGCTCAAAATATTCGCGATTAATCCGGTTAAATAGTTTCATTTAATATAATGTTAAGTGGTTGATGACAGATCCCAATAATTCACTTTGGCTTAGCGGACGACATGAACACTAAAAAGACAATTACAGTTATTTATTTTTTTTTTTTATTGATAACGGACGGCAAACGAGCAGAAGGACCACCTGATGGTAAGTGGTTACCTTTCGTTCATATAGACATCTACAACACCGGAGATGTTGTAGATGTTGCCAACCTAGAGGATACTGATGGAAGGGGGGGACAATGTAGTAGTCCACTATCGGAACCACCACATTTTGGGAAAGGATAAGGGAAAGGGGAAAACCTGGCTTATATGCCATCGAACCGAACACATCACAGATATTTGGCGGTTCGTCTTTGACATGATAGTGGTCGCGAGCCAGTCGGAGGACGAACCTCCTACCACCACCTTACAGTTATGTGAGATTGACGCTTGTGCTAAGGTTTTCACTTGCAGAAAGGGTCACAAATAGGTGTGTGCCCATACTAAATATGAGGTGGTTATAATTCAATAACACTAAATGTCAAGAAACAAGTACAAATGGAATTGTAACCTGCTAAACTACATTGTTACTTATTAGTACAAAACTTCACGCTGTATCCCGCATATAGCAGGGTAGGCAGGAACCAGAGAACCTAGTGTTAAGACACTCCGTTCTCTTTCAACAAGATTGAGGCATTGCATATTGAGTGGCAGAACTCAACGCCGCGGTTTGCCTTGTTACCAAACCCAGAAAATGAAAATATTAGTATACTTATTATTATATTAACGCAAAGGCATAAGTTTGGATTATATAAAAAAAATATGTTAAATTTCCTAAGTTCTTCACATTATTCTTCAGAAAGTGTGGTTCTCTACATATACAAAATGTTGATCATAACATTTCTTTAAAAATGTAATCAGATAAGGAGACAATTTGATTTGACAATTTCATAACATGTTATTAATTACCGTAATAATCGAATCGAAATCTGTGCGAAATATTGTAGTCATTTAGGTACTACGTTATGTAATGTAAAACATCCAATATTGTTACAGGAAAATGTATAGCAAAAATATACTTTTCATGTCAAGGTTACGTTTTAATTTCAGTAAAATTCCTGGCCTAAAAAGCAAACATTCAAATTGATTGTATCCTATTAAAGTACAATAGCGTTTCAAGAAAATTGTGACACTGAAATTTATAAAAAATTAAGTAAATTAAACATTACTTATAAATATAAAAGGTAAGAGAAAGCAGCTCCATGCTTTACACCGCGTAGCAGGGTAGTCAGGGAGAGAGAGCCTAGTGTGATGACACTCTTTTAGTCGCTTTTCGGCCGAATTCGAGATATTGTGTGCAAAGGGCAGAACTAAATGCCGTATTTTTTCGTAGTAAAAATTGAATCCGTAAGTGCAGAAACAACATAAGTCACAAAAAATGCAAAACTTCGTAATCGATTTAAAATAGCTTAGAAAGGCAAGATGCCTGTTAAATAGAGAAACCACCAAAATTTGAAAATCTGGACTTACGCTGTTTCTGCACTCACCGATTTATTCATCACCAGTAAACTAAACAGTTCTTTATAGTGCTCTATAACTCAATTTATATTCAAAATAATATTTTTTCGTTTGAAAAATATATTTATCATTGCTCATTTTCTGTTATCGATAACAGAAATCAAATGTAACCCAGAGAACAAGAAGCCACTTCATGTCAAATTAGGTTCATAAAACATTATGAGCATATGAGGCAATGTTGCCTCCAAGGTTACCATATCATGTCCATGGTTACCACAATACAAATCATTTTTAAAAGAGACACGTAAAATAATGTAGAGTTCTCGGTATTTTTTAGGAATTGATTAAAACGTCTTTACGAAGATTAAAAACTTCGCCAAAATTCATTATCAAACCATTCTCATTTTTTGCTCTATGTATATCGGGTTTTTTATATTTTTAAATTCTAATTTTTTTGTGTTTTTATGTAAATTTGTTACTATTATAAAATTCTAGATTTTGTAATCTATTTTAAAAGGATCTAAATGCTTTTTTTATTTATATAATTATATTATGTATATATTAAAAATATAATACTTGTTGATTTATCTCTTTCAGTAAAAAGGGAAATAATACATTTTCTGTATTCACTCTCATTTACGCCCATTTTCTCTCTACGGGATGGATGGACCAAGTGATATATCACCGAAATTAACACCTTTGTTTCACCTGGATCCGACCTAAGTGCCTTTGTTTACGTTAGAACCATTACTTTTGTGAAGGTCTTACAACTAACGCTACTTAATTGACTTAAAAGTCCTATGATACAATAACATTATTGTACAAGAAATTTATTTGATATTTACAACTCAGTTTATTATTCCTTGACGCGTCAAATACTCGTCACTTTAGCAACGTTCATGCCACTTTGCACAAAATGATGTGTGTAGTATTTATTTTATGACATAGCTTCACGCTGTACGCATATAGCAGGGTAGGCAGAAGGAACCTAGTGTAAAGACACTCCGTTCCCCACTTTCCGCGGAATTGAGGCTTTGCATGTATATATGTGATTAAAAAGTACATATATGTCTTTAATACAACATGCTATTAAACCTGGTAAAACCGAGGCAAGCGTACGTTAAGGTAAATAAATTTTGCAATTTAATTAAAATAGCAATATCTGGACTGCTGTCGCAGTGTATCCGTGACAGCTAAAGTATTTTTTAAATATAACTTTTCTGCTTCCTTTTTAAAAATACTTAAATAAGAAATTAATAAAAAAATAGAGAAATAGAGAAGAAATTCATTTTATGCAAATAAATTCATCATTATACACACAGGTCAATATTAAATTGGACACGCGATTGTTGTGAGTTGAACCCCGACTAAAGGGATTAAATTTAAAATTATTTTCCTTTTCTAGAGAAAAGTATAACACAAAGCGCTATTTCGTGCACCGCCACCACAACATGCAATGTCTAGAGATACTGGAATATATAATAATAACGCTTTCACCCCTAAACCACTGAACCGATTTGGATGAAGTTCGGTATAAAGATAGCATTGAACTTGGGAAAGGACATACGATACTTTTTATGGTAAAAAAAGGGTGGAAGAGGTTGAAATAGGGGATAAAAGTTTGCATGGAAGTTCCTTATTGTCAAACATAAAATCATGTAAGATTGTTCAACTGTTTACAACTTTCACACCTAAACCACTTAACCAATTTTGACAAATAGTCTAAACCTTCGGAAATATAGGCTACTCCTTACCGATATAACCGAGTACCACGCGGGCGAAGCCGCGGGCGGAAAGCTAGTATTTTATGAAAACTATTTTTTTTTTCAAATAAAATACAAAATCTATATAAAATATGCTGTCGATCTTCGTTATTTTTTTATCCTTTCACGAATATAGCCATAAACAAAATTCCTAAGTTGAACTTGAAACATCAAAACTATCTATTATTTAAAAAAAAATTGTGATTTAAAATTATGCCGAAATAACTTATATAGAAATGCTTCAAGTAGTCCTTTACAAATTGTAGGCTAGATGAGATCATTTAGTTTATCCAGTAAATATACAAATATTGTATAAAACAATCGTTTCAACTTAGTATAGGTCACTTTGTCAGAATGACGTTAATCAATGCCATGACTAAAATATACGCGATTAATCCGGTTTAAATAATTTCATTTAAACTGTGACATTGTCTAAGGAGACCAGATACTACCACCACTATTAAATAAACAAACAGCTCTTCAAAAGCAATTTCAATTATCGCCACAAACACCACAGAGTCTAAACTGTATTAAGTCATAAACCGCATCCAATATTAAATACCGTAAAACCGTAAAACATTTAATATTAAATATTGATTCAATTTCGAAGAAAATTCAGCACATATCTCTACAAATATTATAAATGTGAATGTAAGTTTGTTTGTTACGCCTTCACCCCAAAACTACATAATCGATCGAGCTATTTAAAAAGACATAGAATGTTTTTATTAAAAAAGAAATTAAATTAATAATTTGGTAAATATGATAGTTTGTCAAATATTTTAAAAACGCATTACGCATGTAGTATAAACTGTCATTGACCACGTTAGAAAGGTTGCAGGTAACAGTTAGTTATAGTGGTAAATTATTTGACGTTCAAAAAATGGCTTCATTTTTTTCAGCTTTTGTAACTTCTTATTTTGGATAAAATTATTTGACTTTGATTTTGACTTTAAATATAATCCAAATAATTACGTACAATAATTAAATAATATTATGTTACAATTTTGTGTTAAAACATACATTTTTCATTACCCTCTGGACCCAGTTTTATTCACGCAAACGAGGTCGCATGGAAAAGATAGAAAATATGTACATAGCATTTATATCTTTTGTATAAATAGAATGTTTACTGTATTTTTCTCTAGTATACTTCAAAAATCACAGACAAAATACAACATTGTTATGATTTTTCTAGCTTGGTTTTTAAATCGGTTGAGAAATAAGGAAATAGAGCTCTCATAAACGAAAGCTTTTAGTTTGTTATTATTACTATGTATGTTTTCTAAGAAAACTCGAATATTTCTTTTATAGATTTCTGTTCCTAAAGATAGTTCTTTATTACTGCTAAAAGTTAATTAGATATAATCTTAATAAATCGATATTAATACGGATATCTCCACTGGTTTAATATATTTTGGACTAATGGACGTCAGTTTAAACACTAAGAGATGTTTCTGTAGAAGAAAGAAGTTACACTAACTTTTAATGTCAGTATGAATGAAATTATGTATCGTTTCAGTATTGTGACTTTACTTCATGTGTGGCGCTTAGTTATCTCCTATATATATTTTTTTAGCTACACGCTGTTTTCCGCATATAGCAGGGTAGACAGAGGGAACCAGAGAACCTAGTGTTAAGACACTCCGTTCTCTTTTTAATATTTGCGTTCCCCACTTTCCGCCGAATTGAGCTCCTATATTTATATCAATTATTGTTGTTTCTGTTCACTCCTAAAATACATATGTAACATAAAATATAAGTCCTAAATTCCATCTAAATTGTACGTATGCTTTTGACAGATTAACAAATTTGGGTTATACCGCTCGTTACTGTGTCAACGGTCGTTATTAGGGAGGCTCGACAATTTATTTATTTAAAAAGTAAATATATATAAAATATTTTGACACGTACAAAATGCAAAGGAAACTAAAATTTTAGTCAAAAATCACTTCTCCTTTGAACATTTCTTTGAAAAACCAAATAGTATATTTTTTTTAGCTTCACGCTGTATCCGGCATATAGCAGGGTAGGCAGAGGGAACCAGAGAACCTAGTGTCAAGACACTCTGTTCTCTGTCAACAATTCCCCACTTATAAATAGTATATGTAGGTATATAATACTTTTATAACAATCCGTAGTTCCTGCGAAAAGCGAAGTTCTGCATTTTTTTATCATAAAATGGTGTACTTATAATTCTTCAAAGCTATTTAGAACAAAAATAAATAGCACGTGTTTCTAAATAATTTTATAATGATATTATTATGTAATATATATGAAGGTCAAAACATGAATAAGTGGCCTAATTTCTTGGCTGAAGTCGAAAAATACGTCTAACGAACGTATTATGCTCCTTAAAATGATTAATTATTTTATAACATTCTCATTTTTTTATATTAATACTAGCTTTCCGCCCGCGGCTCCGCCCGCGTGAAATTCGGTTGTATCGCGCGATATGATAAGGAGTATCCTATAGTCTTTCCCAAGGTCTAGACTATTTGTCAAGTTGTAAACAGTTAAACAATCTTACATGATTTTATGTTTGACAATAAGGAACTTCCATACAAACTTTCATCCCCTATTTCAACCCCCTCTATCATTTTTTTCGCGATAAAAAGTATCCTATGTCCTTTCCCAAGTTTAGTTCTATCTTCATACCGAATTTCACCAAAATCGGTTCAGTGGTTTAGGCGTGAAAGCGTAACAGACAGACAGACAGAGTTACTTTCGCATTTATAATATTAGTAAGGATTAAATATTTTTATGTATCGAAATAAAGAATAATAATTAAAATTCAAGCATCTCTTATATATGTATGTATGAAACGTATCTAATTAGCTTAAGCTTTTCTTTCGGGAAACATGGTTTTAATATCTTTTTTCCTTCATAATATATAGACTAGTGTCCCCGTTGACTTTAGCAATGTATATGTTACTTTATATAAACATGGATGTTAAACCATGATAGTGTGTATAACATTTATTTTTTTAATTTAATATATTTATTATATAATAAATTATTTTTAAAAAAAGTTAGCATTCTGCACTCCTTCTCTATATAAACTATAAGACTTACAAATTTCATATTCCTCCGACTGCGTAATTTTCGTAAAAAGGGATCCAAAGTTTTTGCTTCACGTATTTATATATAGATAATTTAAATTAATAAGCAGTGTAATTCCTATCAGTTTCGCCTAGAAAGATATTCTATTTTGCAATGAATCTGGTAAATCCAAAAGAAATAATCTAGAAATATGTAACATAAAAGCATACACGATCCGATTATTTGTTTTGAGAACGTGATAAGTAATAATTGAAACATGACAGTCACTAAATTAGGTGCCAATACGCGAACATAATTTTTCCATTAGAAAATACCAGGTTATTATACCTACATCACGCCTTTTCGTTTATATATGTGTAAAAACGCAGAAAATATATTTTTTTAATATATATACTCTATATATATATATATATATTTAGCTTCACGCTGTATCCCGCATATAGCAGGTTCGGTAGAGGGAACCTGAGAACCTAGTGTTAAGACACTCCGTTCCCCACTTTCTGCCGAATTGACACATTGCGAGCTGAATGGCGGAACTTAACGCCGCGCTTTGCCTTATTACCAAAGCCAAGAAATGAAAACACTAAACTTTTACATTTCCTGGAGTGGGAATCGAACCTAAAACCTGTCGTGTTTACACTTATATATTATACTTTTTATATTTTACGATTAAAAGTTAAACATAAATCTTTGATCTATTTAGATTAGCTTACAGGTCACGCTTGCCGAGCTTCCATAAGAGATTAGCTAAAGCCGTCATCCAAGAGATTTTCCTTTAAAGAGCTTATTACAGGAATTACGTCACGCTTTAACAATTTAACAGTAGGTAATAAATAATAGTAGTTTCAAAGTAGTTGGGGTGTTGCGAATTATTTTCATTTTTTTACAAATAAACTCTTTTTCCCATATATCAGGGAGAACCTAGTGTTGAACACACCGTTCTCCATTTTCCCCTCAAATCGAAATATTGTACTTTCAGTGGCGTAACTCAACGCCGCGCTTTATTTTGCCAAAGCGGGAAAATAGAAATTAAATAAAATCATCTAATCAGCCTAATTTAAAATAAAATAATTGCGTTTACACTCATTTACTTTGCCACCAAATTATAATGGCCTCTACTATTATCATTATTTAAAACCAGGCTTATCTATCAGATTCATAGAGTTTAATATCTAGATACGCCTATACAACGCCTGTCGTGGCGCAGAGGCACAAGCATGCGACTGTAAAGGCGACAGGTTGTGGATCGATTTCCACTCTAGTAAATGGAATTTTTCATTACCTAGGCTTGGTAACAAGGCAAAGCGTGACGTTGAGTTCCGCCACTTAGCACGCAATGCGTCAATTCGACGTAAAGTGGGGAATGGAGTGTCTTAACACTAGGTTCCCTCTGTCTACCTTGCTATATGCGGGATACAGCGTGAAGCTATGTATGTAATATCTATGTTCCTTGTTAGAGTTTATTTTACCGTAATATCCCATTAGCTGCCCGTTCATTTTTTTATCAATATATAAAATAATCCATATGACTTCATGTTACGTTTGTGGTACTAAAGTCCATTGAGGGTATATTATATTATATTTCAGATTATTACACACATTTTGGATGCTATTAATTTATTTACAAGATAGTACAATATATTGTTTCACATTAAATACTTATAATAAAATGTATTACCATGAGTTATTTTTTTTTAACTTCACGCTGTATCCCGCATATAGCAGGGTAGACAGAGGGAACCTGAGAACCTAGTGTTAAGACACTCCATTCTCTTTCAACAATTCCGTTCCCCACTTTCCGCCGAATTGAGGCATTGCGTATTGAGTGGCGGAACTCAACGCCGCGCTTTGCCTTGTTACCAAACCCAAGAAATGAAAATACTAATATTCCTGTAATAATAATTTCCTGGAGTGGGAATCGAACCCACAACCTGTCGCGTTTACAGTCGCACGCTTGTGCCTCTGCGCCACGACAGACGTTATATATATAGATGAATATGTTTATAATACGAATTGAATAACTTAATCGTCGTATGTCTTACGTCATATATAATTCATAATCCAATTATGAATATTTGTATTTATATGCTAATGTCAATTTATCTAAATTAATAGTTATGCGTATTGTACGTTGCTAAATTGCTACTGTGTAGCTTTATGTGGTGCAATTTTCATATAAGTCATCATGGAAAAAAAATCACCTATTAGATAAACTATAATAATAGAGACCATCGTGGCGCAGTAGGACTGCTTCTAACTGTTAACACAATTGGTTGGGTTGGGTTTGATTCCAGCCCGGAGAAATGATTTTGTTTAAATTATTTTCATTTCACCGCTGTAGTAATATAAAGCACGAGGTACAGTTAAGTTAAAGTTAAGTAAAATTAAAAATTTGGATGGAAAGCAGAGAGCGGGATAAAATGTGAAGCTGACAAAAAAAATAGTAAATACTCAAGAACAATAACTTCACGCTGTAACCCGCATATAGCAGGGTAGGCAGAGGGAACCAGAGAACCTAGTGTTAAGACATTCCACTCTCTTTCAACAATTCCGTTCCCCACTTTTCGCCGAATTGAGGCATTGCGTGTTGAGTGACGGAACTCAACGCCGCAAATAATGTTAGTGCGAAATAGGTTCCAACCAACTTTATGTTAGCTGAGTTAATAAGGGTAGCTTACAGGTCACGTATATTTTAGTATTAGGATATACACACATTTAGATAGTTTTTAAAAAAAATATTAAATATGAGTTGTACCAACAACTAAAAAGTAATCATTTCACTGCACCTACGCGCATATACCGTACCTACATTGGAGAGGCTTAGGTGTCCAATTTCACGTTGCATATCCGTAATTTTAGTTTTAGCAATATGAATATCATGAAAAAATGTACCAAATAGGCAGTATATGTTATTTTAAAATTTAGTGAAGTACAAATTTTCATAGTTTAGTATCTTTCTGTTTTTTTTTTTAAACCACCACTTTCTTGATGAAATTGCAAAGAAGAATATGCCAGTACTACTAAATTGAGAAAACTGAAATTTGTCTGAAACATCCAGAGGTGGGGTCTTCGATTAACATTCGAAAACATAGTATCGATTTCACTAGAGGACGGCGTCGCAGAAGAGGTTGATGATAAAGCATGTAGCTACAAAAATTGTAGAAGAGCACAATTCCTCACATGTTACTAGAATGGGAGAATCGGGATTTTACTTTATACAGTCGTAAACACAAAAAACTTCCGTAGAAGTTGAAGGTAGAAATAGCAAGCCGAGGTACGCAAATCCATGCAAACAAAGTAGGGGGTGACAACTTATATCTTATTAAAGTGAATTTTAAATGAAATTTTCATACACAGACCACGACCGTAATATAATCAGAAGAGACATTTCAATGACTTCAATTCTTATTCACGTCACTGTATTAATACTATAAATATTTTATAATAATTTTGAAACATTATACTGAATTCTTAGCATAAATTGATTTGACATTAAACATACTAAGTTATTTTATAGTTGCAAAATTGAATTATAAAAAGGAAAATATTTATTAAGAACTAGATTCAAAAAAGAAATTTGTTTTACGATTTTTCGCTTCAATCGAGCGATCTTGATAAACACTTGATTTTTATGTAAATAACTTTATATTTGTCATACCAATTCTGAACTTGAAAGTATGTGTCAATAAATCATTTTTGCAGCGAAAAATATGAAAAGATTTCACATTTCGATTCAAAATTGCATTCTGGTATTGTAACTGTCAAGTTTCTGTAACAAAGCAAGTTTCTACGCACATTATGTGATTTTCCTGATTTTTACACTCAATAAATGAAATTATCTCAATCGGATTATTCACGTTTATTTTAGTATTCAAAGTCAAAGTCAAAGTCAAAGTCAAATAATTTTATTCAAAATAAGAAGTTACAAGCTTCATTTTTTGAACGTCAAATAATTTACCACCGGTTCACTAAATTTAATGCCTCAGACCTGAGAAGAACCGGCGCAAGATTCGGAAATACACACATGACCACAGACTATTGTAAAGTGTTCGAAACGTTGGGTCTCCAAAAATGTATTCCGAATACTAAAATCTACCCTATTAATCCGGTTAAAATAGTTTCATATAATACGCTATGTACATGTTGTAAAATAAAATTATGAGATGCATGTATAATGTGCTTTTAAGTTAATTTTAGAGTTAATCGAAATCGCAATTATATTTTTAAAAAATATTATTTTGTTTTTCTTTATATATAACATTTGATTCAATAGAGTATAATTCCAATAATTTTTATTTATGTGATAAATCGCAAAATTCCTGATAATTTGTATGGTGGTGTTTGCTTAAAATGCCGGTTTAGCGTGATTTTAGCGATAGGTTTATATTAATTTACTAGTGGTGCCCGCGAATCCGTTTCCGTTAAACAAAGGATTTTATACTTATTGTCATTGTGTTGCCTTATTTGATATTTGTAAGTAAATTTTTGCTTCGCCGCTTCGAATCAGTCATTCTACAAATCCTATGTAAAACATTCGAATATTCCAATGGATAACAACAACTTCATTATCTTAGTGGTATAATTATTCTTATAATTACAAATTAGACATTAGTTTATCTTACCTCTAACAGATGATGTGATGTGTTCTTAATTTATGGTTCGTTTAAATATCTCAAGATATGGCTTTTAGACAAGTTTTTTATTATATGAAGTGTATGTATCTTCATTGTATATCCATATAATAAAAGAGTAGAAAAATTATAGTTTCCACATGAAGTAATTGAGAAAAATATCAGTGGAGTATACGTATAAAATACCACATAGAAATTAATGAATTTTGGCATGAATAGCTTGGAGGTATATATAGTATATTTTTATCCTATTATTGGATGCAGTTCCAATGGAAAAAAATAAAAAACAACAGACATTAGTTCATATCAACGAGTCCTACGTACGCTGACAAAAGAGCCACAACTTTACAGAAGAGCCAAGGTTTCTGAGATTGTAATTTTGTCATTATTCAAAGAATTCCTTTATTAAGGATTTATTTACTTTGAATAATGAAAACAATACAGTACTTCATGGAAATGTGGGCGATTAGAGAAAAGAAGTTTTTTTAAAAAGTTCTTTTATAGTACTAAATTATAACTGTAAGAACTGGGAAGTTGATATGAATACACTAATATTTGTTTACTAGAGGTGCCCACGACTTTCTTCGCTTTAAGCATAGGATTTCTTTACTTATTTTCATGTTAAGTACGACCATATTTGATTTTTGCAAACTTTAAAACACTTTCACCAGTTCCAATAAGATAAAAACTATGAAATAATAATTTAAATTCTTACCTCAAGTGGAATTACAATAAATATAACAATTAAGTCAGCGACAACGAGATGCGTCATCAGAAGATTAACTCTAGACTTCCTCCTTCTCGACCGCACAAGTGACACAAAAACACACACATTTCCTGCTGCACCCACCACAAACAACGCACTGTACATCGCCACTACAAAACTTTGATCGGAAGTAGGCACAGTATCTTTTTCCATAGTTATGTTTGAATCCTCACTAAAATAATCCCAAAATTTTTGCCCAATAGATATATTGGAGGTGTTATTATGCATTTTGCACTAATATTATTATTTTAGACATAATTCACTTCACTTTCATATTTTTAAAATTAGTTGAGTATATATTTACAATTGATTTTTTAATTAAAAATAGATACAATTTTTTAATTTTAAAATCATATTTCTTTTAATAGAGTATTGTTTTACTGAACTAAAGTACATTTTAACTATTGTTTCATTTAAAAATATTAAATTTTATTTTAATGATAACTTTTACAATGTAGAAACTCGTAACTTCTACGAAGGTCCGTAGCAGACGGCTGCGAGACGAGCGTCGCGTGTTACGCCGTAGCAGGCTCTGGCTAGAAAATCTGTGGGTGTTTTGAGCCAATTGTAAAAGGTCTAAAGTAGATTCACTTGGCTATGGAATTAAAAATTTATTGAAATATATTTATTAGGAATGATATTGATATATTATTGCAATTTAACATGTAAATAGAGTAGGCTAATAAATATAAGATTAGTACCTCATATAGTCAAAGTCACACAATTAAGCATATATTCATACTGAACTTTATTTAGTGAAAAGATCAATGTTGTCATATGGCAAGATATCGAGTAACACCCAATTTATAATAGCGCAGAAGAATTCTAGAGTTATTTTAGATAATGCTAGAGCACAAACTTTTTTGTCATTATGGTTTTTAAAGATTATATTATATTTTTTATTGTATTAGAAATTTCTTTCTATAAGAAATGCCACCATGCACCAATATATATTCGTATTGAACATAGTTTACGGAAAGGAATAGTATGATAAGTGTGTTAATGTGAAAGAAGAAATAAACAAATTTATATGAAATCCATGGTATTTGAGATTTTTACATTTGACATTTTTGGAAACCCGACGTTTCGAACACACAATAAGTGTACCTGTGATCACGATCTACTGTGAATGTGTTTCCAAATACCCAAACATATGTATGCAATTAATCCGCTTGAAACAGTGGCATATATCAATAAATTTGTAGAAATATATAAATGGATAGAATTTAGATGAAAACTTTTTCTTTAGAGTATATTTGAAGCAGAATAAAAAGACAAAGTAGCTCATTATGCTACGTAGTTGCTTGATGTTGCGTCGCTATAAAATTTATAAATTATTACAACAATGAACACGGCGTACATAAATTATATTAAGAGAAAAGGGAACTACGAATAACTTTTTAAAAGAGAAAAAGTGTTATGAAAATTAAAGTGGGAATTTAGATGGCTTGATATATTAGAAAAGATATTTTATACAGGACTATTACAAAAAACACAAATATATAGATATACCAAATATAGTTTACTAGTTTTTACTAATTTGCTATTTTCTTTACTATTCAATTTTCCCTAAATTCAACTGTAAAGTTTTAAATTCTACATCTGTAAAATTAAACTCATAGTATAATTTAAAATTACACTACTAGTATAATTTACATGACTTCCTTATTCATTTTTTTATTTTGTCCTTGAGTTTTGAATTTTTCGCTCATTTTACCGAGAAAGCTCTTTTGCAAAACTTTTCAGCACCGCTTGCTTTTTTACCCCATTTTTAATCACTGAATAAAACATTCTTAAACTCTGGTAGCCCTTCTAGGAAAATGATAAGGCTCTTTGTGTGATCCCTTTGAAACTTATGTTGTGTACTCAAAGGCAGTGCAGTGTACTGCTAAATAACAATTTAAACTATAAATGACGCTGTTATGCGTGTTTTTATTTATTCCTTATTTTATTTAAAAACACTCGGCTCCTCTTTTAATATAAAAAAATGCATATTCAATGAATTCATTTACTCCTTCAAACTACCTTAATCAATGATATAATCATTGGGATAAAACGTTAAAAATGAGCTATTTCTTGATGTAAACCAATTTCTGCATAAATAAATATCCTAAAAGATTATTACATAATATATATATATATAAGTCATAATTAATATATTCAATATAAATTTAAATAAGCAATTTGAACGACATATCAACTCATGTCTTCATATTTTATGAATAAATTTGCACAGCTCCTTTACATTTTTAATATAAAAGTATTTTTATCGCTTGTTTGATGTTCCTGTACTGTAAAGTTATTAATAATTTATGAAACTTGATACAAGTTTTCATGAAAATTGACTGTTAGTATATTCATAATATTTGTAATAACCTTATTATGCGTTAATTTTATGTCAACATGATACGAGATTCTTATGAGAAAGGAGGTTAAGAATGATGAGATACTGAACGAAATACTATTTATATTTTGCTATTACCGTATTTAACTAGATATTATAAAGTTGGAAGTAATTTTCATTGAACTTTGTTATATGTATATCAACATATCTTTATATATTAAAAGGAATGTTTGTCTGTATGTCTTTTATAGAATCATCAAACATGCATATGATCATGTGATGATCTTTAGCAAAGTTGTTATGCATGAACCCAGGAAGGTTGCTGAGTGGATACGACCGATTTTCGACAGATGACGCCACACAATCATTTTTCGAAATTAACAAAATCTTTAAAATTACTCACAATGATTTAAATATTGTATAGCAACGTGCGCAAGATACAGCTAGTTCCATATAATATATGTTTATGAATATTTACATATTTGTATAATAAAGAGATGATCGTGACGCAGTGGGACAGGTTTCGAGTTCGTGGGAATGATCATATTTATATTATTTTCATTTCGCGAATCAACGTTCAATTTCTTGAATTTGTGCAGAAAAAGGAGAACGGAGTGTTTTGCACAAGGTTCTCTCTAAGCGTACCCTGTTATACGGAAAAAAGGGTAAAGGGTAAAGTCAGGGTAAAAAGGGTAACTGTAAATTTTGAATATGAAAAATAACTCCAAAATTCTTTAACAAATCACCTGAAACTCAAAAAACCGACATATAGCAACATATTTGAGTATATTAGTTCATAATTAAGTGGTTATATTATTGCTGAAATTCAGAAGTTGTGTTCTATGACTACAAACAGTCTCAACATCATCTCGAACTCTACAAACTAATATGAAGGAGGCAACTACGAGAATGGCTCATGCTTACGTACAATTCTAGTCTTGCTTTAAAGGATTAATAATACCATAAACAGTGAACTACGGGTATTTTACTATATCAGATAGACAAAGAGAAGTTAGTGTAAAGACATTTCATTCTTTACTACTGACTTCAAAGACCATGAGTCAGAGGACCATACTCACTCGATCATTGAAATGAGGATAAACTAAATTTAAAAAGTTTACCGAGTGGCGTCGAATCGTGTAGATAAAGGTAGATAAGTCATAAAAAGGCATCTATAATATATATATATTGATTATTTGGTTTTTTCGACCCATTGTCACACGATACACAAAACTTTTTTTTTTTTTAACTTCACGCTGTAACCCGTATATAGCAGGGTAGGCAGAGGGAACCAGAGAAACTAGTGTTAAAACACTCCGTTCTTTTCCAACAATTCCGTTCCCCACTTTCCGCCGAATTGAGGCATTGCGTGTTGAGTGGTGGAACTCAACGCCGCGCTTTGCCTTGTTACCAAACCCAAGAAATGAAAATACTAAATTTTACATTTCCTGGAGTGGGAATCGAACCCACAACCTGTCGCGTTTACAGTCGCACGCTTGTGCCTCTGCGCCACGACAGGTTACTCAAAACAAAGCTAATATATAACATATAGTTAAGTACACAAAACTTATATATTCTAATTACTATTGTACTAAATATAACTGCAATTTTAAAAAATATCTTCTTCATGTAATGCTTATATCACTAAATATTTCTGGATAGTTACTTAAAAAGTTCAGTGTATTAAAACACCTCGTTATTTTTTTTTTAATATTATAACAAATCATTTTGCAGTCTTTAAAAATGAATAAGTAGATAAAGTTATTCCTATGCTCAATCAAAGAAATATTATCCCAGAAGAGCTGTCTGTAAATTGTATGCGAATACAATATTAGTAGTATTGCGTTAAGGATGAACAATGATAAATTACCTATTTTCACGCGATAGATCTATGACCACTATCGAATCGGCGAATTATTTTTTTAAGTACCATTGAGGCGTTTCATTCGGATATTCTTTGGGCGAAAGTTCAAGAAGGAGTGATATTTCTTAAGGTTTTCTTTGCCTTACTCGCAAAATATGTTTAATTATTATTGTCATATTAATAATGCTAGCGGTTCCCGCGACTCCCTTGAATCGGATTTTCTGCTATTTTTAATTTACTTTCCTATGTGTATCTTATAACTGACTAGCTTTCCCCCCGCGGCTTCGCCCGCGTGAAATTCGGTTATATCGCGCGACATAGTAAGGAGTAGCTTTCCCAAGGTCTAGACTATTTGTCTAAATTGGTTAAGTGGTTTAGGTGAGAAAGTTGTAAACAGTTGAAAAATCTTACACGATTTTATGTTTGACAATAAGGAACTTCCATACAAACTTTCATCCCCTATTTCAATCTCTTCTACCGTTTCGCGATAAAAAGTATCCTATGTCCTTTCTCAAGTTAAGTTCTATCGTCATACCGAATTTCATCAAAATCGGTTCAGTGGTTTAGGCGTGAAAGCGTAACAGACAGACAGACAGAGTTACTTTCGCATTTATAATATTAGTAAGGATTATTAAAGACTTACGTAATGGTCAGACCAATCATTTAAGATAGAAAAATAGTATTATAAATAACTAGATACTTATCATTATATTATGACAAAATTACTCTAAATCTTTATAAATAGCCTTCATCTAGAGCCTTAACAGTTGTAGCTACGTTCAGTAGTTTTTGCGTGAAAAACTAACAAGCCATATACTAATGATCCATCCATCTTCATAAACTTTCGTATTTATAATACTTGTTCACTAACATTATGTGGTACTTATGCATTTCTTTTTAAGTTTATATCACTCCTCCTCTTTAGTCGATTATGCATTTTTTAGTCGATTATGCATTTCTTTTTAAGTTTATATCACTCCTCCTCTTGACAGAGTGGTCGAGGTTGATAACGTTGCATTTCGCTAGAATCAGCAGCCCTTACGATACGTCTCCACTTGTTGCGGTTTTCAGCGTCTCGGATGTTTTGGACTATAGAGTTTGTGTCGCAACTTTTACTAGGTCCGTCCACCGCATATCGACCGCGTGGCCGCTTGCCTTCTACTTGTCCCTGGACAACGAGTCGTTCCAAGAAGTGTTCTTTTCTAACTATATATTTTATATCACTAGTAAAACAGAACGCATGAGTATAAAGTACCTACCTTTCTAAGTGTCGTTCACTAAGTATATATCAAGAAATCATAGATGTAAGATAAGATAAAATAGATAATACGTCATTATTATAAATATAGACACCTAATGAAATTGAGTTAAGTTTTCTAATAATTTAATCCAGGGTCGTTGGTTCCGTAACATGCAGGATGTTATATTTTTGTCAATTAACATTTCTCGACGCCAGTTTTAACTATTTTTACGCTTCCACTATAAAAGGAAAATCTCAAAAGGGCCTCATAAAATAATTATTAAAATAAAGTTTTGTACTATTTAAGCCTCACACAAATATTTATTTATTTTAAAAGTTAGTATGTCCGCTACCGTTAGTAAAAATCGGTTAGTAAACAAAAATAGATAACTGTAAAAGAAAGGTACGTAGTTGGTATGATCAATGATAATAATCAGTATCTATACCATAGTAAAATAATTGAAAAGTATGTCTGTACATTGAATATATTTATAAAAACAATGATTAAATAGCAATGGTATATCAATCTATGATTTTTGAAATCTTTGTATCTGTTACAGGCTAATTCTTTAGGAATACCGGAAGAATTTAAATTAAACTTTTTTATTAAATTTCACGTATAAACTGGGCATAAAATGTGATTGATTTTGAACACTGGGACCTATGATATAGAACCACATGCTAAACTATAAGAAATAAGGAAATGTTGCGTTAGCAAAAATAATCCAACCGGATGAGCATTTTTTGTTGTTATATAAAAACCTAAAATCTGGGACATCTGATGTGGAGCTATGAGATAATGGTTTTATGAAAATAGCGTGTAAGCCAAAATAGTATAACGCTATGAACATTTTCTTATCACATAATGTACGTAACATAAGCTGCGAACACTTTCACATGGTGAAAGCGGAAAAAATTGGGTAAGTAATATTTTTGGGTGAGAATTTGACAATTTTGGGTAAATGAAAAATTTATGAAAGGGTCAAGTTGAAAGCCAACGAAAACGAATTAGCGAGCTACAACGAGTATAAAATAAACGATAAGCCAATGAGGCGGCCGCTGCATTGAAATGAAATTATCAGGTTGATTTTATATTGTATTGAAATTTTATCATATCTTATCTATCAATTAAATCAACTCTATGTGTTGATTATGGACATTCGAAGAACGTCAATACGTAAATAGTTTTTGTGATTAACGTTAAAATAATAGAAATTGCATTAAAAACTGTTTTCTTGAAGTTCTTTAAGTTTCTATTGTTTTATAATATGTGTGATGTGTTTGTATAATCTATGGTGCTGTGCTGATGAATATTCAGAAATATAAGTACTCTAAGTTTTAAAGTGTTAGGAGAAATATACAGGTATACGCATATATATAGATAAATCCAACGGTTTTAGTTTTTTGTAAAGGTAATTAATTAATATATTGCATTCCCTTACATTACAAATCCTTTTGTTGATATTTTCTTTGTAGTTTATTGAATGATTTCTAAGAAATGGCTGAGCGTTTACTTCTTATTTCCTTGCCGGAATTAAAGTTATAGCTTATAAGTTTAATCAATTAAATCTAAGTCAACCTTTCTTGGTTAAGTTACGCACTCAATCTTACAACTCCATTAGTTAGGGAAATAATGCCTCAATTCATATAACTGTCAAAAGAAACTTAGCAAGTAGTTGTGTAATAAATTATGAAATTTAACTACCTTCTCGATACATATTTTTCATTACATTTAAGGATAAAATAATTCCTCTAAAAATCATACATGAAATGTGAACATAAAAAGCCAACGACACCTTCCATCATTTGAAAGCAAAAATCTTATTTATTACAAATTGTTTTTTTTTTATTTCCTCGTGAGTCATTAATCATATTTCTTTTGTTACAATCGTAGCTTGTTGGATTTCCATGTTGTCATCACATTTTCTACATTTGCGTGAATGCTTTTAAAAATCACATACTAACTAGATATTTTTTTTATCGTTCCAAGTAGGGGTTCGGGGGAGTAGCGAGTAGAGGAGTCTTTACATATTTAAATTTTTGATTCTAAGTAGTGATTATTTTTTTTTCTGTATAATTATAAAGGTGAAGGGTACCAACAAAATGATACCACATGTTAAAGAGAACGAGAACGAGTTCGAAGACATCGAAATCAAATACCAGTATCAACAGTTAAATCGTAAGTCCAATATAAAATTATGTAAATCATATTACATATTTACAATTATTTAAGTTCTTGATTACAATGTAAGTCAAAAATTAAAGTCGACAACAACAAATTGCTTGATAAAGTTAATACAAAAAAGAACACGTCAGTTAACGTAACTCTGTCTGTCTGTCTGTTACGCTTTCACGCCGAAACCACTAAACTGATTTTGATGAAATTTGGTATGAAGATAGAACTGAACTTGGGAAAGGATATAGAATACTTTTTATCACGAAAAAAACGATACAAAGGGTTGAAATTTTGTATGAAAGTTCCTTATTATCAAACATTAAACCATATAAGACACGATGAATAGTCTAGACCTTGGGAAAGACTATAGGATACTCCTTACCATGTCACGCGATATGACCGTATTCCACACGGGCAAAGCCGCGGGCGGAAAGCTAGTTATTAATAAACCTCTACATTTGTAATAACTTGTACCGATAGTAAGTATTAAAAACTTAGCCCTATTATAGTAAACTATTTATACAATCTTTCAGGTATATCATGGTACAATAAAATACTTCTTAACAGCCCACTTAAAGTGACTATAGCATTTCTTCTAGTAGCAGTTGCATCACCGTTATTAATATATCGGTTCGTTTTCTTCACAAGTCTTAACTTGCCACCATCTGATGGATACTCAATGGGCTCTTGTCTGACACCACGAGAAACAAGGCTTCCTTGTGGAAAAGGTTTCGTGTCAGAGGAAAAATGTCACATACAATGTTGTTACGATCGACACCTACACATGTGCTACCATCGCCTTCCTTCCAGATTTTCTTACATAATGACCCAGACTTGGACCGAGTATACTGTTCTCCAACCTCGCATCGCTACAGTGCCTTACTCAAATCAAAACAGTGTACCTAAAATAAGGCTTTCTATAGACGAAGAATCCGCGACACATATGATAATGTCCTTCTACAATTCTAGAAATGTCTCTAAAGTTGGAAAAAGAATATATGAGAAAAATTATACTTACGATATATCGTCACCAGAGATGAATATTGTAGTTAATACTACAAGTAATGGTACACAAAGAGTTATATTCGATATGAATAATGGACCCCTTATAGCTTCAGATAATATATGGGAAATAACTTTCAAACTGACCAACGAGTCGATGTACGGCTTAGGAGAGATTCCATTAAGAAGAAACACAAGTAAAATTATTTATAGCAACGGCAACTATAGTTCTGTTCCATTAATATTTGCAAAATTTAAGGATAAATATCACGGCCTTCTAATAGACATGAGCGATCCTACAGAAGTATCTATACATGCTGATAATCAAGTTATTGTTCGAAGTATTACAAATTCTGGCCTAAAGCTACATTTATTCACTGGACCCGAACCAAAAGACATAATGAGAGATGTAATGTCAGTCATTGGAACTTATAATAAGTTGGAATATTGGATGTTAGGCATTCATGTTTGCAAGTAAGTTACAATATAAATACTTTTTCTAACTTTACACATCTCTCACATATAGTAAGTAGGTAAGGCTATACTTTCTAGCCAGTTAAAACCCAATACCGCATTTTGTCTTACACACAATAAGGAAATGATGGAAATCGAACTCAATGCCATCGTGCCTTCACTCATATATACATTTTTTTCCACTGATAAAAACAATCA
Organism: Philaethria dido; assembly: GCA_033558755.1. NCBI lineage: Eukaryota > Metazoa > Arthropoda > Insecta > Lepidoptera > Nymphalidae > Philaethria > Philaethria dido. Next base: position 126,305 of record JAKGSA010000458.1, read on the forward strand.
CGCCGCTAGTATCATGGTGACAACTTCCGTCACTCTAAATTATTACCTTAATCCACCTAAATAATGTTTGTTGTTAGATATAACATTGTGCTTAATATGATTGTAATTCCAATTATTATTCACAAGAAATGGCTATTAGTATACAGTGTAATGAATTATTGCTTATACATTGTTTATTCTTCTTTCCTTTCTTATTCAAGTTATGGCAAGTTATAAGATTTATTATTTTTTTACTAAATATTACAATATAGAAAAAATTATTTATAAAAAATTCATAAGTCCAGGATTCTTCCGTAAACAGGCAAGTTAATCGACGGAGCCTAACGCCACGGCTAACCTTAGCAAGTCGTAGTTAATAAATTAAATATAAATATAATATTCTATTCGAGTGGCTCTTTCTAACATAATAAATAAGTTACTGTCTGTGTCTCAAATACACTCGTAACAAAAATTTTAGGTCGATACTACGACAATAATTCCATACTACAATAACTTGTATTTCAGTGAAGTCCCAGAAATGAATCTAGCCTCTTTTATCTCGAATGCGACATCAGAGAAGATGCCGTACGACAGTCATTGCGGGCATGCTCCTATAGTGTTCAACAGTGACCAGTGTGATGTGAGCGATATCGATACATCGATTAATGATGGCGCTAGATTGCTTAAAAATGCCGATAAAAAGTTCTTACCACATATTTCTCCTCATGTAAGTTTTACAATTTACATAATAAATAACTAGCTTAACTATTCTAACATATATATTCTAATTCTTTTTTAGCTTCTTGCTGTATCCCGCTCATAGCAGAGTAGGCAAAGGGAACCTAAATAAGGGAAATTAAAATACTCCGTTCTCTTTTTAACATTTCCGGTCCCCACTTTCCGCCGAATTGAGGCGTTGCTTGCTGAGTACCCAACTAGCTCCGTGCTTTGTCTTGTTACCAGAGTGAGGAAATGAAAATATTATTTATCAGTTTTCATTTAATAGGATGGGAATCGAACCCACAACCGGTCTCGTATACAGTCGCACGCTTATGCCTCTACGTCATGGTAGGCCTCAAGTCTAATATACGTATAGTTAATATTAATATTTTTCCAAGTGACAATTGTTATTCAATTATATTGAATAACAAAACATATGTATAGACATATTATTTAAGTAAATTATTTTCAAAATCGAGAGAAACCAATGAAATTTATATATATAAGTATATTTTTCGAAACGATTTAGCTGTTAAAAAATTAACTATATCTATATATTAATACACCTATCGGTCTATATAACCTATGTCTTAATAAAGATAATTTTTTAATAGTTAATTTTTTAACAGCTAAATCGTTTCGAAAAATATACATATATATATAAATTCCAATAGTTTCTCTCAATTCTGAAAATAATTTAATAGAACTTACTTTTGAACATTTTTGAACCTAAAATCAAAATTAGAATTGCTCCTCAAACGTATATAGGATATACTTTTACCCTCTAAATATTGACACGGAGCGTGTTCCATATTTCTGACATACAAAGTGTATCCCAAATGACATTACGCAGGTATATTATGTTACTGAGGTGAACCCTATTAACTACAGTTACAAAGCATATAATAATTTAGGTAAGAAATGAAGCCGTCGTGGCGCAATTGTTAAACATCTGACTGTAATTGCGATATGAGTTCAATTTCCATTCCAGGGATTGTACTATGCAATAATTAACCAAATATACTTAAAGATTGACTCGACTCGAGCTGAGATTTTGAACCCATGTCTTTTTACAGTTCTATAAAAAAAAGTAATATTAATACAATAGTAAGGTCACTTAAGTTGGTGTTCGTCAACGCATATATAGTGTCGGTGCATGCGTCCGGTGCCGCACGTGGCGGAGCACGGCGACCAGTCGGACCAGTCGGACAGTTCTCTGAGACAACTAAGCGTATCCATATTAACTCTTAGTTAAATATTATTTCGTAATATAAAAAATACAGATATATATTAAAACATATATTTTTATTTCTTTTGCATCATATCTAGATTCGCTACCTCAAACCGGAAAATGACAGTTTATCTGAAGAGGAAGAAGAAGAAGAAGACGTGAGAAATAACGAAATAACGACTAATGCAACTGTTGAAAGTTGTAAAATATTGCCAACTTTTGAAAATAAAATGTATCGTTTGCCAAAAACTATGAAATTATACGAAGGCAAAGTTGATGACTATGAAACAATCTATCCTACCTACGATGACGAAGAATCTGACCAACTTATTAAGAACTTATGGGTTTATGACAGTACTCAGTTGGATGGAGTATTTCTAGAGAATAATTGGCCATTAGATTTATCTAAGAAAATGCTAAATGAGACATCACAATTCTTACCATATTTTAATGAGGTTAACTTTGCTTATAAACTAACAAAATTATTTTCATTTATCACTTTTTTTTTAACTTCACGCTGTAACCCGCATATAGCTGGGTAGGCCGAGGGAACCAGAGAACCTAGTGTTAAGACACTCCATTCTCATTCAACAATTTCGTTCCCTACTTTCCACCGAATTGAGGCATTGCGTGTTTAGTTGCGGAACTCAACGCCGCGCTTTGCCTTGTTACTAAACCCAAGAAATGAAAATACATTTCTTGGAGTGGGAATCGAACCCACAACCTGTCGCGTTCACAGTCGCACGCTTGTGCCTCTACGCCACGACATTTATGATCTTTATTTATTATTTTTAAATAGTGATTTAAGTATTACTCTTAATAACAAAATGAAATATTACTTTTATTTTTACAGAATTTTGAACAAGCTTTACAGAATTCACCACAATGGAATCTAACTCTCCTAAACAACAGTAGTCCTTATATATTTAATCACAATAAATACGGTGAAAACTTCGCCAATACAGTCAACAAATTCTTCAATAACACTAAGGAAATATGGTCTAGCAGCTTGTGGATGAATGGTCGCTTTGCAATAAATAGACAAAATGTGAATGTATCGTGGACTAATCTACATAGAGAACTTATTATGTCAGCTTTAGGTGGGATATCTGGTTCTTGGTTATGGTCTTCTCCCATTTGTGGTGACACTGAAAGCTATGACGTTGATAACCAAGTCAATCTGTGCGTTAAGTGGTATATGGCCGCAACGTACCTTCCTATGGTAAAGATACATTCAAAAACAATACCTCGATACCCATTTGCGTATAATGGAACTCATAAAACTCTTATGATGGACGCATTACGAAAGAGAATAGGATTTTTACCTTACTTTTTTACAACGCTTCAAGAAGGTCCACTGCTAAGACCAATGTTTTATCAATTTCCGTCTTCTGAAGCATTAAATAATATAAACACCCAGTTTAGTGTAGGAGATAATTTACTGATTGCCCCAAATTTACTTCCAAACCAAACTCGTGTTCACATTTGGCTACCCCCTGGTACGTGGTACGAGTTTTGGGGCGGTCTCAAAGTGGAAGGAGAAGAAGGTGACCCTGTTACTATGGCAACATCCGAATCAGATTTCTTAACTTACATCAGGGGAGGATCCATTGTAATTTTCCAAAGGGTAATTTTAATGATGTTTATTTGTTTATTAAACAGATTAGTATTAAGTAATGAATTATATTAGTACAGTAATAAAAATTCCTTTCTTTAAACTTGTATTTAGACATTAATTATAAGCGTATAAAAACTAAAGTTAAGTAAAGATCGAATTCCAAAACCTGAAAATGCAAACCCATTATAACACAAATTCTTGATAAAATATATAATTTAACCGGCATGGCAAATTAGGGTTCTGAAACCGAACCTGAAATCCGACACCTGAAAACCGAATCTGAAACGAATTGTAGCACAGTAATTGAGAAATGAGTAGCTGAAGGCGGTCATAGACTTAAATCTCAGTTGAAGTTTTTTTATATGTGTACAAATAATATAATCATGCATACAGATGTTAGTTAAATTTGTAAAAAAACTAAATACAATAATCATAACTTTATTTTCAGGATATTACAGCTTTGTCAGCAGACCACGCGCGCTTTCTAACTTTCTTCTCAGCGATAATTGCTTTAGAATGTACTAAAGTTAATGAAACCGAAACCTGCGAGGCGAAGGGCAAACAGTATTTCACACCGGGATTGACTATACATTTTTCTGCAAACGAGACCACTATGCTTATTACTGCTGAAGGTGACGACTTCGAACCAGTTTGCGATTTTAACACTGGCACATGGGCGTATGGCATAGAAGATTTTAGTGTCTACGGTCTTGCAGATGAACATAATAATTATGATAACCATAGGCGCTTCAGAAGAATGATTGATTTATGTGATTTAGATGGTATGGTGACAGAGATTATTGTTAATTTATTATGAAATTGTATATTTATTTATTTTACACTTACTGTGTTATATATTTAATAAATTATTGAAGTATTTTGTTGCTTTTGTCATTAAAAACATTTTAAATGTTAAAGTAAATTACTCTTGAAATATCTACAGTTACAACAAAAAAGAAAGTAAAATATATATACTAGAACGTTAATTATTTGAAAGTTCTAATTAATTTGAGATCAAAATCAAAAGCACGGTATATAATTAATATTTCGACAATCACTATTAATTTACTGTCCGACTTGTCTACGTCGCTAAGTTCTTATAAAATTAGGTCTCTAGTTACTTATTAATATATATAAGAAAATCACACGTTATATACTTTTAGAAGGTAATAAAATATTTAATGTTAACAAATTTTTAAAATTTGGCTTTAGACACGTTTCGTCAGCTGAATTATTTTTTTTTTAACTTCACGCTGTATCCCGCATGTAGCGGGGTAGGCAGAGGGAACCAAAGAACCTAGTGTTAAGACACTCCATTCTCTTTCAACAATTCCGTTCCTCACTTTTCGCCGAATTGAGGCATTGCGTGTTGAGTAACGGAACTCAACGCCGCCCTTTGCCTTGTTACCAAACTCAAAAAATGAAAATACTAAATTTAACATTTCCTGGAGTGGGAATCGAACCCACAACCTGTCGCGTTTACAGTCGCACGCTTGTGCTTCTGCGCCACGACAGGCGTAAGCGTGGATTAAAATTATAAAGTAAATACTGATAGTTATGTTATAGTCAAACCAAAATCTTTATAAACAGCCTATGTATTTTTATAAAGTTACTGTAAAGATTCATCTGTTCATCCCTCCATCCATCCTCACAAAGTTTGACATTTATAATATTATGGAACCATAATAATCCACCTGACACATAATAGTTCACCACCACCATAATAATAGTCCACCTACACTATAGGAAATAAGGAAATGCTGCCTTTGCCAATGTTGTTCAGCATATGATGTGATCAGTGATAATCAGATAGTTATGGGTCCATACCCAGATAGGTATGGTCCAATTTTGATTCTGACGATAAATAAAATAAGCTCACATAAACAAAGCTGCGGACAACTAATATACTATATAATAAGTGAACTAAACGCATAAAACAAAATCAATTTCCAAATGAAATTTTATTATAAAAACATTTCAACCGCACATTGGATCAACGATAGGAATAAAAATTCAATTATCATGCTGCGAGTCTAACAACGTTTCATCCTAAATTAAACTTAGGTTTTCAAATCAAATGTGAACAATGAGAACAGATATTTATTTCCATTAAGTCTCATGTTCCACTGATATTTTTTATGGTAAAAAATTAAAACGCCTGTCGTGGCGCAGAGGCACAAACGTGCGACTGTAAACGCTACAGGTTATAGGTTCGATTCCCACTCTAGGAAATGTAAAATTTAGTATTTACATTTCTTGGGTTTGGTAACGAGGCAAAGCGCGGCGTTGAGTTCCACCACTCAATACGCAATGCCTCAATTTGGCGGAAAGAGGGGAACGGAAATGTTGAAAGAGAATGGAGTGTCTTAACACTAGGTTCTCTGGTTCCCTCTGCCTACCCCGCTATATGCGGGATACAGCGTGTAGTTAAAAAATTAAACCTTTCACACTAGCTATTACTTAATTCCTGATGTAATTTCACACTTTATCCCTAGAGAGGTCTAGAGAGAGTCTAGCTATTACTATTTTCTCATTTTTTAGATATTCACCTTTTGAAATCTATACAACCATTCTTATTATTTTTATATAAGCATCTCTTCATCGGTTCTTCATCATAACGCCTGTCGTGGCGCAGAGGCACAAGCGTGCGACTGTCAACGCGACAGGTTGTGGGATCGATTCCCACTCCAGGAAATGTTAGTCTTTTCATTTCCTGGGTTTGGTAACAAGGCAAAGTGCGGCGTTGAGTTCCGCCACTCAGCACGCAATGCCTCAATATGGCGGAAAGTGGGGAACTGAATTGTTGTAAGAGAACGGAGTGTCTTAACACAAGGTTATCAGGTTCCCTCTGCCTACGCTGCTATATGCGGGATACAGCGTGAAGTTAAAAAAAAAAATCTCTTCATCGCCACTATCTCTTATGCTAATAAAATAAACGTTCGCATTTTGTATTATTTATTTATTTTTTATTTAAATATTTACTATAATAAAACAGTTTAAAAAAAATTGTGTCTGTACATAAAAAAATATTAAAGATAAAAAAGCAATAAAATATATAAATATAGTTTGGCGATTACTTACATATATGTACAATATACATTGTGTGTAATATTATATACTTGATGATAGATACTTAATTCAAAGTATGCACTAAAACTTACATAGAGTGCCAATTTGAAACCCTGCCATTGGATAACTTAATTGTCTGTTTTAGTCAGTATCTAATAAGCAACTATAGGGTAGTTACTCCATTGATTGATTGAAATTTAATGTTGTAATACTGCCAAACAACAAAAACAAATGTTAAGGAATGAATTGTGGGTAACTATTAATATCACGTTATTTTTTGCAATTTTTTTATTTATATATATGTGACAGTGAACTTACTACAAAACCAATACGTTCGTCAATTTCTAGCTTTTTAGAGTTATAACGTTATAGCTCCTACCCAAAACTGCATTTTATGTATTTTCGCCTATGCAAAATTCAGTGGATCGTTACCCTTATAGAAGTTCAAAAACCTCGCAAAAATTTTTGTCATTCGTGCTATTGAACCTTTCGGATTAGATTTGATTTTGCGTGGAATTGTTCTCACATATTAAATCGTTGTATGGTTTTAATACTACAGTACCCATTTCATAAACAATAACTGTCCAAAAATGCTCTTTATTTGTTGAAGTGAACAAAAACCTATCGGAAATGTTAAAACAATGAATTAATAACGTAAAGATTATGTTTGTGATCAATAAAAAAATCAACTACAACTTTAAAAAAATATATAATATTTATTTTTAAACACCGACCTCGCATCTAAATAAGCTTTATCATACAGATTTCTTAATTACATTTGAGCAATAAACTAATTATTATGATTAAAACTATAACTATCGCATGTCTATTTTAGTTCGTTATTGATCAAATATACAAACATATTTATTTATGATGTAATTTTATTTGTGTATATCGTTATTCACTTGTCGATAACAAGCATTATTTCCATTACGAAGTGGTCAGATACGACCCGACCTCATCTTGAACTTTGATAAATCTGTTTGTGGCAAATATCAGCTCATTTACTATCGCAACCACCTAAAGTATACATTTAGGAGTATTGCACCAGTCAGGCTAATGACATTAGACAGAAAACACGGTAAAGCTGAAGATTTAGAACAAACGAAGGAAACGAAATCACAACAAGAACCTCCGAGAATGCCGAACATTAAAGTATTCACCGGCAGCTCGCATCCGGATCTAGCGAAGAAAATCGTGTCTCGCCTTGGCTTAGATCTGAGCAGAGCTACGACTAAGAAATTCAGCAATAAGGAAACTAATGTGGAAATAGGAGAATCTGTAAGAGGCGAAGATGTGTATATTGTTCAAAGTGGATGTGGTGAAATCAATGACAATCTCATGGAGCTTCTTATCATGATAAATGCTTGCAAAATCGCTTCTGCGTCGAGAGTGACAGCCGTCATCCCCAGCTTCCCGTACTCCAGACAAGATAAGAAAGAAAAAAGCCGCGCACCAATTACAGCGAAGTTACTGGCAAATCTAATATCTGTCGCTGGAGCAGATCACGTAATTACAATCGACTTGCATTCTTCACAGATTCAAGGCTTTTTCAATATTCCTGTTGACAATCTGTACGCTGAGCCAGCGATAACCAAGTGGATCAAGGACAACATTCCGGAGTGGAAGGCCAGTGTTATGGTGTCTCCAGACGCGGGAGGCGTGAAACGAATGACATCCATCGCGGATAGACTTGATATAGACTTCGCAATAATCCATAAAGAAAGACAAAGAACCAACGATGAAGATTCTACAGTTCTAGTTGGTGATGTGAAGAACAGGACAGCTATTATGGTAGACGACTTGGCAGACACTTGTGACACCATCGTCAAAGGAGCAATAAAATTACGCGAGGCCGGTGCTAACAAAATTTACGCAATTCTAACTCACGGTGTTCTCGCTGGTAATGCTATTGATAAAATAAACAATTCGTGCTTAGAGGCTTTTGTTGTTACAAATACGATACCGCAAGACAAAAATATGTCATTATGTCCAAAATTGCAAACAATGGATATATCGGTGATGTTGGCAGAAGCTATAAGAAGAACCCATTACGCTGAGTCTGTTTCTTATTTATTTAATAATGTACCATACTAACAGTAAAAATTTATTAACAATACAAATTATTACTAAAATTATTATTTTTCAAAAAAAGGAATTATTTTTACAAGAAATTGACTTTTCTTTTACTCATTCATAAGCGACGAGAAAGAGGCTTCACAGGCTTCACAGGCCGCTCAATTAGCTTTGAATCGATTATGCCGGTAATTTCCAAAGCACTTCTCTTACCTATATAGTTAGAAACTAGAATATAAATTTAATCAGAATATCTAATTTCGATTATAAGTAAATATTTTTCTAGACGTCTATTACGAATTTATTATACAATACTCTTATTAAAATAAATATTTATTTTTATTATAGCCGTATTTTGACATAAAATATGAGATAATGCTAATAAATTTTATAACTGATAATCCAGTTTACTTACTAAATATTGTTATAAGTAAATTTTTGTTTGACGAAAACGTAATTCTTGCGTAAATATTTATTTAAAAATAATAAATACAATAGACTACTTTTAATATTCGAAATTATAAATGCCTAAGTAATAACTGAATGAAAATAAAATGAAATAAGCCTATAGTATCAATATAGTATTTTCATAAACCTCATACCAGGATGACCAGTATAGCGAACGTCCTTTTTAACTTGGATTGCAGTTAAAAGCATGATTGTTTACTTCAATAAAAAAAACTGTTATTACCCGACTGATTACTAAGAAGAGGGTTATGATTTTCGCGCGTATCATGTGTTTGTAATATTCTTCATCACCTCATATCTTCCAAATCCCTTGACCGATTTGTATAATTAAAGTGACGTTAGATAGGTATTCATACTCCAAGTGTTCTTAGATTTGTGACGTCTTCCCTAATGCAATATGGCGCCCTCTAGAGGCAGTCATGAATAAAAACAAAAAAACATTGATGGGTAACGTTTGGGGTACCAAATGAAAAGACTTAATTAGCACATCTCAAATATATACACGTAGTTACTATAACACGTAACTAGCTTTTGTAGCTATTTGTATTTGATTCCTAAATTTGAAGAATTGGTTCAGTCGGGTTTTTATTCTTTATAGTTTAAAGGCTTGTTTTTTATTAATTATTATATGAAGGGGTTAAAATATATGTATATTATATTATATCACTATTTGTAGGGTTCTTTAATAACTCGATTAAGGACACTTACAGAATAACATTTACAAGAATGCCGATGACAAGCAGTCCGTGGGAGGCGGGACTCGGGAACCGTATAATAATAAATCATTACACCCACTTGATGGATAGGAAGAGAGTATAAGTAAATCAGATCACAATGAATTGATTAATTCCATGCCAAAACAATGTCATGCTGCTTTATTCCTAACATAATTTACAATATCGTAATTCGTGATTAGTGTTCCAAACCACATAAGAGGTTTTGATTAATATGTCACTCTTTATGATTAATATGTCATAATTTATGATAGTGACGTTTGTGGTGGCGCAGAGGCACAAGCGTGCGACTGTAAACGGGACAGGTTGTGGGTTTGATTCCCACTCCAGGAAATGGTTTTTTTCATTTCCTGGGTTTAGTAACAAGAAAAAGCGAGGCGTTGAGTTCCCCACTCAGCACGCAATGCTTCAATTCGGGTGGGAACGGTGCTTACCCCGCTATATGCGGGATACCGTGTAAAGCTATGTATGTATATATGCATTTATGATTTTTGGTAAAATTGTTTAAATTGTTACGTCAATGTTTATGAAATATGTAGGTGAAATTGGAGTATCTTTTTTTGTTTCAAAAAATAATCAGTAATAGGTAGGTGTCAAACATAATATAAGTTAATATTGAAAATCAAAAAATAAGTAATATGTATATATATTTTACATGTAATATATGTGTGTATATAAATTACATATCACAGTATAATTTGTAAGTGTCATTTAGTGCAATAGTTTCCTGCTTGAGTAGGATGCCAACAATACTTTAATTTGCTAATTAAAAAGAGGAGAAAGTTAAGAACTCAGTAAAGTTTATCTTTTTAGCCAATTTTTTTTGCATTTACAAATTATAATCAACTTTCGTTTATTATATATATGCATGTTCGTTTATAATCTGTTACTTATTTTATATTAAATAACGAAGAAATTAAACATCATAAATATATTATAAAGTAGTTATAAAGTTGTATCTATAAATCTATAATGATGTGACAGCTAGTTAAATGAAATAGTGACGCTGTTGACGCGTATAATAGCCGTTGCCTAGTAACGTGTGTGTACACTTTAAAAGACTTTATTCGTGTTCTTTAATTGTAATACAACATTTAATTTCCTTAAAATAAGAGTTTTAATTTATTAATGTAATGCGCCTTCTCACGCATTAAAGAAAATGTGTAGTTCTAAATGACTGTAGCGAAAAGCCTAAATAAAATAAGGAAAGAAGTTATAATATACCGAATTCTACCACGAACGCGAACATTCGCGCGTAATGTATCGCTGAAAACATGTGTTCTATTTGCATTCGTATGAAATATGCGAACGTATAAAATCTGCTAAGTTTAATATCTAATAAAATAATAGAGGATACACTAATCAGAAACGCGAGGTGTCATCGCATAAAAAACTTTGTGTGTAAGGACCCTTATATTGATAATTTATGATTTTAGTGACAATTATCGATTGTCAATTTTTCCACTTGTCATTAAACATTGGGAAATTCAATAATATTTACTATAAGTTTACGTCAATTTATAAATAAAAGTTTCATGTTAATACTTTAAATTAAAAAAAATAGGACCTTACATAGAAATTCATATTCTTACTGGCGCTAATTACACCTACTTACCAGTTGTTTACATACTTTTTTCCTTATCAATATCATATCTTGCTGATTGTAGCTGCTGTATTTATAATTCTATTCTATTTTATTGTAAAAAGTGTTTGTAAGTGAACGTGTTTAGATTTTATGATGCTTATTCTGTACAAAAATGATGGTAGTCCACCAGCTCGAGCCACAATGATGTTGTTACATATACTTAAAACTGAGTATAAAGGACATGATATAAACCCTGTTATGAGAGACCAGGATACTCCAGAAATGACCAAAGTAAATTAATATTTAAATATATACATTGACTGAGATAACGGTTTGTTTGTAATTTAAAATAATTTGTTTTTATAATTATAGAAGAATCCCATGAGAACAATACCTTTTATAGATGATGATGGATTTTGTTTAGGTGACAGGTAAGTTTAAACATTTTATTACATATAAAATTCAAATATTATGTATACTATATAAAAATCATATATTTAAGTGTCAACGTAATTGTTATTTGAAATTAAATACATTCTTTTTTGTTATTTTCTTTGAATAAAAAACTTGAGTGACTAGTGTATAAGTTATTTATGAAATCAATTGTATTTATCATAATAACAATAATTATAAAATATATGTTTTTATTATATATATTTTTAAATAGATATAAATTTCTATTGAGTGTTATTTAAAACTACAACCATTTCAAGTTACTATAGGTCTATTAAGGAATTATAATAATATAGTTTGCAGAGAGAACCACTCTCGGGTACCAGTATAGATAGTATCAAAACACTCCTATTCTATGTTCCACCGGAATTGTAGTGAATGAAACTCAATGCAGCTTATCTCACTAGAGCAGGGGAAAAAAGTAAATTTAATAATGATTTTTTTTCTTATATTAAACTTTTAGTCACGCCATCATGCTATACTTATTTGATAAATATGGAAAGCCTGAGCATTCATACTTATATCCATCTGATAAACAAAAAAGAGCCACAATAAATCAAAGATTATTTTTTGATACTGGTATCTTGTTTCCACGTCTCAGATCTGTTATGGTAAGTTTTGTTTATTTTTTTTGTTATTAAATAATAAATAAAAATTGAATGTATATGAGTCAAAGTATTTCTTTCATTAGACTATGAAAATTATTAGCATAAGTTCCTTGCATATTTTACTAGCAGATTAAAAAAATATTGAAAAGTTCTATCAGTAGAAGAAGTCACTTCACACTTTAACCTGTACAGCAGGATAGTCAAGTGTCAAGACAATTTTTTTTCCACTTTCCTCCCGAATTCGAGACACTGCGTGTTAAGTAGCGGAACTCAACACCGCGCTTTCTCTAAAGAGAGCTTCTCCCAATGGAAATGGAAATAACAATCAATCATGACATAAATTCGAATTTGCTCAAATTCGGTGACACAATGCCCTCAATGGATCCCATTCTTAGTTCTCTGTTGTTTAATTTAGATATATAGTGTTAACAGTGAAGAATTATTTTTTTTATATATATTGTAAAGATATCATTACCTTTTATTACGTAGTACATTTTTTCATAGGCACCAACATATGGAGGAAAGCTAACAGAACTATCAAAATCCATGGTTCGTAATATAGAAGATGGGTATAAAATGCTGGAGGCCTATTTATGTGATACTTTGTACTTGGCCGATGACGTGCTAACGTTGGCTGATATCAGTGTTATCACCACGATATCTTCATTGCACGGCTTACATCCTATCGACGGGGGATTGTTAGTAAATATTATTAAAAATATTGTTATTGTATTCTATTTACAACTTCTTCAGCGAGACAAAGGCGTACTTGTCGTAAATTTGTAAAATTTATTAAGTATACATGTAGTACTTTAAAAACACTAACATTTAACTAACAAATGTTGCTTAGTTAGTTTTGTTAATTTTGGCAGAGGTCCATAGAGCTTTTGTCACATTTTCGCGATATATTTTATTGCTATCTTGCTTTGTTATTTTATTCCGCTTCTTACCTTACTTGCTTTAAAATTTGCGCATATATATCCGGATCCGATGACATTATAATTTATTCTATATCTATTTTCATAACATAAACAGTAAACTATCCTTGCCAGGACTAAAATGCCAGAAAAATAGTTCTATGCGTGTCCCTTGGTGTCTATCGTAAACTAATTTGGTATTATTTCAATTTTGGTACAATTATTCTCATTGGTCAGTAGGTTGTCAGTTGGAGCATCAAAGTTGTTATTGTTTTATGCCTTTTAATTTAAATTCGAACGGTTAGTCATATTTCTTATGATTTTTTTTAAATCTTAAAAGAAAATTGATGGTTTTTTTTAATATTATTTTTATTAAAAAAAAAAAAAATATATGTAAAAAAAACAAGGCAATAAGTGTATATAAAAAAGAATTCATAAAATATACTAATAATAAAGAATGCTTTAGTTCTGTAAATAATAAAAATTACCATAGCGTAAGGCATACTTTATACAAAGAAAGTTCCTATAACAAAAATATACAGATGTAGGAATATAAAATTTGGCATATTAAAAGTTTATATGGATAAGAAATTTAAAGCCAATGTTTTTTTTTTAATAACTCAATAAAATATTGTGTATGTAACACATTGGTAAAGCCACGCATATTACTTCAAGGGGGCTTCAATTGTGTCCTTTACTAGCCAAAGGTACGACATGTATCTGTATTATAATGATGTTGGCGTATATTTCATTGAAAATTGCCTCGCCATCGCCGCAGAAAAAAGTCAAATATATTTCTACAGTATAGGTTTTGCAATACTTACGTTAGGTTGTCATTTAGCAAGCATTGTCCACATATGAGCTGAATGTATATATGATGAAAATGTAAAGATAAAAAATGTTATATGGCTAAGTTTGTTAAATGGTTGTACTACCACATTCAATATTTGTCAATCACAATTTAAAATATGTACATATCTATTTATGACAATTTATATTTTTCTATTTTTTACTCCGATGTCTTTGTATTTTGTTACAAAAGTAAAAATAGAGTGACTTTCCTTTTTCGCTCCTCACTGCTGCACATTTTTCTTTTGTTTTTATATACATTAAAATAATAATATTTGTTGTGTTTTCTTGTTGTATTTTTCTTTATTGTTACTTTGGAAGCAGTATGTGTTCCGAAATAAAATTTTTTACTTACTTACTTACAATACTATGAATTTTGGACTGACTAAGCGAGTGACAGACAGTGCGCAGCCAAAACTAAATTTAGCTTGTAAATTTTTTAAGGTGTAACGGAACATTAAGAGAGAATTTTCCCGGTTGTAGGTTTGACACGGTTTGTTTTGCTAATGCTATGATAATATATAGAATAAAAATTTCACAAGCAAAATAAAGTTGACTAGTTAGTTATATTATATGTTATACTATTTAATAAATTCATAATATAACTAAATATTTAGTCAACTACATAAATATTTTGCTTTTATATTTAAAAAATATTGAATTCCCATTGTGTCCATGCCACTCTAAGTCTTTCGGTCATATAAATTAAAAAAAAAGTTGATATCTTCACAAAAGTACGTGTTTTATATAACAACTAAACTAAATAAATATTAAGGGTTATTTATACGAAACTAATCATGTTCGGTGTATACACATTTATTATATTTTTTCAACTTAAATCTTTTAGGTATCCAAAATTAAAACAATGGTACGAGAATATGTCTAGGCAAGAAATTTGCAGGAAAATCAACCAGCCAGGAGCGGAATACCATGTCTCCGGACTGAAAGCCTTAATGAAACATAATAAAGAGAATCAAAAATCAAAACTATGATATAAATGTGGATAGAAATGCATTTTACTTCAAGTACTACTTTTATTTATTTATTATGTAAGTCTTTAAAACTTGTATTTAAAGGAATATTTTGTTTAAGCTTTCAAAAACTAACATTTCATTAAACAAATACATTATAACTATTTATATTTAAACTTCATTAAAATACTATACAATGTCATATTAATCAATTGAATCCATAATATAATAATTAATTAATAAAAAAAAAAGGTGTAAACAAAACACAATATATCGTTACGAATCACAGGTTTTCATTTATTTCAATAACTAAAATGAAATGCAAAGAGTTTTCTCGAAACTTTACACTCCAGTAACGTCTAGGGCTAGCTATAGCCGTATTGATAACTTTATGAGAAATGAATGATTACAAAAAACGTTACACATTTCCTATAAGTCTTGTAGAGTTCCTCGCAACGCCCGCACTGAACAACAATAGCACTTAATATATAAAGTACACGAGTCTCTCACACACACATGCAAACCCCAATGGAATACGAGGAGATCCGAGTCACTTATCAAACGTTTACAGATAGTTTGTTGGCGCTCGGGCGTTGCCGACGCTTGTTGCAGTTGCACGTTGCACGTTAAGTCTTAGCGGTGGCGGTGGCGGTGGCGCTGCCCCGCATTAGCCGTCCTCCTTCGGCGGTGTGAACCATCCTGTCCGACACACAATGTTTTATATATATGTATTATATTATAGCATTTAAAATGGATGGTGAGAGGTAGTAATCTTAAAAAAGGATGTATTAATGTTATGAAGATGGATCATTATTGTAATTAATAAATTGAATTCTGCAACATGTAGTATTATTTAACATCTATCTAAGAAAAAACTACACTTTATAGTAAGTAGAAAAGTACCTAGTGTCAAAATATTACATATTAAACTTTTCCTTCAAATTCTAAACACAAGTGATGAGTGACTAAACTCAACACTGCGGTTTTATATAAAGATAATTTAAATATCTTTCTTTTAAGTTTGGATCACACATATCCATAGGGCTTCCGTGGTAATCACGATGATTGTAGGTTCGATCCATAGTCAGGGAATGACTATATTTAAATTATTTTCAATTTCCTGCTCTGATTAAAAAATGATGACATAAATGAGTACAAAAACAGACCATTCTTCTCATGTATCTGCACGAGGCACTTGAAGCTCTGCTGCGCGCGCGCCAGGCTGTACTGCGACTGCGAGACCACCTTGGTGGCGCCGAACTGTATGCGCGCCTTGCCCTTGACGAGCGTGGCCGCGATCTGCATGATCACCGCCTCCACCGTGTACGCCGACGACCAGCCCTGCTTCGTCAGCAGCTCCATGCATATTGCACCGCCCACTAGCACGTACCCACCTGGAATCATAAACATTTCGTATTAGTTATGTCTTTATACTGTTTTCCTTAGCTTCACGTTGTATCCCGCACATAGCAAGATAAGCAGAGGGAACCTGAGAACCTAGTGTTAAGACACTATCCTCTGTTAACATTTCCGTTCCCTACTTTCCGCCGAACTCAACGAATTATTACTTATTATATGTAAACAATTTTTTTGTATATAAATTATTTATTTTAAAAGTTGTTGAGTTATTGTTTAATATATGGCAATAATATTTTTTTTATCAAACTATCCTTTTATTTTTTTAAGTATCCATCTGAATAAAATTCTATTTTCTTACATAAAGAAAGAAAGTTTTGTTGGATTAAAATTCTGATAGAAAAATATTGAATTTCATTGCTTTCTTGTGTTTTATTCTACTAAAATTCTGATAGAAAAATATTGATTTTCATGTTTTTCTTTTGTTTTATTGTACTAAAATTCTGATAGAAACTAATATATCGACAGTGATTGTCGATAATTATTATGTTAAAAGAAAGAAAAAAAATCGATTTACTTAATGTAAATTAAAACTTGGTGCAATTAAAATTAAAAAAAAACTAAAGTGAAGAAAGCTCATATTATAAAAATACATTTGTCATAGAAATATAGATTTCTATTTATAAGACTGAAATTATATATAAATTATTCTCACTTTCTCTCTACCAAGACAAAAAGCGTCGAAAAAAAGAACTAAAGTTCCGCCAGGCAACGCCCAATATCTCAACGATCAATTCAGACGGAATATACGGAGGTTCCCTGCAGGATAAAGCATGAAGCTAATAAAATTATTCTTAAATACAGAAATATTATTTAAAAAATCCTTACCTGATATAATAGGATATACAACACGTACAAACGGTGGCTCAAAGGGGTACGTCTCCTTGAACATAATGTTCAGCAGAATTGAATCTTTGCCCTCCTTCTCTTTAAGCAAGAGCAGGTCATTGTGCAACGGACTGTCGGGGTCCACCGACCGCAGCGTTATGTTCCACTCGTACAGTGAATCGTTTACTAACTCTGAAATATGAGGAAAAAATATTTTATTATAACGTTTTTTTTACTTAAAGTTCAGAATAGAAAATTCATATATATATTTTATAATATTTTATTTAATATTTATGATATATATGTGAAGGAACAACTGTAGGTGGGTATCCTTATGAAAATTATGTGGACATTTTGCTGAAAAAATGACTACAGAAAACCAATGTTTTTTTATAAACGGAACTCAAAACGTGGCGGAACATAACGCCGCTATTTGCTTTGATACTAGATCCAGAAAATGAAAATACTAAATATTATTTAATATTTTCATTTCCTGGAGTGGAAATCGAACATTTTATGTCCCACATAATTGTTTCAGCTGGGTATTATATATCAAAGTCGTCCCAAGAAATGGATTTAATAAATGAAATTAAAAAAAAAATAGACAATCTGCGATATATCTTATAATCTTTCTTAATATTACCACAATCACATCATAAATGTAACATATGTATGCCTAACACTATAAAAAACCCTGTTAACTCCACGTACCTATGGAATACATATTATTCTTGAAGGAGTGTGAGCGGTATATATCGCGCAGCTCCTTCATGAGCCGGTCGGTGGCCTGCAGGGAGCCGGACACGCTGCCCGACAGGTAGTCCTGCCGCTGGTTCTGTCTGAGCCGCTCCAGTGTCGCTAGGTGCTCTGTTTCCATGTCGTCCTGCGAATTCAATTAACCTGTTAACTGGGTATGACGAAATATTTCGTCATGCATAAACGACTACTGCAATGGCATGACGACATTTTTCGTCGTAGAAATTAATCGTAATATATTGAACGCATTACGTTGTACGTTGTTGTAGTAAATCAGAATATATATATCATATTGACGATGCGTCAAGAATTTTCATGTTCTTGCAATCTGTAGCTGTATTAACAAAAGGTCATTCCCCGGTTAACAGGTTAAACATGTATTATTGAAAAATGTGTAAAAATATCATTGGCATAGAATTTTAACCTGCTAAGTACATTTTTTGTATTAACTCTTTAATAACATTCAAAAATAAAAAAACATATTCGAGAAAAACTATCGGTTTTAATTGGAAACACAGAAATAATCGTGATATATCTGTATAACTGTCAAGTTCGTTGTAAACGTAATATAAACACAATGTAAGCCTTCCCATAAAAAATATTAAATATGGAGTTAGCTGGTTTAAACTCTAAGTTAACGACATGCTTTTATTTTATAAAATTATACATAGATAATTAATTGTTATGAAATAATGTGTTCTGTCACTCAATAATCAAAAAATATATAATGGAGCAAAATATTAGCCATAAACTTGTTACTAGCTTCCTCATTAGTTTGTTTCTCATAAAATCTTTAACAATATTTGCCATTTCTCTGTTTGGTATTTAACACGCAAAGTCTAGTGAAATTCGTCAGTGTCTTAATACTAGATTCTTTCTGACTACCCCATGGCACTACGGGATAAGGTTTAAACTTTTTTTTCAATATAGACATTACCTTGTTGCTGCGTCCAGCATCATCAACCATCTCTAATGGCAAGTCGTCCTCCCCTTCAGATTCATCCTCTTCAGCCGCCATCTCTTCATCTTCCTCAGTGCCAGATTCCGCACCGTTTGACGTCACGCTAGGTACTCTGAAACATGTCAAATTTAACCCTTTACAATATATAAAAAAGGATTTTTTACCTTAACTATATGTAATAAGACGCTTAGTTGATAATAGTTGATCCGAAGTGTTTATGAAAGATGCAGATTAAATATTCATACTAAAATTATATTTGAATAACAATCAAAAATTGTTAAATAATACATTTCGTCTGTTACCTTGCAATATTTATTTTTAACTTCACGCTGTAACCCGCATATAGCAGGGTCCATACAGGGTAGGCAGAGGGAACCAGAGAACCTAGTGTTAAGACACTCCATTCTCTTTCAACAATTCTGTTCCCCACTTTCCACCGAATTGAGGCATTGCGTGTTGAGTGGCGAAACTCAACGTCGCGCTTTGCCTTGTTACCAAACCCCAGAAATGAAAATACTAAGTTTTACATTTCCTGGAGTGGGAATCGAACCCACAACCTGTCGCGTTTACAGTCGCACGCTTGTGCCTCTGCGCCACGACAGGCGTTTCAATAATGATTATTATATTTTTTTGTAATATTACGGATTAAACAACAGCATCGCTTTTTAATTTTATTGTCACTATAAAAAAGGTATGTTAATTTATCACTGTGTGTAATATACTATTAAATAAAGCTAGAGATAAAGAGTGCATCTAATAAAAAAAAATTGTAAATATATTAAGTATTGCAATAAAACACAAAAGTAATATATTTTGTGTAAATATATTTATGTTATTGCAATTATTATCCAATTCTGTTTTACTTAACAAGTATAAAAAATATAATTGAATTCACGTTATTCACTGAAATAAAAATGATTAGACAGAATATTTATACTTCAGTCTTATCTATATATAAATACGTGAAGCAAAAACTTTAGATCTCTTTTTACGAAAATTACGCGAACAGAGGAGCATGAAACTTGGCACACTTATAGTTTATATAGACAAGGAGTGCAGAATGCTAATATATTTTTTAAATAATGCATAAAAAGTATATTAAATTAATAAAATAAATGTTACACACACTACCATGGTTTGACATCCATGTTTATACAAAGTGATATATACATTACTAAAGACAACGCGTTGTTAACGCGTCAACAGGGACACTAGTCAAAATTACTTTTTCAAAGGTTTAAAGATTGTATGAGAAATGTTAGTAATTTTAGTTAGTTTTTTTTTTTGTTTTTTTTTTTAACTTCACGCTGTATCCTGCATATAGCAGGGTAGGCAGAGGGAACCAGAGAACCTAGTGTTAAGACACTCCGTTCTCTTTCAACAATTCCGTTCCGTTCCGTTAGTTAGTTTAAAAATATATTTAATTTTCTTAAACAATATACCGAACAAACAACAAGAAGTTATTTCTTAGAAGTGATTTAATAACCAAAAGACTTCCCTAGGTGCATTATTTGCATATAAAATTTAAGCAAATCATTACGTTGTATTGAATTAAGCGTCAATAAATCAATTAGTCACGTTTCTTTAAATATGTACAAATTCAGAACAAAATTACATAAATTAAAAATATGACACAGTAACTCATGTCCAAGCGAATATAACTATACATATACTCGTATTCTGAGAAAAATGTTTTGATATGATTTGTGGGTGGCAATTTATTTCTGCTTACACAACACATTATAAAAATATATTAGGTAATCAAAATACTGTATTGTGAACTAGATTTTAATAATGGTAAAATATTGGAAAAGATTTCATCACCCATTCATGACTATCATTTTATAATACAAAATGAAATTAATTTATATTTTGAAGCTTTATTAACTTCAAAAAATATAAATAGCATACTTTGGTAAGAGACCAAATGATTGTTCTTTGAAATAATCTTTGGGTAGCAAAAATTTGTAATAATCTCTCTACAGAGATGCTAACAACAAAAATAAGTTGTAACAAGCGTATAAGAAATTCGACGCAGACGCATGGCTTAGTAATCAGAGCGCTTGGAGAGTTTCCAAGAGGCGCGGGTTCGAGTCCCGTTGCGTTCAAATTTTTATACGTTTTCTAAATATGAAATTCATTATAATTTAAAATGATGTTTACTTAGAAGTAGTAACTTTTAAGTAAATTTAATCAACAATTAAGTATTACCTACTTAAGCATTCATTAAATTTACGGTTGACTCTGTTGACTTCATACAAATTTATCTTTAACTAATATAATATTCGCAGAAATATAAAAAACCGTATTTTCTATATAAAAAAATATATTAACCTATTAATATTTAAAAGTGAAGGAATAAAGAAGCATTTTTAATTATCGCAATCTGCATTTATTTGCATTCAAATTCTAATATGCTAATGTAGAGTAGGGCGTTTCGTTGGAACGACCGCTGGGGTGTTGTAAAAAGGAACTACTATTAGTATAAAACTGACGTCATACAATGAAAGCATTCGGCGAATAAGTAATAATAATTATTAATATTTTATCTATTTCAATGTTAAAGTCCATAAGTTAAGTAAATAACATTAAGAAGTTAAATATTTATTATACACTATCAATTGTATGTTACAATTTATTGCTGCTACTTTCGACAAAGGCCGAAAACATACATAGATCAAAGTAACACTTCTTATCGTTTAGGATAAGAAAAACAGTCTTGGAAAACTTATAAAAAAGAAAAAAAAATCTGAACCGAGCCAGACTCGAACCAAGTATATTATATAGAGATAAGAACGTATGGCTTAGTGACTAAGCCGTTTGGAGAGTTACCAAGAGGCGCGGGTTCTAATGCTGCTACATTCAATACGACTTCTAAAAATTGTTTTTCTTAGTCTATTTTATTCTAAAACTTTAAAAATATTAAAAAATAGTTCTCATTGCGTTGTGGTTACTGTAAAATATACATATCACGAAATTCATCTTATGACTGCTATGAAAACACTCAAGATGCATATAACTGGGCAGTTAAGGAATACTATGACGCGTATGAAACTTCAACACCACTTTTTTATTATGAACATTAGCTTTTCGTACTATAAACGTAAGATTTATATCGAACGAAAATTTATAAATACCGTATGTACTAAAATAAAGATGCTAAAATTTCTATTTCCTTATTTAGATACAGACAATCTAGTGTAAGAATTATCATTCTGGCAACCCTTTCTACTAAATGAACTCATCAACAATGTTACTAATCTTGGATGACCAAGATTTGACCTACATTCTTTATAAAGATCATTGTAATCATTGCCAAGGCCAAATTGACAATTCTCTTGGAGATAAATATGTATGTATAGGCGTAATAAGTTCTATAAATTTTATAAAGCTTAATTCGAAAAAGAAAGAAAAGATGTAGAAAATGAAATGGGTAACAAAAAATACGGGCCATATCCGTTATGTATCAACTAGTTTTCCGCCCGCGGTTTCGCCCGTGTGGAATTCGGTTATATCACGCAGTTTTCGCAAGGTCTAGACTATTTGTCAAAATTGGTTAAGTGGTTTAGGTGCGAAAGTAGTAAACAGTTGAACAATCTTACATGATTTTATGTTCGACAATAAAGAACTTCCATACAAACTTTCATCCCCTTTTTCAACCTCTTCTACCCTTTTTTCGTGATAAAAAGTATCCTATATCCTTTCCCAAGTTCAGTTCTATCTTCATACCTAATTTCATCAAAATCGGTTGTGTGGTTTAGGCGTGAAAGCGTAACAGACAGACAGACAGTGTTACTTTCGCATTTATAATATTAGTAAGGATTAAAAAAAAACAGTTTATTGATTATAAATACATATATTTTTATCAAAATCATTGATATAACTCACCTGTGCTGCGGTGCTGGGTGGAGGGGTAGTGATAAGGAGTCCAAATCTGGTGGTTCGGGGACGCCATGTAATTTGCATAGCTCCCTCAAAAGTATACCCACCTGGATGTAATGTTTTTATTAATCTACAATACGATAAAGTGTTATAACATTGTACAAGTATTACTTATTCAAAATTTAAAAAATATATATAATATATAAATCTAACTTTATTATACAACGTCTGTCGTGGCGCAAAGGCACAAGCGTGCGACTGTAAACGCGACAGGTTGTGGGTTCGATTCCCAGCTCCAGGAAACGTAAAATTTAGTATTTTCATTTCTTGGGTTTGGTAACAAGGCAAAGCGCGGCGTTGAGTTCCGCTACTCAACACGCAATGCCTCAATTCGGCGGAAAGTGGGGAACGGAATTGTTGAAAGAGAATGGAGTGTCTTAACACTAGGTTCTCTGGTTCCCTTTGCCTACCCCCTACATGCGGGATACAGCGTGAAGTTAAAAAAAAACTTTATTGTATTACGTACATGAGACTTTTTTCAATCGAAATTGGAATAGAAATACGTATCAATAGTCTATAGAGTATATCAAATAACAAGTACCTATAAAACCGAATTTACTAAATCAAATGCAATGTATTGGATTTATATTTCGAGCATGTAACTAAATAGTAATTTTTCGTATTGAGATATTTCGTATTGAATACAAAAAGCTTTTAGTATCGATCTGTACTTCTAACGAACTCACGTCAACGACTAATAAACAAAATTTTTAAATTCGAGAAAATTACTTGGAAGAAAATGACACAATAAGACATTTTTATACTATAACATCTACCGCATTCCGTGTTCAATGAAAAGAAGAGCTACTTAGCTAGTACGTCACTACGTTATGCATTTTTCGAACTATTAGAGCTTATACGCATTGTCGACTAGTCGCCGGCAACTCGGTCGCCGACGACCAAAATATAGGCATCTATCAATATAAATATATATTTTTTTTTTTATTTTTAAACTATATGTATAATGCTTAGACACATTTCAATTATTTTCAGATTGGGTTGATAGTTCTGGTATAATTCTTCATATAACAGCAAATCAGCGCAAATACGATGCTGCTATCATGGAGTTAGGTTTAGAGTACACTGACAAAATGGCGATTCCAGGAGGACAAGCAGCCTTTCCACTGACCGGATATTGCATACTACAATGTACAGGAGTGGTAAGTACTAACATTGTGGATCAGTTAAGAACAACATATAAGTCAATATTTACAAGTCAATATTTATTTTATTTATTTACTATTTATTATGAACTACATCAGAAACATCAGAAACACTGCACGATAATATCTATGATCAGAAGACCGAGCCGAGCGACAGAAAACACAAGTATATTATATTATACAGTACAGTATAGTGCCGAATATGCTAATCGTAGCATATTCGACACTCGATAAATTCCGAATAGCTTTGATTGATATTTCCATTTTTTAGTGTCGGAAAACTTAGTCATTGTTGTGAGTGGTGTTTGGTCGTTACGACAATTGCTGGCAGTGTCAACGCTTTCATTTTAAACCATGCTTCCATTGGTCACCGGCGACGACGAGTCGTCGAGTTACCCGGGCGACTCACGGCGACTGGCGACCAATTGTGTAACCCATTTAAACTAAAGTAAGTTACAGTCGCCGGCGACCGAGTTGCCGGCGACTAGTCGACAGTGCGTATAAGCTCTTAGAATGTGGAACCGAACCAAAAACCTTGCTCTTTTAAAAAAAATCCGACAAATACATAACTAATGAAAACAATTAATAAAATACTTTTAATAAAAATAAATCGAATTTTTTTTTTTGATCAACTGTTTAATCTATGTTAAATTTCAACCTGTGTAACGTAAAAGACGAAGAAATGCTAATTGATATATTAACAATTAGAAAAATATTATAATTACCTGATTTATAACATGATTATCCCTTCCTTGTGTATTAGTGAGGATCTGCACCGCATTTGTTACAATGGGATCCTCGCTATCAGCGAACCACACTGGAGGCGTGTTGGGGTACGTCTCCTGTAATGGACAAACATAAAACCACATAAAAAAATACATAAACATGACAATTGTGCATTTTTTAATTTAAAAAGCTTCAACCGCTGTACATTTTGACGTAATATATTTAACGTGAAAATTTTCATAAAGTTTTTGGTGTCCAATGCAATGTCATTGACTTTTTCAGTTATAAACAAAATTATACCAAAAAAGAAATTTAAATAAAATGCATATGCATTTATGTACAATTATTACGAATAACTCAAAAACTACTCGTCCGATCTTATCTAAATGGTCTACGTCAGAAGCACTAGCTATCATACTAGAATCATCAAAATTCGTTAACCCAGTAAAAAGTTATGCGTTAATACACAAAAAATACAGTCGAATTAATAACCTCTTTTTTGAAGTCGGTTAAAACTAAAGTATATATTCAGAAGTTGTTTGTTCTGCAGAATATAAAAAAAAATATTAAAAAGATCGAACCACAACATTCTTTGAACGAAATTAAACGTTTTATTTTAATTTCTTTCAATTAAAAAAATATGAAAAGCGTTAAAAATATTGAAGTACGAGTCGGAAATAATTTACATACGATAAAGCACGTGCTTTTATAAATGACCTTTGATGTCAATCCTCACTTATCAATATAAGAAATTACTTGAGCTTTTTTATTTATTGAAAAGGAAGTGAATGTTAACAAATTAATTAGTATTAACAGATGTATGCTAACTTCAGACATAGGTAGTATTGGTGTGGTTGTTTAATTATTCTGTTTTATTCTGTTACATATAAGATTACATTTTTAGCTTCACACTGTGATCCCGCACATAGCAGGGTAGGCAGAGAGAGAAAGAACCTAGTTTTAAGACACCGTTCTCTTTTAACATTTCCGTACCCCGCTTTCAGCCGACACATTAAGTGCTGATTGACGGACCTCAACGCCGCGCTTCGCCTTGTTACCAGAAAACGGAAATAATAAATATTTTTATTTCCTGGAGTGGGAATCAAACCCACGAGCGGTTCGCGTTTACAGTCGCACGCTTGTGCCTCTACGCCACGACAGGCCTCCAAGATTACATAAAATAATATATTGTTTTCAGCAATTATCGTAAATAAAAAAAATCACAAATGTACAACTAAATATGAAAACGAAATATGGAAAGATCCAATTATGCTTAACTCTTAAAGGAATAATGAAACAAGTAAAAAAATAAAAGACATTGTACGTCCCTAACCATGTAAGTTGCACAGTGTATGTTTTTACGAAAGAAAAAGAAAAAACATTAATTATGATAAAGTCAATGTTAATTTAGCATTCACTTAATAATCAATAAATTAGTAGAAAAAGGATAGTAAAAGGAACGCGCTTTTTGATTTCGATAATGGCGAGAAAAGGTTCATGTCTAGGTTAAAATATATCGTTATCGTATGTGTGCAATGTTTCAGGCAAATCAAGAAAAAAAGATTCAAGATTTTCTCGAATTGATTGATTGATAGATAAGTATAGGTTAAGCTAAATTGCAAATAAATGTATGTTAAAAAATACAACAACTCTTCAACCCACACGCTGCCATGTTTCGAGTTGTAAACACGGACAAGTTTTGTTCAACAAGAGTAAAAGAGACCAAGAATTTGTTAGACATTGCAATGACAGGAATTTGAATCCACAATCATTATTTATAGTGAATATACCAGTTACTCAAACCACCCGAACTACATTGAAATATAGTATATATTTTTTGCTTCACGCTGTATCCCGCACATATCAGTAGGCAGAGGGAACCAGATAACCTAGTGTTAAGACACACCATTCTCTTTTAACATGTCCGTTCCCCACTTACCGTTGAATCGTATTTAATCATATCAACGTAATAACATAACAAATGCTAAATAGTGTAGGACTTCTATACCACTAATCGGCTTCTTGATATGTATTAATAAATAAATATACTTATAGTTTTATGTAAGCACAACTGTTCAAATGTAGTCTACATTGCTTACGTCTTTATGCCCATTATAAAAATAATATTGAATAAATTAATTACAAATTTTATATGACAGTATACTTAACAGAAATATGTGAGTATTAAAATATGCTAAATTGTTTCAATTTTCTATTGAATATAATGTTACATGCATGGATGAAGGTTACAAGTTGCAAATTTTGAAAA
Source organism: Philaethria dido (assembly GCA_033558755.1). Classification (NCBI taxonomy): domain Eukaryota; kingdom Metazoa; phylum Arthropoda; class Insecta; order Lepidoptera; family Nymphalidae; genus Philaethria; species Philaethria dido. Next base: position 153,644 of record JAKGSA010000458.1, read on the forward strand.
TGGAGAAAATTGAGATTTCAAATTTTTGATCAAAAAAATAAAAAAGGGTATTGCTTAAACAGCTTAAACTTGTAGAATATTCTTATAAATTGATAATATATTCTTATAATAATTAGTAACAAGGCAAAGCGCGGCGTTGAGTTCCGCCACTCAACACGCAATGCCTCAATTTGGGGAACGGAAATGTTGAAAGAGAATGGAGTGTCTTAACACTAGGTTCTCTGGTTCCCTCTGCCTACCCCGCTACATGCGGGATACAGCGTGAAGTTAAAAATATAAATAAATGATAATAATTAAATTATTATTCCATTTTCAGAATATTAATTCAAGAAAATCTGTCTATAGTTTCTTATTTCGTCATAAACATTTGAATTTTTAATGGATATTGCTATGAAAGATTTTTTTATCAAAATGAAACAAAGAGTGAGCTTTAAGATATAATTATTTACATATACTTAAAATGATAAACTTACAAAGTTTTTACTGAAATAATATATGATACAAACCCCTAACTTCTTATGTCAATCGCAATTAAATAGCCTAGAATACAAATTTACAATACCAAAAGAAAGACATAAAACTAATTCCATATTCACTAACATAAAAACCTGCATATGTCACCCTTTCATTAACACGGCACTAAAAGACCTGAAGTGATGTAAGAAATTATACATAAATATTTCAAGTATTCATAGAGACCAAAGGGTTAAAAAAGTCAGGTTTTGCACTGTCCAATTATATTCATTTTAGTGTCAGTGTACAAAGAGCGGCCTGGATGTAGGGAGAAAGATGTCAGGAACAGATTTACTTGACCTACTTGCTATACTACGAGTACTGCAGAATATATGGATATGATGACATGTCAACTGATGCAAACACTAAGATTAATAGGTATTGTATAAGAAAAAAGGCCATTATGGCACAGTGGATAGCATTTGACTGTAAACATGATCAGTTCTGGGTTTGTTTCCTAGTTGGGGGGAATAATAATATTTATATTCTTTTCAATTCTCCACATCAATAATGCGACAAAGCATGGTGTTGAGTTCTGCCACATAACATATAATATCTCTAAATCGAGAGGACAGTGACTCTTTGATTACTCTACCTCTATGATTACCATATCTAAATATACATACAAATTAACTGTGAATCTAACTTAGCTTTTCTCAGTGGAATACATAGAAAATATCATATTATAAATAATATCATAGAACTAAAATCAGACCTATTTATTTAACAATAAACTTTTTCTTACAGCTAGTATTAAGTATTGTCAAGCATACATTACATGTATATAGAAGCAATTTATAAAAAGAAATATATATTAAAAGTTAACTAAATATATCTATATCTTCTATATTATCTATATATTCAATTTTTTTAGCATATCCTGTCCTATCAAACAAACCTGGCAAACAGAACCTAGTATTAAAACTCACTCACTTGTTCTACTTCCATCAATAACTATAAATTTACAGTATTTCAATATCTTGAAGAACATTTTTGTATTAAATTACATTAAATTAAAGCAACTTTTAACATTCTAACTCGAGACAACCTACTAATAAAAAACTGTCTCAAATGACACAATTATATATTTTGTCGAGAATAGTAATCACATTCAACATAATTACCATAAAAATCAGGAAATACAACAAGTAAGTTGTATTTATTTTAATTTAAATTTTAAATAAAATATTGATCAACTATTTATAATATTCTCAAACAACATTATGGTATTGTGACACATTTTCTATAATTATATAGTTTTTATAGGAAGCATCTAAATAGGGGCAATTAAGTTTAATTTAGTTTTAATAATATTCAAGCTTAAGTATATGTTTAAATCAATGTTTAGGACTTTTTGTATATATTAAATATTTTCAAAATATTACTAAACCTTTAGCATGGACATTTTTGAAAAATGATGATTGCTAAGTCAAATATCATAAATGATGTTTGTATTTGCTTTAAGAATAATTAATCATAAAATGACGGTATATTAAAATATATTTGAATTTAATTAACATTTTTATTTATTCATTAAATTACTTAATATATTAATATTATAATATTTTAATAACACTAACTTTTGTAGGTATCAAAAACCAAAATTTCGAATTTCTATAGAAAAGAAAAGTGAGTTAATGCACTCAAATTTTACGTCAGGTATCACAAAAAGCAGGTAGCCAGCATGACTAAGAGCCTTTGTCCTAAAATCGCGCATCTATACCGTTATTTAAGCAAAACAGACGTTACCCTCAATAAATGTAGCTGTAAAGAGTCTCGTACGCTGAATAGACTACTGAAACTTAAATAATCGATACGATGATTCGTCATGGACCCGTAAAATCATCTAGAAACAAACGTCATACTATGATAAAAAACCTGCGCACATAACGAAAACGTTTACAATTATTCTACGTAAATAAACAATCAGAGTGGTTTTCACTCCTTCGTGTGACAAAACACGCGATATAAGCAATTTCACAAGGAAAATAATCACTTCCGTAAACCTTTTGTTGACAGCCCTGCCCTCATAAACACGACCCTTTGTCCTAACGATAATCAATACGAACCATCATTAATTTCAGTATGTCATTTTTATATTTTTTAATTGCTAAAGAATAGATTTGTGTACTTACCGTGATATTTGCGTGGATTTCGTATTTCTTTCCATTTTTGCCAACGAATCTGCAGGTCAGTTCGTCGACACTAGCTGACATTATCTGAAACCGCTCATGGTTTTTTGGAAACACTTGTTCTAAAGTCTTTATTTCTAACTTAAGTGTATTTAAGCAAGCCATTAGTGTATTGAAACACTAATTTTTAAACTAAATAACTATTTGCCACATTAGAATACATAGAAATACATTTACGTTCACTCCCGACCAAGCAAAATGGCGGAACGCAATGGTGGACAACACAAATACGAAATATTGACGATAGAGGGCGCTCATATAAATAACATCGTCTTTCTCTCTTTACAGACATGTGCTCTTGCTTTTGCTATCAATAATATATAGAAAATTATAAAGCACTTAGGTAAAGAGAATATTTTGTGGAAATAATTAGGGGATTATTTTGATATTGACGTCTAATTGACTATTTATTTTATTTCATTTCACTGTAAGTAAATTAGTATATAAGTGTTTTGAAAGTCGCGATTGTTGACTTTCCTTACCTATTTAAAATAATTTATGTATCGGTTACTACTCTTTAGTAATCTGAAACCAATAAAATCAATGTTTAATGAAATATATTTATTTTTATCGATAAAAATAATACTTATTAAAATAGATAATCTTCTCTGTAAATTCGTGATGTTTTAATCACTGTGTTTTTTTTTTTTTCATCAAGTTTATAACATAACGTAATATTATTTTATAAGAATTTGTAATTTTCACGGTACTTTGAATATCGTGAATGTAATTAATAAATACAACAAGGTAAATAAAAGAAGTCGGTAACCAGCGGCTAGCGTAAATGACAAACGTCAAAAGTTTAAACTTATGTCAAAACTCAAACGTCATTAGTTATGTTTATATTTGGCAGCAGAATAGTTGACTTGTTATCTATATTTGTTTACAAATAGCATTTTTATTTAATACGGAGTATTTAATCAAGCTTATCAAATAATATTTTAAAAAGAAGAGACACCCGTAAATAAATGATTAGTATTTTATTTTATTATTTGCATATATGTACTAACACTAAGTTTTAAATACGAATTTATAACAAGATCTTTAAATATGAGTAGAAAATCCAGAGATTATTATGATTCTTCGAAAAGAAAAAGATCTCATTCTGAAGAAAGAAGGTCCACGGAAAGGCATAAAATCAGAAAGCAAAGTCCATCTGCAACAACATCTAATAGTGAATTTAGTTTCTTAAGTTATAAGAAAGATTTAAATAAAATGATAACATATAGTAATGATTCTAATACTGTAATAAATAGCCTTGACGACTTTTGGATATTTGTAAAGAAATATGAGGACACTTTGAGAAAAGCTGGAAAAACGATTAGAGATGTAGATTTTAAAAATGATGAAATCACAGAACAAGGGAACGAAAAATCATTTCATAAACACCATTGCATAAACTTTAAAAGTAAAATGAAATTTGTAGACTCAGTTTATGATGAGAGAGAAAAGAAAAAATTGAACAAAGAAATGTTTGATGTGTTTTTAAATATTGTTTCTATTTATTTAGATTTTAAGAATAAGGAAAAATTTGAAAAGTTAAGAAAGCTTAGAAAGGCTCAGAATGATCTTCCTGTCGCTAAATATAGGTTGGTTTTAAGTTATAAATTTGTTATAAAAAAAATGTAACCTATATAACAATTTCAGCTGCAATATACTTTTATTAGCAAATATTTGGCATTTAATCTATTAAATCAGTTTTCTAACATAGAATATATAAATTTGACTAATGTGGTTTATTATTAAATATTATTTGTTATAGAAATGAAATTGTATCAGCTGTACAAAATGAAAAAGTAGTGATTGTAGCTGGAGACACAGGATGTGGGAAATCAACACAAGTGCCTCAGTATTTGCATGCTGCTGGATTTCAAAACATTGGTAAGGGCATAATAATTACAAAAAAAATGGCATGAATTGTTATGTTAAAGGATGGATTTGTTACAATTTGTCTAAAATATAATATTTTAATAAAAGACATAGATATTTCTCTTGTATGTTCACTTTTTTTTACAATAATTGAGTTTGTTATTTAAAATAAAGTTTGGATAGTCTTTACTTTTTTGTCTTATTGATTTAATAGTAATATTTTATTTTATTTAACCAACCTTTATGGTTAAATAATTTCATTTAGTGTAACATTAAGTATTTGATATCTTTTTCAGCTTGCACTCAGCCTAGAAGAATAGCCTGTATTTCATTATCCAAGCGTGTGGCATTTGAAATGCTATCACAGTTTGATACAAAAGTTGGATATCAAATAAGATTTGAAAAGAGTAAGACTACTGATACTAAGATATGTTTCATTACAGAAGGCTTATTATTGAGACAGGTATATTTTGATTTCAATTTTTCTTCTATATTTTAATTTTTAAATTTTTTTTTGTAATTATGTATAACTGAATTGTTCTACTTATATCTTATGCATCATATTGAGTGTCATTTACATCTAAGTTACAGTTAGTACAACTGCTTTTCATTTGACATTCAAAAACACACAAGAAAAAGTATATTTGCAATATAATTCGTACAATGCAAACAAAAATTTCTTAAGAATTATAGAAAAAACCGTTAAATGATTTATTATCAATGCTTCCAGATGTCATCAGAAAACTTACCAGAATATGATGTAATAATACTTGATGAGATACATGAAAGACATTTGATGGGTGACTTTTTGCTTGGTATCCTTAAATGTCTGATACATACAAGAAGTGATATTAAACTTGTACTTATGTCAGCTACAATCAATATAAAACTGTTTGAAGACTATTTTTGCAAAGAAGAAGCTGTTGTGATACAGGTATATAATATTTATATTTTTTTGCTTTAAGCATTACCACATAAAGGTAGCTCACATTGAGGATAGACCAAAATGTACTCTTTTTATTATTGTCACTCAAATGTCCACTCATTATAAAGGTCTATAGCTTTAAGTTATAGTGATATAACAAATGTATAAAAAAATTTAATATAAGTTTCTGGTACTTTAACTCCAAAACGGTTTTGTCCACAATTTAATTATTCGATGCTTAAAGGTGAAGTTATGTAAGTCGACACTATAATGAAACAGAACACAATATCAATTTAATGTAGATATTGAACAGAATTTGATCCTTTTTGAAAGAGGCTACCAATTATGCCATACATACATTCTTATGAATTTCATTCATTTTTTTTATACAATTTTAAATGTATTTCTTAAGCTAAATGTAGAAATAACTCTTATATTAATATAAAACAATTTTAGCTTACTTTTACAATAAAAAGTTTGTTTATATAAGTAAATATTTTTAAACAGGTTCCTGGGAGATTATATCCAATAGAATTAAATTATAAGCCTATATTGATGGATGATAAGCCATCAAGAGACGATAGGCTGGATCCTCAACCATATGTCCAGATTATGCAATTAATTGATAGCAAATACCCCAGTAAGTACAATATTATATTTTACAATATAATTATTTATTTCGGGTGGAAAGTGGAGATTGGAGTGTCTTGACACTTGGTTCTCTCTCACTATCCTTTTAGGGATAAGAGAATGAAGCTGCTACAATGAAGCTATTCTAACCACACTGTCTACCTATGACTATGGACCAATCTAAAGTACCAAAATGTACACAATTAATTCAGTACAAGTAGTTATGTTTTAAATATGTAACAATCACGAAAGCCAAAGATCTTATTACAATGTTATAGCTATCGATTTTTAAATGAAATTTAAATACAAGTGTTCCGTCATTACACACGTAATGTCTCAATTTGTGCCGAATTTTTGAAACGTTGCTATGCGGGAAGAACTTTGAATTTATAAAAAAATTGAAAATATTTCAGGTGACGAAAGAGGTGATTTATTAATATTTATGTCGGGAGTACAAGAAATTACATCTATTTGTGATGCAGCACAACAGTATGCAGAGAAAACTAAAACTTGGATTGTTCTGCCGTTACATAGTGGCTTGTCTCTTATAGAACAAGATAAGGTAAAATAAAACAATTTTTATTAAGCACTTTATTATTTATTTTTTATTTATTTATTTATTTTTTAGCAATTTAGCAATTTATTTATTTATTTTATTTTATTTTAATAATAATTTAAATATTTGTTTTTTTTTAACTAGGATATCTATATTAAATTTGCTCTATTTGCTTATGATATAATAAACGAAAATATTTTATCTTTGCGGCGCAGTTACAGGGCACACACATTATGACTAAAGACGTCACGATTGGGAGTTCGATTCCCTCTCTTTCACTTTTCGAATTTTGAAATGGAGAACGAAGATTAGCAATAATATTTTTTTGCTTATTTTGCTATATTGAAAAAACGTTTAGCTTGCATTTATTTAATTATTATTAATTTTATTTACAGGTGTTTGATTACCCTCCAGAGGGTGTTAGAAAATGTATAGTGTCTACTAACATTGCTGAAACTTCAGTTACCATAGATGGCATTAGATTTGTTGTTGATTCAGGAAAAGTATGTATCTTTTATTTAAATTTCAATATATAACAAATAATTTACTTGTTATAAATGTTGTTATATTTTTATTGTAGGTAAAAGAAATGAGCTACGATTCGTCAACGAAAATGCAAAGATTAAAAGAATTTTGGATATCAAAAGCGAGTGCTGATCAGAGAAAGGGGAGAGCTGGGAGAACTGGTATTAGCATTGTTTAAATTTACCTACCTACCTAGCTAACTTCACGCTTTATCCCTAGCGGGGTAGTTAGAGAGAACGGAGCGCTAAACGCTACGGTCCCTGCATACCTATTTCGCCTCGTCCACAGTCATTAACCTTTTTATGCATGCCCTCCGGGGGGTCCTCATGCTTTTTACGTGACCTTCCTCCAGTATCATTGATACTGTGTTCTCGAAGGTCAACCGAGGTCTCTCCTTACCTCTCTTGCCGCTCACCTTTGCTTCATATATCTATCTCACCATTCTTTCATCACTCATCCCCTCGACGTGCCCAATCATCATCATCATCATCTATGGCGCTACAGCCCAGGGTGGGCCTTGGCCTGATCCAGAATATTTCTCCAACCGGAACGGTTCTTGGCTCGCTGCTTCCAGCCTCGGATGCCAATTGTCTGTCGACGTGCCCAAAATTGTTTAAATTTTATGACGTTTTTTTGAAATGTGACCTTTTATATTTTCGTTATGAATTGTTAGATAACTGTAATATCATATGTATTTCATTTAATTTTTGAAGTTGATTTCATTATATTCTGCTTATTTATTATTATGTATATTTTGAAGCTGTATTTGTTTGAAATATTTGAGTAACGTAAACGTTAAATAATATTTAGTATTTTCTTTTCCTCGCTCTGGAAATAAGGCAAAGCGTGGCGTTGAGGTCCGCCATTGAGAACGTAATTCCTCAATTCGATGGAAACCGGACCGGAAATGTTAAAAAGAACGAAGTGTCTTAACACTAGGTTCTCTAGTTCACTCTACATACCTTGCTATGTGCGGGAAACAGCGTGAAGGTAAAGTCATATATATTTTCAATATTTTTTTTATAATAGGTATATATAATTATATATAAAACCGACCAACCTTTTTTAAAATCATTATTATGCTATAAAAATATTTAACATATGTGTACATTCTTCATAATAACCCAGGTCCTGGCGTCTGCTACCGTATATACTCAGATCAACAATATGAAGATATGGACTCGTTTAGTACTCCAGAGGTGTCTCGAGTGCCGTTGGCCTCGCTACTCCTTTTGATGAGTTCCCTGGGGGTGAACGATGTGAGGGTATTCCCCTTTATAGATAAACCTCCGGATGGTAGTATTGAAGATGCTTTACTTGAATTGAAACAACATGTAAGTTTTTATAAATGTATTAATATATCTATGTGTTTTATTTTATTTTGTATTTTAAAAAAGGATGAGTTTCACAATTTGACTATATTTTTTAAGTGTGTTACTACATACCAATTTTGATGATTCTTTTCTTATATAAGGATGACGTACTTTTTACTTTTTACTGACGTAGTTTTTGAGTTACTCGTAATTTCCAAACCTTCAAATAAAATAGAATAAAATGTAACAATAACATTTTATTCTATTTTATTTGAAGGAAGGAGAAGAAAAAAAGTAAAAACTGAATAAAATAGTTGTGTATTTGATTTCTTATTTAGAGATTTTTTGTGTATAAAATGTTGACTTTTTCGATGTGGTACTGATTTAAGTGAGTCAAATATGTCTAAACATAGTCGGAAAATGTAATATTGAGTTACTTATAAATAGATTATTTATCTAAAATATTATTAACATTAAAATAAATTCCAGATTTTTCATTTTAGGATTAAAAAAAAATAATTTATATTTCTTATTTACAGGGTGCATTAACATCAAATGAAAAGCTAACCCCTTTGGGTAAAGCATTATCAAACTTGCCAGTAGAAGTGTCTTTAGCGAAAGCGTTAGTAGTGGGTAGTGCGAGCCTCCCGCCACACAAACTGGATTCCGCCCTCGCCCTCACAGCGGCGCTTGGAATCCGGTCTATATTTACTACTAGAGCGCATCGGGACATTGAGTGTGAAGTGAGTATGTGTTTTATTAATTAAATTTCTATATATACGTGAAGCAAAAACTTTGTACCCTTTTTACGAAAATTACGCGGACGGAGGAGCATGAAATTTGGCACACTTTTAGTTTATATAGAGAAAGAGTGCAGACTGCTAACATTTTTTTTTAAATAATGCATAAAAAGTATATTAAATTAATAAAATAAATTATACACACACTACCATGTTTACATAAAGTGACATGTACATTGTCAAAGACAACGCGTTGTTAACGCTTCAACGGGGACACTAGAAAATAATAGTTGTAGATTTTGATTTTTTTTTCAACTTTACGCTTTATTCCGCACTGTAGATAGAAACAGTCTAGTGTCACAACACTCCGTTCTTCTCTTATCGCCCAAGTTCGAAACATTGCGTATTGAGTGGCGGAACAACGCCGCTTATTGTCTTCGCCAGGATAGAGAAATGAAAATAATTAAATATAATTATTCCTCCGAGAGCGAATAGATCCCACAACCACTCGCATTTACAGCCAGATACTGTTCCACTTCACCATGATAACCTTCTTTTCTTATTTTTCTCTCCTTCTTATCTTTTTTCCCTTATTTGTTTAAATGTATAAAATAGTGTAAAATCTTTTTTATGTGTGCTTAAAGTAAGAAATATTAAAAAAATTGAAATTACATATATTTAAAACAGTTATCTAATTTCATTAAAATTAAGTATGAAAATAACGAAACATGGATTATTTAGGATGTTAAAGAATTTTACAGTAGGTATTATTATCACAAGATCTAATCTTTAAGATTGATGAACAACAATATATTCGTATTGAATCTTTGGAAAACAATTGTGTTTTTAAATGAAACTATTGTAACCGGTTATTTTTTTTTATTTTTACATCAAGCTGTATCCCGCATATAGCAGCGTAGGCAGAGGGAACCAGAGAACCTAGTGTTAAGACACTCCATTCTCTTTCAACAATTCCGTTCCCCACTTTCCGCCGAATTCGAAACCGGTTAAATCGCTTATATTATTAGATAATAGATAAACGCCTGTCGTGGCGCAGAGGTACAAGCGTGCAACTGTAAAAGCGACAGGTTGTGGGTTCGATTCCCACTCCAGGAAATGGAATTTTTCATTTCCTGGGCTTGGTAACTCGGTAAAGCGCGACGTTGAGTCCCGCCACTCAGCACGCAGTGCCTTAATTCGGTGGAAAGTGGGGAACGGAGTGTCTTAACACTAGGTTCCCTCTGCCTGCTCCGCTATATGCGGGATACAGCGTGAAGCTATGTATGTATTATTAGATAGTCTATCTGTGACCACGGACTACTGTTAAGTGATAGAAACATCGGGTTTCCAAAAATGTGTTTCCTGTGCTAAAATATACGCGATTAATATGGTTGAAATAGTTTCATTTAATATGTGTAATATTCGCGAAAATCAAAGAACTCGTTATTGTATTTCCTATATATTTAAAACAATTATTATTTCAATTTCATTAAAATGAAGAATAAAAAATATGTTATTTCATATTAAATGAATAAAATACTAACAAAACGATGTTTTATCATTAAGTTAGTATTAAGAGTGATATCGATAAAAGAATATGACATTGATAAAAATAATGATAAATAAAAATAAAAAGTTAAAAAAGGATAAAGCCGTTAATTTTTGACCCCGACGTGATTTGAACACGCAACCTTCTGATCTGGAGTCAGACGCGCTACCGTTGCGCCACGGAGTCTTATGTTAGTAAAGCTTAAATTTAGATACTGTACTAACTAATTGCATATGAAGTATTAAAACTTGTTTTTAAATACTTTACAATATTAAATTAAATACCAGGAAACGTAAAATTTAGTATTTTCATTAACAAGGTAACAAGGCAAAGCGCGGCGTTGAGTTCCGCAACTCAACAAAGTGGGGAACGGAAATGTTAAAAGAGAATGGAGTGTCTTAACACTAGGTTCTCTGGTTCCCTCTGCCTACCCCGCTATATGCGGGATACAGCGTGAAGTTAAAAAAAAAATTAATAAATTATTATATTTCTTATCATAGAGGGAGATACGTTGGTTGTTGTTAATAAATAAAGTATATAATTACAAATGTTTATTTGTTTTAAACCATTTAGCACGTATATAGTATGTTTTATCCAGTTGTTTCTCGCAAAATATAGACTTATAGTTGATATGAATATTAAAAAAAAAATTATAGTGTCTATATCTAGTGTTATTATGTTGTTATGTTAACACCTGTCGTGGTACAAGCGTGCGACTGTAAATGCGACAGGTTGTGGGTTCGATTCCCACTCCAGGAAATGGAATTTTTCATTTCCTGGGTTTGGTAACAGAAAAAAACGCGGCGTTGAGTTCCGCGCCCAATGCCTCAATTCGGCGGAAAGTGGGGAACGGATTGTCTTATCACTAGGTTCCCTCTGCCTACCCTGCTATATGCGGGATACAGCGTGAAACCATGTATGTATGTATGTATGTATGTGTCTAGTGTTTATCTAATTTTATTGTGAGTAATTTTATTTTATTAATTTAATGAATTTATATTAAATTTATATGTTTATAAAATATTTCTGATACACATAATATACATACATACATAGCTTCACGCTGTATCCCGCATATAGCAGGGTAGGCAGAGGGAACCTAGTGATAAGACACTCCATTCTCCATTTTCCGCCGAATTGAGACATTGTGTGCTGAGTGGCGGAAGTCAACGCCGCGCTTTGCCTTGTTACCAAACCCAGGAAATGAAAAATTCCATTTCCTGGAGTGGGAATCGAACCCACAACCTGTCGCATTTACAGTCGCACGCTTATGCCTCTGCCACGACAGGCGTTATACACATAATGTTATAAAAATATTGATTTTCTGCATTTCTTCTCCATGTAATTTACACTATATGTATAGTATTCATAAAAGGGATCCACAATTTTTTTCTTCACATATAAATAGTAGCTACTTTAAAAGTGCTGCTTCTCATCCGAACCAACTGGTGGTAAAAGCCTGCGACTACGATATTAGCAAACGTCCCTGGGGGCCCCGTAGGCCTCGACACGTTTTAACAGAAGAAGCTGACGCCATTACCCTCGCGAACGATCCGCAACATACAGGTAGGATCCAACACACTCGCAGACGCACACGACACAAACACCGTCCCCGCCGGTGGAGACGAGGTCCTTATTTTTCTACGGCTCGATCACGCCTCGGCGCGACCGGGTCAAGCCACTAAAATCCAACAGGGCATCAAACGCCCTACCCAGTAGGCTTAAGCTCAGGCCGAGCGAAAGCAAAGTCCCCCACTACAAGCAGTGCTCGCAAGCCGAGGTTCGGCCTCGCAGGAGGCGCCCCTGTGACACTGCAGTTCTAAGTTGATGGTCCTCCTCCCGAGGAGGCCAAGCCAGGGTCAGAGCTCTTCAAGCTCGGCCCCCCACACAACCCGGTGACGCTGTCAAGGCCAACAGGGCCAACAGCATACTACACAGTCGAAAAAAAAAAACATAAATATATATAGTTTAAAAATTAGTAGATATGTATATTACAAAATATTCTGTGTTTGCATCGCCAACGTCCATACCACGTTGAATACACCGGTTCTCGTCCGATCACCGAAGTTAAGCAACATCGGGCGCGGTTAGTACTTGGATGGGTGACCGCCTGGGAACACCGCGTGACATTGGCTTCTTTTGCTTTATTTTTATTAAAAAGTCACTTGAATTATATTTTATATCATAATTGCATAATTATATGAATAAAAAAAGAAAATAGTAGCTTTTTTACTTTTTTTGCTCTACTTGATTACTACATACACAGCTTCACGCTGTATCCCACGTATAGCAGGGTAGGCAGAGGGAACCTAGTGTTAAGACACTCCGTTCCCCACTTTCCGCCTAATTGAGGCATTACGAGCTGAGTGGCGGAACTCTTCGCCGCGCGTTGCCTTGTTACCAAACGCAGAAAATGAAAATACTAAACTTTCACATTTCCTGGAGTGGGAATCGAACCGACAACCTGTCGTGTTTACAGTCGCACGCTTGTGCCACTGCGCCACGATAGGCGTTAAAGTAAGTACATAATAATAATAAAATAATATTACTCAGACTGTCCTCTAGTCAGACAAACGCGGCGTTTAGTTTCGCCGCTTGACAAAAAGCGGCTAACGGATTGTTTTGACACTATTTTTTTGTCTACCCTGTTAAGCAAGATAAAAGGTGAAGCTGATTTTCTTATATTTTCCTTAAAAAATGATTTTTTTCCAGAACGCACGAAAACCAGACGAATCAGACCACGGTGATCCAGTAACTCTGTTATCATTGTATTGCGCTTGGTTAAAAGAGAAGTCCAAAGGTGGTGGTAGAGCGTGGTGCAAGCGACGCGGTATTGAAGAGCAACGATTGTACGAATTGACTAAACTAGCTGCTCAACTGAAGAATTTATTACAGGTAAGACTGTGTTCAATTTTCGTTGAGTTTGTATGTTTTTTGCAATCGCACTTACATTTTTACCTTTTTATTGTTTTTTTTTATATCCTTAACCTGATAGTAAATCTGTCACTAATTTATTGTAATTCGCAAAAGATATGCCGATGGGAATCGTGCTATATGGACACCTGACATCTATACTCGTATTGGCATTTGATCCGCTTGTATGTAGTTTTGTTTTGTCATTGACAAGTGACATTGATTGATTGCTTAATGTTAAATATGTTGAAGGGTCGGCAACGCGTAAGTGATGCCCCTGGTGTTGGAAGCGTCCATAGGCCACGGTAACCACTTACCATCAGGTGGGCCGTGTGCCTTGTTGCCACCGTCGTGGTATAAAAAAAAAAAAAAATGTTAAAATTAAATTTTGGTCATTTGTTGTTGTTTTAATATAGTCTCACTTCTCTGTCACTTTACTCGTCGTCACTGCTGGTTACGTTGAATTTACTTAATTTTTTAAATTATTGTTTTAATTCTATAATGCTCATTTTTTCTTATAATTAAAAATTGTCTAGTAGATACAATATAACTATATATAAATTAATCTTTTCAAATAAAATTTAACAATTGCAGGATAATAATCTAATGGAAGCTCCAGAGCCTGAAAGTATGTCTTCAGCAGAACGCTCCATGAGACACGGTCAAATGAAACAATTGAAGGATATGAGAAGGTAATAACATTGTGCGATTAGGAATTTCAATTTTTTTGTTTTCGAACATAAAGAAACTATTTATAGTTTCCGTAATTTTGATTTGTATCTTTACATTCTCCATGTTTTTATGTCAGTCCAAAATTGGAATGCGTTGTATCTAATATTTCAGTACATATGAATATTTCTGAGTATTATAAGTAAAATTTACTTTACTTCTATGTAAAAGGCAAAGTAAAATATAAAAATGGGGAACGGAGTGTCTTAACACCGAATTGTCTCTGCCTATGCCTATGCCTGTCAGGTATTATGTATGGTAGTTAGTTTCTCACCGGCTCTTCTCAGCAGAACTGCTTTCTAAGTCAGTTTCAGCTTCCGGTAGGACTGACAATACTGACATCTTTATGTTATGAAAGTGCTTGTAATAGCCTATTTGAAGAAAAAATAATTTAATTTTTATTTCAAGTAATTCAAAAACAAGATAAAGAATATTTTTATTTTTTTTTTATTTCTTTTCCAGACAATTCAAAAACAAAGCAGCTGAAGAATCAAAACGTAAAAAACGTCTCAAAATGGACACGTGGGAGATAATAGATGATAAAGAAGACAACACCATCGATATACGTGACATAGAGTTCCGTATGACAAACGACGCGAGTCGAATACGAGCTTTAATTAACGGTTCTAGTACTAACAGCGGACGGGACCTTATTATGTTGAAGGTAATGTGAAGCACGGATTTTATAATAATAATCTTAGAAATTAAAAAATATTAAGTTAGAATGGAATAATAACTTCTGAATCAATTAATAATTAAAATTGAAAATCGGACAGTTAGTCTGTCCGTCACTATGTTTCCTAGTCGATAGTCGACGGCAAAAAGGGACGTAGGTAATTTCGATCGTCTTAATATACCCTTGCTATAGATTATGGTTTCTAACAATAATATATATTTTTTAACTTCAAGCATTTCTAACATCTAGCAGGGTAGACAGAACCTAGAATTAAGACACTCCTTTCTCTGCTGTTGAATGAAGGAACGCAACGCTCTGACTATAGTCTTATCCGTATGGGATAATGAAAATAATTTACATAAATATAATTCCCCTGAATGGGAATTGAAGCCACAACTATCGTGATTAGTCCAATCGCATCGTTTTAAAATTTAAGATTAAAATATTTTCCATTATTAAAATGTCTCTAAGAAGGTACATAGAGAACTATCTCTATTTTGGTATCGATAATGTTAGGAAAATGTTTTTTTAATTTAGTCTTTTTAAATAAAATAGAGGTTTAGGGTTGATACTTATTTGCTATTATTTTAGCCATTTTATAACACTGATTTGGTTTTATATTTCGTAACGCTATATATTTTTTTGCCGACTTTCATACTGAGAAATATTTAACTTTTTAAAACATGTTGTTTTTTAACAAAATTCATGTAATATACTTAACATGATATTTCATTCATTAGATTAATTAAAATTTTATGCTTCAAATACATACATTACATTTAATGTAAAGTATAAATTTAAAAAAAAAATACTTTAAAAAAAATTATGTTTTGATTTTCTTTTTTAAAATATAATGCAAGAAAAATATACAAAATGAAAGGAAAATAAAAAAGGTGAAACGCCGATATTTTTTGACCCCGACGTGATTTGAACACGCAACCTTCTGATCTGGAGTCAGACGCGCTACCGTTGCGCCACGGAGTCTTATGTTAGTAAAGCTTAAATATAGGTCCAGTACAGACTTGAAATATTTATTATTCCAATTTACTATTGCAATGAATTTATCTATGTATAAATACGAGTACGTGAAGAAACAACTTTGTACCCCTCTTTACGAAAATTACGCAGACGGAAGAGCATGAAATTTGGCACACCTATAGTTTATATAACGAAGTGCAGAATATCTTTTTATACTTATCTTTTTAAACTAATGCATAAAAGTATATTAAATTAATAAAATAAATGTTACACACACTACCATGGTTTGACATCCATGTTTATATAAAGTGACATATACACTGATAAAGTCAATGTGTCAACGGGGACACTAGTTTAAATTATGCCATATTTTTTTGCCGTCAATACTAATGTTTTTTTCTAAATATTTGCTATTATTATTTTTTAATATTTTTTTCATACAACCATTCTCCTGACGATATTGAATACATAAAAGAAAGGTTTGTCCAATTTAGTGCATTCATTTAAAAGTTATAACGCCTGTCGTGGCGCAGAGGGACAAGCGTGCGACTGTATATGCGACAGGTTGTGGGTTCGACTCCCACTCCAGGAAATGGAATTTTTCATTTTCCTGGGTTTGGTAACAAGGCAAAGCGCGGCGTTGAGTTCCGCCATTTCGTTGGAAAGTGGGGAACGGAGTGTCTTAACTTTACTAGGTTCCCTCTGCCTACCCTGCTATTTGCAGAATACAGCGTGAGGCTATTATGCTGTGATTCATTTTTATTTATATAGTTATTATATTAAGTAATAATGAATAAACTTTATTATTTTTATATGGTAAATATAGATTAAATAATACATTTAAATCAACGTTTAGAATTAATTAATAATAGTAAATACTTTTTACTTTTCCAGTTGGTTTTATGTAGAGCGTTATACCCGCAAGTGGCTGTAGCGGATGAATTCAATCACTGCAAGGTAAATGAAAGTTTTATAGAAAATACTATACTTAAAAATGTTCTTTGTTATCTTTAACAATGACTCGTATGGCGCAGTTTAAAAGTGCCTAACTATAGTGTATGACTGATCGTAGGTTCGATTTTCTTTAACCGGAATTATCACATATATATTTAATTATCTTATTTCTTCTTTCAATTAAAATAAAGCAAGACGTTGGGTTCTGCTAAGTTCCACTATGTCTTTTTATATTTCTATAGTACATAGTGCGATATTTGTGGGTTCGGTTATCGATCGATCTTATATCCGAGGAATTATTACTTTAAATTCAAATATTTTATTTCTTCAGTAAAAACAAAGCACGTCGATCAGTTCCGATATCCAACACAAAATGTTTTAAATAAATGTAGTTTTACTTTAAAAAGGTTATTAAGTACCGATAAATATCTAAAAAAAACATTATTTTTATTAAATTAATATTAAATATTAAAAAGCAATGTTTCTTTTCTTTTCAGTCAGTTTCCGAACAATTATATCACACATGGAGTAAGCCGTTCGTGTTTCTTCATCCTACGTCGTATTTTGGTAGAAATTCAAAGTTATTACGATTACAAGAAGACGATATAGAAACAGATTTGCCCGTGGGATATAAGAGCAAGTTATCGTTGTCTTCGAAACACCAGATTTTGTGTTATTTGTATGTATTATTTATTTTATTACAATAAATATAGGATATTTGAATTAATTTTTTTAGCTGCAGATTGGGATACATATGAGTATTTTAAAACTGTTTTGTTAAGTCGGCCTGTAATTATGTAAAAGCAGCTTCATTTCACCCACTTCTAATTTTTTTTATCATCATAAATCTTGACAAATATATGTAAGTTAATTTATGAATAATGATATGGTATCATTGAGCTTCTCTGGTGATGGACTCTTAAGGTGATAGACATAACCTTGGAATACCTATTAGGACTATATAGACAAAAACGTCATTTTAATTTTTTAAAGGAATTAATTATTTTTGTACGTGCCACGATGGGTTCATTTAATTAATATTAATGTCTTTGTTTGCGTTGAAAAATGGAGAACGCTTGGTACAAGAAATAAATGAATGGCTTATTACACTTATACTTATTATATTGTATTACTTTTTTGACAATAACTGAGTTCTAAAATATATATTTATATTATTTGCAGGTCACTTCTAGAAACAACAAAGCCGTATATAGTGAATTCAATGCGAATGCCGGCAGCTCAAACGTTATTGCTTCTAGCACATTCTATAGACACCAATATTGGATTTACTAGGTTACTACTTGGATATGGTTTTTATACGCTTTTATTCACTTTTAGGTTCTTTTCAGAAATAAATAATTTCTTACATTAGAAATCTTCTCTTGTTTTTCTATATATCAATAGCCCCCACATATAGCAGGGTAGGCAGAGGGAACCTGAGGACCTAGTGTTAAGACCACTATTCCTAAACTATACTCCGTTCCCCACTTTTCGCCGAATTGAGGCATTGCGTGCTGAGTGGCGGAACTCAACGCCGCGCTTTGCCTTGTTACCAAACCCAGAAAATAAAAACACTAAACTTTATACTATCTGGAGCGAGAATCGAACCCACAACCTGTCGCATTTACAGTCGCATGCTTGTGCCTCTAAAATATAAAATTATATATTTCTTTATTATATTACGCAGGATAGTTTGCGATTCGTGGCTGTTATTAGAATTTCCGTATCCTGATAGTGGATTGAATCTGCTAATGAAGGCGACCAAACTACGACAGCGATGGGACGCACTGATCAACAGGAGACTTGCTGGTACAATTTATTTTTATTTGTTAAATAAATGTTAACTTTTTTTATTTTCTTTATGTAGTAGTAATTTACTAAGGTAGCAGCTGGTTCGAATCCGCTTAGAAATGTGAAATGTAAAAAATTCCTATAAAGATCCTAATTTAAAGTTGATGATTATTTTTTATTTACTTAGTATAATATCTACGAAAATATTAATTAATAATAATTTAAATATACTATAATAGTTTAAATATTTTATATATACTATATTTATAGGGTAGCCATATTATTTTTTTATTAAAATATATATATTTTTTTAACTTCACGCTGTAACCCGCATATAGCAGAGTAGGCAGAGGGAACCAGAGAACCTAGTGTTAAGACACACCATTCTCTTTCAACAATTCCATTCCCCACTTTCCGCCGAATTAAGGCATTGCGTGTTGAGTGGCGGAACTCAACGCCGCGCTTTGCCTTGTTACCATACCCAAGAAATGAAAATACTAAATTTTACATTTCTTGGTGTGGGAATCGAACCCACAACCTGTCGCGTTTACAGTCGCACGCTTGTGCCTCTGCGCCACGACAGGCGAATATAAACTTGAAATTTTTCATCATAATTTCTTGCTAGATTTTTAGAACTAAGTAAACCAGTATTATTAAAATATTTATTAAACATTTTTCTTCCAGATGCAAATCCAAACAAATCAGTGGAAACTGAACTTAAAAAGCACAAAGATTCTTACGACGAGCTTCAATACGAACTATCCAACGACATAAGCTCATACATCAATATAGACATATGTTATACTATTAAGAGATTATTACCTGGGGACCTAAAAGTATTATATGTAGGTCCAAGTGAACATCCAAATATAGACCCTAATCCTTTCGAAGAAGGATTAGAATGCCGTGCACATGAGAAGAAAGGAGGTGTATATGTTACGGATAATATTGTATATAATTGGTAAGTACATACATACACACATACACTTACATACATAGCTTCACGCTGTATCCTGCATATAGCAGGGTAGGCAGAGGGAACCTAGTGTTAAGACACTCCGTTCCCCACTTACCGCAAATTGAGGCATTGCGTGCTGAGTGGCGGAACTCAACGCCGCGCTTTGCTTTGTTACCAAACCTAGGAAATGAAAAATTCCATTTCCTGGAGTGAATTGAACCCACAACCTGTCGCGTTTACAGTCGCACGTCGCAGTGGCGCCTCTGCGCCACGACAGGCGTCAATCGGTAAGTTAATACACTTTATCACAGTTTGTCTCAGATGTCGTTCAATGAGAACCTAGTGTCGAGACACTCTGTACTCCAAAGCATAATGTTTTTCAAGGACATTGAAATAATAATTTATATTCATTAAATGAACGCACGTAATGCCTCAATTCGGTGGAAAGTGGGGAACAGAGTGTCTTAACACTAGGGTCTCTCTGCCTACCCTGCTATTTGCGGAATACAGCGTGAAAGCTATGTATGTGTTAAAATCGCGAAAATCGAAGATCTCAAAAATATAATATAAAAAAATAAATTAAATATTTTTTTTTGATTTTGTCTTTCAGCGTAGTTGATACTGAATGGAGTTACAATAGTTATCAAGAAATGTATAACATACCATGGAAATGTGAGAAATGTGACATATCTGTTTGTCTGTCACCACTAGAGAGGTTACAGCATAAGTACTTCACATGTTCTTCTAGAACAATCGAGAAGAAAGAGGAAAAGAAAGAAGTACATAGTATGAAACCTAATTCCAAAGAGTATAAGTGTGATAGATGTAAAAACACTCTGTATTTAACGCCGGTTGAAATATTGAAACATAAGAAATCTTGTCAAATAAAATAGTAAAAGTATGTTTGGTTTTTATTTATTTTATTTATTTATGCTTTGTTTTATGCATTTCAATTTATTCTATCACTTCATGTTTTTTTTTTTTTTTAACATCACGCTGTATCCCGCATATGCAGATCCCGCGTAGGCAGAGGGAACTTGAGAACCTAGTGTTAAGACACTTCGTTCTCTTTCAACAAATCTGTTCCCCACTTTGCACCAGATTGAGGCATTACGTGTTGAGTGGCGGAACTCAACGCCGCGCTTTGAATAAATAATAAATGTAAAATTTGGACCTCTATCAAATGCGTTAAGTTAGACTAAACTTAACTAACTACGCCATATTACACCATTAATAATTATTATTATTGCGTAGTTTAGGACTTTCGAAATAATTTTCTATCGAATTACGTTGAAACAAACTAGAACAAAATCCTGTAAAAGTATTTTATTACCTACCTCTTTTACTTCCGACAGACCGACCGACGTAATGATTTCTGCGCGAAAGGTTATTTTAAATATAACACAACGTTTCTATTAAATACAAACATATACAAATTTTAAAAGATTAGAACGTTACCCTGTACTTGAAAAAAACCACGCATTTCTTTCAAAAAATGGGGTAATTGTTATCTAACAACAGTGTAATTATACGTTATGCAATTTTCTTAGTAAAATACCTCATGTCTGTCCAATTTTAATTTAATTTCTTTTAACAAAACTTGTTTTATATCAAAATAGAGCACAACGGTACAAGTTATTAAGCTAATAAAATTGCATGGAAATAATCTTTTGTATCTATTTCCGAAGACACTTTGCAGCGAGTGGAACGACGCTCCCGGACGGGACGAGTCACGAACTCGCCATTGCGCTGATAAAATTAAAAACAAAATATGTTTACTATTTACTAATTGTTGTTTGGTTCTGTACAATAGATATTTTTTAGTGTCTTAACACTAGGTTCCCTCTGCCTACCCTACTATATGCGGGATATAGCGTGAAGCTAAGTAAGTAAGCTTCATATTTATCTCACAGCAGTATTCAGAGAGAATCTAATGTCAAGATTCTCCATTTGCCATTCGAAATCGAGATATTGCATTAAATGTCGGAATTTAACGCCGCGCTTTGTCGTATCAGAGCGACGAATCAAAATAATAAAAAAATTGTCATTCCCCCAAGCAGGTATCGAACCGATGGCCAATCGGTTTTATTGCTAGACGCTGCGACACGATGATCTCTTATTTTTTATAATACCTAATAGACGTTAGTTATGTCGTTCTTTATCTTCATACATTTAACTGTCATTCTAAATTATTAGAAAAACGCCTCTTTTTAAATAAAGTTAAAATTGCAATTATTACCTACGACTGATAAGTAGGCAACTTGTAACAGCGCCTTAACAGGACCACCAACATTAAAAATTAATTATTATACGTACTAGTTTATATAAAAAAATATTAAAATACGAAGCTTTTTAAAAGTTCAAGCTTTATTCCTTGAGGGGTAATCAAAGAGAACGGAGCGCCTTCGCCTCGTCTAGTAGGTATCTATAATATCTAAAAGAAATGAAACTATACTTTATCAATTTTACGAAAATTACTTGAAGTTGAAAACAAGTTACAACTATCATAACTTATTTATTTGTCAAACATTAATATTAAAAGTAATAATATTAATTACTTATACCTTACTTTTTTTGAAGCTAATATGTCATAGAATGTGGGTATTTAGATACCTAAAAAGCTATCGTATCGCAGAAATACAGCGTCGTACTGCTATCCCGTATCCCGTATATAGCGGGGTAGGCAGAGGGAACCAAAGAACCTAATGTTAAGACACTCCATTCTCTTTCAACAACTCTGTTCCCCACGTTCCGCCGAATTGAGGCATTGCGTGTTGAGTGGCGGAACTCAACGCCGCGCTTTACCTTGTTACCAAACCCAAGAAATGAAAATACTAAATTTTATTTCCTGGAGTGGGAATCGAACCCACAACCTGTCGCGTTTACAGTCGCACGCTTGTGCCTCTGCGCCACGACAGGCGTCGAAAAAAATATATATTAAGGCTTAAATATTATCATTTTTCTTTATTTAATCGTGTTACAGCGGAATCCTAGTAAAAGGCGTGAATTAAAGTAGATGGCGTGAAGGATCGTGCTGATTGTCCACAGCCGTTCAGTAATAGGTAAACAGTGTTTTATTGTTTGAATGTAATCGTGATTGCGTTATTTGAACTGATGCTGTTTTATATGGAGCTCTAGTTCCACCGCCCGTGATGCCATCTAGTAACATTACATTAGTAATAATAATAATAATAAACTAACACCACAGTGGCACAGAATTTTACAACACAGACGATAGTTGTGGACTCATTTCCCACTGAGTGGAATGATTATTCTCATTTTATCGGTCTAATAAGATAAAACGCGTCACGGGTTTTATGTGTAAAGACACACGCAAAATAGAATTTTGAAAATATGCGAGTATTAATACTAGGTCCTTTCTCGTGAATCCCAAAAAAGTTTCTTCCTTATTTGTTTAGTGAATTGTTCATAGAGTATGATGACAACTTAAGTAGACATTGCGCCCAGAAAATAATTATAACTACAAGTCAAATTATATATATTTATAATATAAAATTATGTCAAAAAATAAATAATTTTTTAATCATTTATTAGCGACAGCTTATGAACAAATAATACTAGAACTAATCTTTTTTGTATAGATTCAGCATATCTTGGTTTGGTCAGTGGTTGAGATTGTCCTTAGTTTTAAATATATATTCGCTTAGGTATTCTACCTTCGTGCATTTCTACTATTCACAGTTGCACTTAGGTACTGAAAATCGACACTGAACCGAAATTGTAGACAGAACCCCTACAGAGGCTCTATGGGCCAACCCGATGACCCGCCCATGTTCATGGACGGAGAAGACTCCCATGGCCATAGGCCTAAGAGCCTGAAGCCATCACCCCTCCTCCCCAGGGAGGAGAGTGAAGACCCCCCATAGATGAAAATCGACTTAGGACTTTCATTAAATTTGTGCGTAAAACTGAAATTAAAACGAGTCTGTGTCATCAAGGGCTTGATTTTGTGAAGAGCAAAATATAATTTAATATTTTTGATTACTAATATATAATATATTTAAAATTTTAAATTGTTTCGCATTTCTAAACATAACTAATAAGTTAATAAATGACGAAAATTCTACTAAAAATAAAGTAATACAGATCATTATTATGAATTTAGATCGTAGCATATTTTATTTTCACATCTATAAGCACGCATAATCTTTGAAAAAAACTTTCCTTACGTAACCAAAATTATGTCAGTAAATAATTATTCTGCTTTACTTTTGTTGGCGCAAAGCACCTATATAATTATAGAAGCAAAATTTTAATTCAATTGTGTATGTATGCTTACCCTTTAATTTTACATAAAGAATTAAGATTATTGTAACAAATATTTAAAAATATTTCTTGTATTTTCTAAAGCAATGTAGTTATTAAAAGACAAAGCGTACGTTAATAAGTCCCGTTGGTGTATGGCTGGCTGGCTGGCTGGCTGTAGTAGTGTGGTTCGTTATTACCGCGCTGTCGTGACCCGCCTGCCGGCTGCCGATGCCGGATTGCGATGCCCTTTTTAATTCGCACAATAACGCACCGTGCGTTGTGGACGCGAACTGTTCATACGGGGTAATTTTTCAATTTGAATTTTTCTTACTGAAAAAATATATATTTTTTTAATTAAATATTGAAATATACCTACTTTATACATATGTGATATGTGGCTAGGGTATATGTTTTTCATAGACCATGCTAGGTTAAAGATAAAACTTTAATTAAATGATTAATTTCTTCGAAGTTTCCATTTAGAGATAATGGCAAGAACTGCCAAGTTTTTAATATTATTTATCTTTATATTTAAAATCAAATGTAATGTAAAAGCGTAGTGTAGGAGCTACGGTATCGCCTATATAATTTTGTACTGCAAATTAACAAGTTAGTGGCGTTGCTGTTTTAGAAACGAACTTTGTCTTACGTTTTGGGCGGATTATTTATTTATTTTAGGATTTGTTTATTTTACCTTTTCCGTACTCCGTCATATGTAATCCAAAGTTAACTGTTTTTCTCATAGTTTGAATTATTAGTTGTCAATATAATTTCTAAAGTCTTTAAAGCAAACAAATAAATTGTAAAGCAGACAATTTAGATTTTTTAGAGTAAAAAAATATATGTAATTTTTATAAGGTATTTAAATCCAGAACTACACCTCCATCAGTACTTAGTTAAAATAATAAAAAAAAAATAACTATAAGAAATTTGTAATTACTCGAGTATCAGGACAAAGGAATGACGCAGTGTGTATCGACTCGCGTCCAGCAGTCGTAAGAGATGCGATGCGCCCCGCCCTCACTCGGCCTGACATTAGAGGACCATTCGTCGTGTACGTATTATGTATTCTGTATTCTGTACTTTGCTCTTTTTACTGTGCCTTTATTAAACGCACGCGATGCTTTGAGAATGGGAATTTTAATTTATGTGTGGGAATGTAGATAAATTGTAACAATTTTAATGTTTCAAACATACTTAGGTTTGTTTGACAGTTTATAATTGGTTAACGTTTTGTTTTCAATTAGGTTTAGTGGTTACATATAATTACAGGTGTATAATTTTTCCCACTGAAATATATGGAATATTTATGATAGATACTTATTTTCGTTTTCTTGTTTCGAATGGACGATGTGCGAGATTTCAACGCCTAACTATTCAATCTTAACTCATTCTACCTTTGACTGACTACTGTAGAGATAGATACCAAATTAAGGCGATGTGTATCGATATTTTAAAATAGTCCCATAAAATATATAAAATTACGAATACTAAAAATCTTATTATTGTAATAGATAAAACATAAATGTGAACTAAGTATTTAAAAATCAATTTAAAGAAGACATTACTACATCTCAAAATATCAAATTATTATTATATCTGAATATTTTTACGTGAAGTAGCTGCAGGTTTTTGCGACCTTGTCAACGTAATATTACTTAGACGATAAAATCAAAACAATCGTGATCTGTCTTCTAAACAGTGGTTAACTTTTGACCTTAATCTTATCTATGCTATTAGATTACACCGTTTAATTTTCCTTAAGCCGCAGTATTACGAGGTTCTTTATTGTATCCCGCATATAGCACGGTAAGCAGAGGGAACCAGAGAACCTAGTGTTAAGACACTCCGTACTTGTTTAGAATATCCGTTCCCCACTTTACGCCGAATTAAGGCATTGCGTGCTGAGTGGCGGAACTCAACGTCACGCTTTGCCTTGTTACCAGAACGAGAAAATGAAAACTCTAAATATTATTTAATATTTTATTTCCTGTAGTGGGAATCGAACCCACAACCTGTCACGTTTTATAGTTGCACGTTTGTGCCTCTTGTGTTTTATTTGTATTAGTATATAGAAAGTTGAGTAAAGTTTGCGGTAACCTGTCAACCCATCACCTGTAGGAAGCAAAGCTGTGGCATCTGCTGTTATTTAATGAAATTATTTCGTGGAGGTAAGCTTGTGTGTGACGGGAACGACAGAAGGGTTAGTCGTGGCTCCGTGAAAATTTATAATTACGTGTTAGTTAAACTTATTTGGAACGTGCTTTCTCTTAAGAGAAAAGGCTTCTACTGTTATACTGTTACTAACCTATCTACTGTAAATCACTTACTGACGTTTAGGTACTTACTTACCCACTTATAAGATAATTTAATTTTATAACGCCTGCCACAAGTTGTGGGTTCGATTCCCACTCCAAGAAATGAGAATTTTAAATAATATTTAGTATTTTCATTTTCTGGGCTTAGTAACAAGGCAAAGCGTTGAGTTCCGCCACTTAGCACACAATGCCTCAATTCGGCGGAAAGTGGGGAACGGAGTGTCTTAAACACGTTCTCAGGTTCCTTCTGCTATATGCGGGATACAGCGTGAAGTTAAAAAAAATGTATTGAAAAACTACGAAGAATTAAATATTTTAGATTTAGTCTGTATGACGTAGTACCACAATCTCTCGTATTTAATGATGTTTCGTTTTGAAAAGTCTGCCTAAATATACCTAAGATCAGGCACAAATAGCGCCACAATTTTATTTTACAATAGAAGTTTATAACTTGTTTATTGAAACGACCTATCTATTATAATCTATTTTGAAAACTTTTCCTTTCTTCACGAATATTTTGAAGCGATTTTCGCTTAGCTTAACAACATTTCAAGTCATTATTAATAAATAATAAAGTCGTGTTTACCAGTTATTTATTTTGCCATTTTAGACCTATATAATTAAAATTCCCAGCAAATAGTATACATTGGGCCTCGACAGGGCGGTCACGAGGCTTATCAATTTACACGGGACCGTCGCGTACTAACGTTACCGAATGAGAGACGGTCGTAAAACGTTTTTAAGAGGATGGCCTTCATTTAAAGTATAAAAGAAAATAATATGAAGAAATGTTATATATGCAACTACATCTACTAGATACTACACAAAATTACTATTTTGGAAATTACGTATATCCTTTAATATTTGAGGCACTGTGAAAGAACCTAATGAAAAATCTATGTGGTTACATACATAGATTGGTTGGTTAAGCTAAATGAAGTAAAATTTAGTTAAGTAAGCAAAATCTATTCAATTTTGGATGGGTGTGCATTTGATCTTCTCTATGTTATTGAGGACATTTCATATAGCTTATGTTATTGGTAAACGACAGATTAAAGACAGTCATTATTATCCAGTTTCTTGGCCAAGAATATGATAGAAATAAATAAAAATCTCATATGAGAATTAAACCCATTGCCTCTGTAAGAAATTAAAATGCTTCAAATTTATATAGAAATTTGAATACTACAGACATTTTAAGTTATCTATTATTTAATTCTAATATTTATTCGTAAAACGAATCAACTTGAATAAATTTACTTCAAAGGCTTACTAATGTTTGAAAAATTTTTGCCACGCCCCGCTGTATTATACTGAACTGGCTGGTATGGGATTACTATGAACCACGCGAACTTCCTTACTCTACATGCCTATATGGTACCCCTAATACTCTACTAGCCAAGTTGTTTTAGAAATTCTTCTTTATGATTGTTTATTTACTTACTATGAAATTATAACATCAAAGAAACTGATTTATTAAAAAGTTTGCAGGGGGCTATTTTTTTTATTTTAGGGTATATAGTAACTTTATGTGCTGTAATGAATATAAAATTATTGATATCGATGTTTACAACTATTAAGGAAGTAAAATATCTCTTGAAATACCTCAATTCGACGGAAAGCGGGGTATGGAAATTTTAAAAGAGAATGGCGTGTCTCTACACTAGGTTGTATGGTTCCCTCTACCTACTATGTGCGGGATACAGCGTGACGCTAAAAAGATATACATACATCTCCTGAAAATTATTTTACAAAAAAACATCTTTATCATAAGCCAGTTTGTCATAACTTTAGATTTTAATATACATACATATTTAGTTATATTAACAATCTTTTATACTTCTTAAAGTGATTTTCACACACTACCAATAAATGTTTTTAAGTACATTGCGCAAGAGCATCCACTAGGTTTAAATGTTGTTAACGAAAAAACCTATCTAGATTTGAGGTGGAAGGCAATATTTTCGTTTCGTACACTCGCTATCTGGTAAAGCCCTTTACGATTATCTAGCGGGCTAGCATCTGTACGAGCAGGTGAGATAAGGCGGACGTTTACACGGTTTATAGGGCGGCGGCACGCAATGTTCCCCAACAATCGATATGGTGTTGTAAGTAGATACGTCGTGTCCTTGCTATATTAACGTAAAAACACATCATTGTGTTAAATATGGTAGTTATATAATGGAGGGAAGTATTAAAATGTTCGCAAACATCGTATGTGAATTCATAATTAAGTTTTATCTATAGTCAAGTAATTTATTATATGTCTATAGTGATATATAAAATATTTCTATCATATATACAGGTGGGTATAGTTTTCTTTTCTAGCCTTTTCCACTTACAAACTAATTTGCTTTATGCGATGGTCTTGTACCTGTGAAATAACTAAGTACAACAAATTTGAATGAAAATCCGAAATGAAAAATTAAACTATTGCCTATATAAACATTATCCTTCTTACTTACGTGAGAGATACGTAAATATAATATGAATAAATTTTAAATATTGTGTACCTACCTAGCTAACTTCACGCTTTTTTCCTAGCGGGGTAGTCAGAGAGAAGGGAGCCCCAAACACTATGGTCCCTGCATACCTCTTTCGCCTCGTCCACAGTCATGAAGAGGTCGTGCATGCCCTCCGGGGGTCCTCATGCTTTTTACGTGACCTTCCTCCAGTATCATCGATACTGTGTTCTCGATGGTTAACCGATACAATATTGTGTACATGTAAAATTTTTTGCTTTTGGGAATAATTTTTGATATTTTTGCAACTATAAGTAAAATGTTTGCCTTGTAATATACAAAAATGATACGAAAATTACTTATTTTATTTCATTAATAAATATAGATACATCTAAGGTATAACTAAAATCGTTTCCTAACTCTGCCAACAAGAGTTCCTAGAACACCGTGTGCGTGTTAACACGATCTGTTAGCATTTTTTTATTTGCACAGATAAGTTGTTGTAACCGCGACAATTACTTTTGTACTTTAAAGTATTCGAAATCGGTAGAGTGGTCGTTTTAATACTGAGTTCCTTCTTCTTTATGTAAATAAAATAATCTTATGCTTGTAAATTCTACACACGTTTCATGCTCATTATAATATTAATAGATATATAAAGTGTTTTGTTTTTTTTTTAATTAATGCTATAAGCAGGGTAGGCAGAGGGAACCTGAGAACCTAGTGTTAAGACACTCCGTTCTCTACTTTCCCCTGAGTTAAGGCATTGCGTGCTGAGTGGCGGGACTCAACGCCGCGTTTTGCTTTGTTACCAAAGTCAGGAAATGAAAAATTCCATTTCCTGGAGTGGGAATCGAACCCACAACCTGTATATTTCTTGAAGAGTGTAGGAGCTCAAGGAAAAAAATTCCAAAATTTCTCTTCTTTTTTCTTAAGAATGGGGAAAAGTGACTACGTTTTACAATCGACAGCTTCGACTGTTTTATATAGTTTCAATATTATTTTAAATAATTACTTCTTTACTTTGAACTTCAAACTATCGTGGACAAATGACAGTGAATTATTTTCTTATATAGTATGACGATATCTAACCTATTTTGACATCCTCTCATTAAGGTAAGGTTTCCTAATTAATATTTAGGTATGTTTAAGTGTATTCTAAAGTCCTCACGGGCGCGTAAGCATTCGTGACCGATGCAACTCGATAGCGCCGCTTTGTTTCGTTGTAAACGCTGTAAATTAAATCTATTTGTCAACTAACGATCGGGAGATATAAGTTATTGTGATATATTACTAGCTGTTGCACGTGACTCAGTTTATGTTATTTCTAATTGATAAATGTAAAACTTAATAATTTTGAGACAGATTATAGTGATTTATTATTACCATGTTTTATGACTAGGTATTCACTTCTTGCCATCCAAAGCATACATGAAAATTAGCACCCGTGTGCGGATTCATAATTGATCCATCAATCCGATACAAATTTTCAACAATTAAACTTAAATTGTATACCTGAAGCTTTTACTAGGATTACCAAAATAATGGGAAAATATTTTAGTTTTTTATAGTATCTAACACAAAGCCTATGAAATGCTATATCATATCACTTCGGTTCTTTGATCATGGCGCTTCGAAGGTATTATATCATGTCACTCCGTCCATTTAGAAATTTTTGAAGTAAATGACTTGACATGACAATGACAAGTTTGCAACTTCGACATTATAAGACTATAAGGGCATGTGAAGAGTATAATCGTGAAGATGCTTCCATCACAAAATGCCGTAATCAAGATTACTATATATACCTATAGATAATATTAACTAATGCTACTTTATTTAAATTTTGAATACATTCAAGAACAAGTTACTACTTGGTGTAAATTATGTTATTACACGTATGGGTACTTTTAAATATTATTCAAAACAAATACATTTTGTAAGCAACACACAGCTTTATTCAAGTTCCTTTTATATAATTTTATATTTGATCCCACATTCAGGCCCGCCTTTTATTCCTTCAATAGAATAGCAACAAAATATTGATTGTTAATCGTCTTTCTTTAAACCAATTATTACCAATTGTAATGCAATTATATTTTTACGATATTCAGTGAACAATAAAACTTTTTAAGCACAATGGGAGATATGACAAGGTTTGACGAGAGGACCCCCCGCCTTGCTTAGCTGGACACGAATTGAGAAAGCTTACTACAAAAAGCTACTTTATACATACAGCGTTAAGACTATTGTATTTCTGTTTATGATAAAACGTTAAGTGGCGCTAAGGCTTTGTGGAACGAAATTTCACGCATCAAAAACATTTATGCTTCTATGGATGTGGAAATTGTTATTCTAGATAGTTGAGACTGTGGATTGTTGTTAAATGTCTTATTAGGCAACCATATAGTGGGCGCTTGCGGCTTACTTCATACGTACTTTGATAATGC
>JAKGSA010000458.1:185355-248187 GCA_033558755.1 Philaethria dido
TAAATGTATATAAAAAATACAAAAATAATGTATCAACAAAGAAATGTATCGGTAACAGTGTAATTTCGCAAAACGAAATCGCGGGTAAACGCTTTGACATGCGTGCGTATTAATCTGCTCGGTCCGTGGGAACCGTCCTCTCATTACAACTGCCTTGAAAAAAGTCCCGTCGCTTAAAAACGGACAAGACAAGCTGCATTGAGCCAAAATTAATGCGCTAAATTTCACTTAACCTCTACTTTCGTTTGGAACTAATTATTATCTAACCGTTGCAAAAGTATAAGCAGGTTTTGGTAAAATTGTTGAGAATTTACTGATATTGTAACTTTAATAGGGCGTTTTAGTACTTAGTTAAGATATATCTCATTGAATAGTTTTTTTTTATGAGTTAAATTACATCCACGGGCTCGCACTTGCCCGTGCCTTTTGTTTCTTTTTTTTTATTTATTGCTTGTACATGTGCATACTTAAATAGAACTACCTAATTGTTTCTTAAGACTATGGTGAGATCCTTACCGAGGAGCTTAAAGGTTAAAATTGTACTCGAAAGATTATTTATTAACAGGAGTTTCTTTGACTTGCCATCCAAAACGTGACCTGGGTTTAGCCACCTCTATACGAAATGTCTTTAAATGGCTACCCATTTACTCCACGAGCAAAGACAAGAATAGGGCATACTTTATGCGGCCTCATTAACATTATATGAATCCTGACATTTAGTGTATGTGTACGAATTGAAAACAAAGTATTTTGATATATCAGAACGTTTTATAAGTTGATAAGTCTAAAATATCATATTTCTATTACACGTTTTTATATATTATAGTATTGGCTTTTGGAAAAATGAAACTAGGTCTATATCCAGGTATATAAATATATGAATATTTAATGAAACAATAAAGCACCTAACTAAATTCTATATATTTTGTTCTTCCACGTAACAATCAACTGTGAATTGTAGGGATAACACAATATTAAAAAATATTTAATTTATATGATTAAATATATTTTAGACTATTATTTTATACAACAAAAGTAAAAATCATTTAATGATTATTTTCGGTGCTATACCGCTCTACCTGGCACGCGCCGTTTTTTGGCTGCGATCTCTTACTAATTGCACGGGTCATCTTAGATTGCCCTATAATGATGGGGTGGAGGGTAGTTACTAGCTATAAAGTAGCTGACCCATTCCCGCGAAAATTACTTGATTGTAACATTTCATGTAATCGTATCGACACACTTATATGTGGGATGACCACAATTATTAGATTTTTTTATATTTTATTTTTATATAAAACTGATGTTATGAATATATTTAGTTTAACTCATTTTTATCGTAATAAATATTTGATGAACGTCAATATAGTATAGTTGATGCCTTATACAATGAGATTACTAAAGATTTGAATATCATTAAAAAACTATATAAACATATCGGCTGAGAAACTTTAAAGTATCTCAGCCGATATGTTTAAACAAAATGAGGCCCAGTTGATAGTAACTGGTGAATAGATTGCCATATGAATTGTCCATGATAATAATAAAGGTTGCTGAATCTAACGCCGCGCTTAGTATGTCAGACTAGAGAAATGAGTATTACCTACAATATATGTACTTACTTACATATTTTTTCAATTGTGAAACATTTGCAAACTGTTAGATACCTATACCTACAGTCAAATACGATACTCAACTGAACCAAGATGGCATATGTTAAAAAAGCCATATAAACTATAATTTTTTATAAGAAAATTAAACAAACTCATTCTTCTTTGAAATCATCCATGTCTTGAAAGTTCATGGTCCCACTACAATCTTCCCAAAATACGGTTAGTCTTAATCTCCGCTCGTAATTGCTGCCATTTTGGTGATCATAAATCATATACCTAATTAGATATACCGGGACCTTTGCTTGTTACGATGATAGCAGTTTTTCTACGATCTTTAATTTTGTGCCGACTTTATGGCACTGACGTGGATATATGACGATCGTTTGGAAAAATCATTTGAGTTCACATTTTATACCTGCGATACATCAGTTCAAAATATTTTGTTTAGTAAACAAAATGATATTTATTCATATAGGTTACAAACATTATTTTGTCTTTGAAACTTGAATTTTAATAATAAATCGCTTTTCTCTTCACTCTCCGTTCACATTAAAACAACAAGTATATTAAATATCTAAATTCCTGCAACAAAACTCATAATGAGCACCTGAAACATACAATGGAAGGTAATATTTTAAGGTCGCAGTCGGCGTCTGCGCATCGGCATTCGGCACGTCCCCGCTATCGGCCAATCGTAGCGAGGGCGGGAACGCATAATGCTTTGAAAAAAGCTGATCGTTTATACCGATAATATCCGCTCGGAGGATACTTGACAAGTTTCGAGCATAAAGGATTATAATAATTACTTCGATATATTAAACTTTAGAGGTATGCGCTCGAGTAATTTAACATTTCAATATTTTCTACGTTACCGCTATAGAAACGTGTTATTGAGTATTATATTCGGATTATGCGTAGTCAAGTTTTATTTTAATAGTTATTTACTACTCGCTAAATTACTGAAAATATATCCCAATATATAAAAAGATATCCCAATTTTTTAGTATTACTAGTTTTTTTTGTAAGTACATACATACATACGTAGCTTCACGCGTTATCCCGCATATAACAGGGTAGGCAGAGGGAACCTAGTGATAAGACACTCCGTACCCCACTTTCCGCCGAATTGAGGCATTGCGTGGAACCCAGGAAATGAAAAATTCCATTTCCTGGAGTGAGAATCGAATCCACAACCTGTCGAGATTACAGTCGTACGCTTGTGTCTCTGCGATACGACAGGCGTCAATTTTGTAAGTAAGTAATAGATATATTTATTTGGGTGTACAAAAATGTATAGAGTGCATTAAGTATAATATTTTGATAAATGTTTTAATGGTGTGAATTTCTACTCAATACCTTTTATCTTTACAAGTAAAATTAAAGATTATTATATGATTTTATATATATTGTTCACACGTTATTACAAAGCTATACTCAATCAGGTATTACTTAATAATTTTTGCTAAGGTCATACCGAAAACTTGCAAAGAAGCTGTTTAGATATAAACATTAATCACGAGCAATTCATTAATCTTGAACGTTGTTGACAAATGGGGGGTCTACCTACACTAAAATATTACTTTATTAGAATTATATACCAATAAATAACTTAGAAAATTATATTATATTCTTTTATAAGACTGCAGTAAGGATAAGAATATTGTGTTCAGTATATATGGATATTGAAATAGGTACTAAATAGTTCCGTATAATTACAGATTATAAGAGCACACAAAGTGTTGAGTGTCAAAATGATGTATTTTCTTCACCAAGTCAGAGGAACATTTCCTCAAATGGGATTTGAATCAATAACTATCGTCGACGGGTACAATACAGCAAACATGTTAAACTAGAATGGCTCGGCGTCCAATGGTGTATCTTTCAATGATGCACAAATCTTAATTATTAAATCTTTACTATGTACCAATCTCTAACTATTATTTTAGTGATCCTGGCAAGGACCTTAGGTTTATGCTACGAAAATTTAGTATAGTCTTTGGAACCTAATAGAAATTTATTATCAAGCAAATCTCACGGCAAGAAGTGGTAAGAAAATATAGTAGCAGGTTACTTACATATTGAAGCTAGCAAAAATAAAAAATTATAAATAGATTAAGACAACAAAGTGTCAAATTACTTTTCCCGAATAGACCCTGACTCCTGCGTACTTTTGTGGAATGTACGTAAGTTATACGCAATAATAGCGTAATAAGCGTTCTGTACAGTTTCCATAGAAAACACCTAGCAGGTAGTTCTTGCAAGTTGTTTATAGGTTCACGGAAGCGTTCCATTGGATAACAAAACATCAGTATGCTAATGATATGTTTCGTGACATAGTCATTAGATTCGACACCTAGTAATCGTTCCTATTTTGTATGGAAATACACACGTAACGGCTTTTGGTTTATATTGGGAGGTTTTATTAAAATTATGTAAAAAATTCTGTATTTCAAACAATATACTACGACGATTTGATGTTAAAAATAATTTAGGTACCTATTAATAAACTATAACATGTCGTAGATTTCATTCCATGGCTGTTTTATTATTTTTTTCACTTTTATCTATTTAATTACTTATATGTTTTTTTTTTAAATAATAGGTTACTAGTATCATAGAGCGATAAGAATTTTTAATTTAATTCATCATAATATATATGTATATCTGAAGGTGACGATATCAGTACAAAAATGCCACCGTGTGTTTCATTCTTGTACTCATACAAGAGTGAGTGCCTTGGTAATGTATCCTAGCTGTCAAACGATGCACGCTAATCTATCATCTATTACAGGTATGTAAAGATGCAATTAGATTACGCAATCGTAATAGACGGTCCATACGTACGTCGGTGTATACTGTATAGGCCTGGGCACGCACAAAAATCATTATTCATTAATATCCGGCATTTAAACGACGGCTCGGTTTTTGTAAGTAATTTTTATAATTGCTTTAATTGTTTGGTACAATCAAATCTTTAAATAATCAAGGATAAGTATCAGGTGTGAGAATTTGGTAACATATTTGACGCAATTTAAAGTTCCTCTGTATTATGTAGCTAAAGAAATAATGTTTTAATTTTATTCTTGCATTTAAACTTACAAATGGACAAGTGGCAACGTATCAAGTCAAGAAACTGAGGACGCAGCAGCCTGAAGACCTACGTAATACTACTCAACAACTCAAAATATGCTTGACATGATAATATCAAATATGATTTATATAACATTTATTTGTTGCTTACCATAACATAACTCTAATGATCATAGACTGATTTTGAATATTCTCATTCATTTTGAAAGGGTATACTTACTTCTTGACATCCTTTTGTTATCAGGGTATAATCTCATAATGAGGTTCTGGAAAAATGAAAGGAACTCTGCCAATATTATATGTTAATACCTATTATAGTATTTAGATTTGGATTTGGAAAAAAATATGATGTATTTTTTTTAATAAAAAGTAAACATTCTATCAACAACATAAATGTCAACATGGAAACCAGTTACAATCAATCTAATCTAAGTACCAGATCCACCTCCAAAGTCGTGCTCTACGTTGTAAATCTACGTTGAATCTGCAATGTGTACATGTCCTAAATGTTCTATTAATAAGGATATACAGAATCCTCTACATTTGATTACGTTACTAGTCATATCCATATCTATACTTAGTGTGTGGTCAGCTTAGAAGTTTACCAAATAATATATGGTATAAGAACGAATGTTACATATCTAATATTGATAATCTGTCTGGATTTTGAATTATTTTTTTAAGAATGGGAATTTGTAAATAGGTAGATATTATTTGTATAAAGTTTTCGAAAGGATTCAATATATTTAATAAATGAATTTTAATTATAATTCTTTGTGCCATATTTCAAAGTCTGAGAACATAGGATTTTCTTTCATTTACTTGGCTGTATGGTTGTTTGTCAAAGCCGTCACTAAGTCGGTTGCAATCAAATTTGGAACGCGTCCATTAGACGCGTGCCAAGATGGCGGCGCCCATGTTAGCACATCACGGTATAATACGTTAGGCAAATGTCTGCTGCTAAACTGATTGGCGGCCAATGAGTGCTATTAGCGTGGAAATGCCATATTCGGGCCACAGTGACTCAACGTGACACGAGTCCGACCAAACCATTGTGAACTTCACAATGAACGTCATTCTTGCATCTCTCAACAACTGAAGAGCTCAGGGTATTGTGGTGGATTTGATGTTGCAAAAGCGTAATTAAAATTCATTAGCGTTGTATTTTGAGCGCGGCGGTACGGTGAATTGTACTTTGGTTTTGTTTTTTTAGTGTATCTTCTTGTCTTATGACCCTACTGTTATGACGAGTTGATCGAGTCAAGAATTTTTTGATTTTGTTTGTTACTGAAAAATGTATAAATACTTTGTAATTAACGCAAATGAACACCAAGTAACTTTTAAAAACAATAGTTAAGTAATTTAGTCAATATAAAGGAAATTATTATGTAAGCATGCCATTTAAGTATTACCTATTCTTTAAAAAATAATTTCTATTAAAACTTTTGACTATGTAGAAACTCTACCATCTGCGATATTTTTTAAAATAATAAGTATAAGAAACATGGCTTGTGATATAAAAATAACAAAAAAAAATCCAATGATCTCCGAATAATCTCAAAATATACCTATTCATCTACATATTATATATGTAATATTCAACAAAACTCTTTTTAAAATAAAATATACTAACATTATAACCCATAAAAATATTCTGAGCGTGGATCAAGGTGAAGATTTTCAATTAACATTCATAGCATCAATTTAAAATTAACTTGCCGATAGCCCGACAGATACCAAAGCACCTCCAACAAGAAATTTTGCTTTTAACCACTGTCCAGTTACTTTTTATGCACGTATCGTTGCAAAAGTGCGAAGTGCGTAAACTAGCAACAATAGTGTATCTGCTATTGGACACTACACCTACAAGTCCACGATTCCCATCCCATTGTAGCCGTTCAGTTTCCTGGCCACGTGCTAATTGGTAATAATTGATCTAGCGAGGGCCACCCGCGTCGTACATATTTTTAGTGAGTACAGACCACTGTTGTCGGTGTTAGGATTAGAAAGAAACACCATAAAACGTATTGTATTTGTGCATTCTTTTTCGAGTGTCTGTTTCTATTTTATGCCTATAAAGTTTGATGGTTAGTTTTCTTGCGGTCACGGTTGTGTTGGTACTTTGATTTATTAGATGTTTTTATGAGGAGTTTAGTTGTTTAACATGGAGTAAGGAGTAATTTTAATGTATGTTGTTAATTTTCAACTGTATCTATCGAATTAGATTTTTTTTTATCTTAATGGTTTTCCCGCGTTTTGTATAAGTCGATAGGTAATATGTATCTTATCATTTGCCACAAATGACGTACCCCTTCTTCACTTTCCGGCAATGAGCGAAAAAAAAAGTTTTGCTTGTTATATGGCGGAATCCAAAACCGCATTTTGTGTACATTCGAAACGTAAATGTTTCGTAAACAAATCATAAATAAACGTATTAAGCTTTAATTACCTATAGTAAAATTGAGTAATACATATATATTTACAAAAGTTTATATTCTTTTCATGACGTCTACTCATATAACACGCTATCTTATAATTTCGTCTTTATATTTCATAATGACCTATCAAGTACAATATATTACTTATATTGGGAAATATAGAAGCATATGCTTAATTTTTAATTCCTTACAAGCTAAGATGAAAATCTAGAAGTCAAGGAAATAAAATGCGCCCAATATATAAAACACCAGACCATAAAAGATTAAAAATAATAAACATCGAACAATAATACTTACATTACAGTATTCAATCACGCAGCGCAGTCACAAAACATTCTTCATGCAACAAAGCGGGTCCGCGACATCGACAGCTACACAATAACTCATGGTGTCGCCTCCCTCGTTAGTTAGTGTTCGCTCAAATTTTAAATTCATCGCGAGTCATTTGCTTTGCCGCTTTGCTTGTCGCTGTGCGGGACACATGACGTCATTAGTCAATATAACGGAAATTTACGTTTTGATATTTTTGCAAAGATTTTCTTTTTATTTTAACTTGTTTTCAGGTTATGATACTTAAGATGTGTAGCACTGTACAATAGTTGAGGACCAAAATGCATTCCAGAGGGTGTTTCATTTTTTTTTCGATATGGTTAGGCAAAGAATGGTGTAGGTTTGTGTCTGTAAATATATGAAATAGTACAACGGATTTATCTAATGCTACACTAGCCTATTGTTTTATAATCTATATACTGATTATTTTATTCTATTATATACTTCTATTCCTTTTTCATAATCTCCATCTGCTCTACATAATAATTTAGCACGCAGGAGTAGTATAATATTTCTATTGCAAAAGTATCAATATCGTTCACATCGCCAATACGCAACACCGCTACTACGAGCGGCGGCACAGTGTCGCGGGCGCAGCGACATGACGAATGGCCGCAAAACGTTCCAAATTTAAAATGTGCCGCGTAACGCTCGCGCTAATGGCATTGTTTATGGAAGCGTTCCCGCGCAAACCTTGCCTGCTCCTTGCCTGCCAGTGACTTACCAATTTGCACGTCTGAATAAACTTTCTCCTCTGCCTTGAGTGTTTTAAATGACGCTGAAAATTATTTTTTATTTAATTTTAAATGTAAACTTTTTCGATATAAACTACGAAAGGAGTAGATATGCTTTTTACGATATTCATGAGAGAATGTATTTACATTACACCCTAATTTTAATATATCTTATCCAAATTGACAACTTTTAGATTCCTCTTCTCTTTCTTCTTATTTCTCTCTCTTCTCAATTAAATATCGATTTGCTGTAATTACAGGACAAAGCTTCTTTGCTATTTGACTATTACATGTAGTGGCAAGTACATAGACACTTAGAAATCTATAGGATATGAAATCTGCCCTGGCTTAAAAATATATGTAATATGATATGAACTAGGTATATCGGCATACATACGATTAAACTATAAGTAAAATTACACATATTAAAACCGCAATAAATGAGCACTTGTTTTATAAGTTGCATTAACCGACCCTTTCAATGTCATTTTAAAATAGCAACAAGGTTATCTCATTCGCAGCGGGGATCGCGTTAGATACGCACCACGGACAGGTGAATTAGGAAAGATAACTAGAAACTTAGATTAACTTGTTGAGAACTGTTATTTGTAATAGAATCTGGGCTTACCTTGGTTTAATTAAGACGCGTATTAAAACTGAGCGGCGTGTCTTGATTTGAAATTTTGTTTAAATCTTGGAAATTTGAAGTTTGATAACTTCATAATGCATGTTACAGTTAGTATCTACCGTATATACATATATTGTATAAATTTAGAGAAGCCGATGCATATTTAGGGAAGCTGGTACATATTTTTAAGGAAGCCGGTAATTTTTAGACAAGCCGATATATTTAGGGAAGCCGGTACCTATAGGATGTGAAGGTATTTAGTAATTTCACTATGGAATTTTGACGATGATCTTTTGATGCAATTTTATGCATCTTTCGTCCAAACATATAGTGCATAACACACGCGTACATTTTTATATTTATATTTGTTATAGATATCTAGTCCCGTCTTTACCATAAAATATATCTACCGTCTTTAAGTAACTGAAAAGTGTACAAGGAAATTGTTTATGACTACTGTTGAAGAACAGCTTGCCATGAAAAATAGGAGAATAGATAACTAAATATTAATATTTAGTTATTTAAAAACAGACACATTTTTACTGTTCTTTTTATAATACAAAAAACTTACCTCATTTTAATTTAGAAAATGAAAATCTTTATTCACTAATTCCAACACTCGTAAGCTGAGCTCATAACCCCAAAAAACAAACGCAACCCTTACGAAGTTAACCCTTGGCACAATAAAAATAAAACGACAATAAAGAGAGGCATAAAAGTGTCCGGGAGTCGGAATGAAATGGAATGCAAATGTGAGTGGTAAACAAGCGGGTTCGAGTGAAGTGGCTAGTTCACCCTTACACCCTTAGAACTTACCCTCGAGGGCTTAGGATTTGTGGCTTTAAGACACGACACTCCTTTACTTTTTACACACTTTTATGTTACTTATTGTTTATTTGTTCTAATTTATGAGATCTGTGAATTTCTCTGCAATTTTCAAAGGTCCTTGTTTTAAAAGTATACATTTTTTAATGTGAGATATACCTATGCTTGGTTTCTTATTTAATAGAAATAGTTCCTGTTGAAATTCTCTTAACTGCGTCACGATAGGTAGAAATTACCAGTCATACGCTCTTGGAAAAATACAATTGCTAACTTAAAAAAAAATATATATATTATATTTAGGTAAAACGGCTTAATTTTACTACGTCATTTACGGGATTGTTGAAAGAGAATGGAGATTCTTAACACTAGGTTCTCTGGTTCCCTCCGCCTACCCTGCTATATGCGGGATACAGCGTGAAGTTAAAATTACAATTTTAAAAGTTTCAGCAAAAAGATTTTTCATACACTTATGTAGGTACTAGGTATGTCTGTCTAATTACAATTTGATGTACAAAGAATACAGCTTTCTACAAATAATAGTAAAAAGTCAAATACAAACATAAAGACTTAGTACCTATACCTTTTATATATTTTCTTCTGACTTTTATTCATATACCTAAGTGTTAAGAAAAGTAGATGTGATTTTTATTCGAGTGTACCTTTGTTTCCAAGTGAATCCACGTTTCAGTTTACAGCCGGTCGTTCGCTTTTATAGCGGTGGTGATTGACCTTATAAAAACATACCTACTGTGTGAATGTGAAATTGTATACTTTACGAATTTGCCATTAATCTCTTTATTATACATATATTATTCGCACCTTTCGGTTTTAATAACTTCCACGTATAAATATTTAAAAACTGATGGGTAACAAAATTAACCTATCATTAAAATTGCGTTCTATGTTACTATAAAAATAATGGTAAGTACTTATGCGTTGTAAAGACAATCTAAGAGTTATTACAAGCTTTCTATACAAACATATGGTTTTCAACAGATGAACAGACTAATACTTCTAAGGAGCTCTAGTAGTGGTTCTTAGTGTCCAAAATGCGAGTTAAGTATCATCATATTAACATACACACATAACTTCACGCTGTATCCCGCATATAGCAGGGTAGGCATATATCCTAGTGTTAAGTCACTCCATTACCCACTTTCCGCCGAATTGAGGCATTACGTGCTGATTGGCAAACCCAGGAAATGAAAAATTTCATTTCCTGTAGTGTGAAACGAACCCACATTCTGTTGCGTTTACAGTCGCACGCTTGTGCCTCTGCGCCACGACAAGCGTTTAAGATTATCAACGATTATATGAAATCTCACACAGTTTACGTATATAGAGCTGAAAAATTAAAAAATTGTACTACCTTGTGTTAGGTGATCAATCTCATTTTTCTTAAAAAGTAATGAATTGTTTAAAGAAATATCATGCAGCTACGGAAGATATTAATAAATATACAAAAATAATAAATTTAACATGTCATTACAAGACTACATATTTGAATACTTACTTAATTAGATGCAATACATAAAGAAGCACATAGAAATATTTTCGCAGTGAAATACTAGCACTTAACGTAAAACCAGTTAATATCCTTAAACCTGTTGATGCGACCGCGGTCTATATGGCCGCATAAAGTTTTACGTTAAGCATTATGGCTCGTGCATACATCACCTACCTTTTTCCATCAACATTCTGTTATTTCTATTGCCACAACTTATTTTAAGTGTATTAGATTTTTAAAATAAGTTTAAAAATGCAGTAACTGCATTATTTGTTATTTAATTTTTGTTTATCTCTCTTAGTAGCTATTTCTTTTTTTTTATGCAAGTTTTTTGTCGTACTTTCCTACTTTAATATCATTTTAGAAATTGTTTTTTGAGTGGAGGAATCTTCTGCCAATCGCCTACTAATTAGTAGATCATCATCATCATCATCATCATCAGTAGATACTCACATCTACTACATCTACCACATCTACATCTACTACATATATTATTACTATAAAAATATAAAAAATAGTAGTTATTAGGTAGGAACCTATATTTTGAAACACTTTCTATTTTTTTTACATTTAATAACTACAAAGGAATTTTATAATAATCAGT
Source organism: Philaethria dido (assembly GCA_033558755.1). NCBI lineage: Eukaryota > Metazoa > Arthropoda > Insecta > Lepidoptera > Nymphalidae > Philaethria > Philaethria dido. The sequence continues at coordinate 197,125 of JAKGSA010000458.1, forward strand.
TCTATAGCCTATTTAAGAGTAAAGAACTAACATATGCAGCAAATCTCCTATGTAGGTAGGTGATATTAAAAAAAAAGTTTTAATGAGCAATAATGGAGATAAGAAAATCGTGTAATCTGTACCTCAATACGACGAGTCTCGAGTAAGATATCTGTATGACAAGTATCTATCCAGTATCTACTCTAGATAAACTAACTTTTCATGTTAATTACCGAGCAAAATCAAAAATATAACGAAATAAACAAAATTTTGACCTCAAATATAGTTTTGTAATCCAATTAAATTCTGTACAACGAGAACCAAATATCTACCTACTAGAAATTAATTTTTAGTCAGAAAAATCATAGTGAGTTCCCGTAAAGTTTCGAGTATCGATTCAACAGGAACTTTTCGTAGGCTATTAATAAGCGGTGGTTTTTTGCACTTGTTCCCTCAAAGTTAATGTTTGTTGGCTAATTGGAGTTGGTCGGAGTTACGACAATTTGTTCGAGCACTTCAACTATGTAAGTACGTAATTAGTTACGCTGGATACGAAATTTTCATGAGGAGGTATTGTTACCTGTTCCCTAGTACCTAACTGGGTAGCTTTTGTGTCTATTTAGTAGGTATTTAGGTACTATGCTACTTTTTGCCGTGTACTTCAGTTTATGTTAATTAAATTAAATAAAAGTTTACGTTTCAGTTGATTTTGCAATTTATAATTGGTTTTATTCTTCTAAAAAAACAAAGCACAATAGATGAGTTTTTATTTTATTACAAAGTAATAAAAATACTATTATGTTCCACGAGTAGCGCATATTATGCACTAGTCATAGTATTCTTTCCGATGTCTGATTTCTAATCCTAATGTGCTTATATGTAGTACAATTATCCTAAATATATGTATTTATATAAGAGCCAATAAGTAATTTATTTTTACGAAACTTGAAATAGGTATTTTTTCAGGCAAGGATTTAAAAAAAAGCGATATCGAGAACTGAGATGTACCTAAGTATAAATAAACATACAATCGTAGTCAGGGACATAAGTTATGGCGAAACTGACAATGACCCATATTTATATAGGTACAAATATAAGCTTTTGCACCTATTTAATGCCAATTAAATTCTAACTGGCATCTTTGGGTTAGACTGGTCTCTATATCTATATGATCAAATAGTCGCTTAGATACTAGATTGGTAAGTTCCAGACATATTCACAAATGTTTACTTAAATACGAATTACGACCTGCCCTCATAACTAATTTAATTCGTCCTTCAATCAATTACTCAGGGTTGTTGATTTTGCAAGTTCATGTAACTATTAATATGTAATTGAACGTCTACAATAATATTAAGGCGTATATTCAAATTCTATTATTATTATACATACATACATAGCTTCACGCTGTATCCCGCATATAGCAGGGTAGGCAGAGGGAACCTAGTGTTAAGACACTCTGTTCCCCACTTTCCGCCGAATTGAGGCATTGCGTGCTGAGTGGTGGAACACAACGCCGCGCTATGCCTTGTTACCAAAACCAGGAAATGAAAAATTCCATTTCCTGGAGTGGGAAGTGAACCCACAACCTGTTGCGAATACAGTCGCACGTTTGTGCCTCTGTGCCACTACAGGCGTTACGCAAACATAGTGTCGGTATATCGTCTATTTTTTTTGGTCAATCAAATACTATTATTATTACCATATTGTCTAATTTTATTATATTATTATTATAATATAACTAAATCGATTTTGATAACATTTTACATGAAACAAGCTTTGTTTCATGTTTATTTATACTGTTTACTGTATCTTCTGTATCCCGACTCCGTAGGAATAATATTAGGAAGGTTTTTCTCAGTGTCGCAGTGAGGCGCGCGGGGCTTGCGCGGAATTATTGATTGGGCACGCCCGGACTGTGACAAATGTCTTGGCTAATTCCCGTTATTAGGTCACCTAGCTTAGGCTTGTTACGAAACATGTTTGTGATAATATATGAAATAGGGTATTTATAGGGGCGTTTTGGTCTATATCTGAAGGCAAATAGTATGAGAAGCTAATAATAAGTTTTACTTTGGTTTATGAAGTAAACATTTTGTGGAAATTCTAGAAATTTCTGACTTTATATTATATTAAAAACAATTTTTACTAAGTAATAATTAATTTCATATATAAACTGAATAACAATATATTGAATAAATAAAAAAGTCTACTCTACATTTCACTTTATTCTTACCTTAATAAATCCTAGGTATTACAACTAAATAGCTACCTAGCGTTTTCCCAATAACACTCTATCAATGTAAATTTTAAAATTAGACCGAGTAGGCGTGGTCGGACCAACCAGGAATGTCACGCAATGCGACACGGTGACACTTGCGACCAATCGCGTAGTGCGGTGGCGGTGACATTACCCAACAACTGACGACGCCCGCCCACTTATTTTCATTACAAATTATTTCCTATTTACTTTGAAACATTAGTAATGAAAATAATTAACAAATTTTAAGTATTATTGTTAATGGTGACATGGTTTAAACGACCACACGATTAGATAATACCATTTTATTTAAAATATTAGGTATTTTGTTATTGGCAGCCATAATAATATATTGCTACAATATTATAAAAGTATTAAAGTATAGTGGATCTAGATTTGTTCATCCTTACTAATATTATAAATGCGAAAGTAACTCTGTCTGTCTATCTGTTACGCTTTCACGCCTAAACCACTGAACCGATTTTGATGAAATTCGGTATGAAGATAGAACTGAACTTCGGAAAGGACATAGGATACTTTTTATTGCGAAAAAAATGGTAGAAGAGGTTGAAATAGGGGATGAAAGTTTGTATGGAAGTTCCTTATTGTCAAACATAAAATCTTGTAAGATAGTTCAACTGTTTACAATTTTCATACCTAATCCACTTAACCAATTTTGACAAATAATCTAGACCTTGGGAAAGACTATAGGCTATTACCAAGTCGCGCGATATAACCGAATTCCACGCGGGCGAAGCCGCGGGCGGAAAGCTAGTTTTTGATATTTGCACTTGCTTCATCTACATAATACGAGAAACATACGAAGTATCTCGCTCTACCCTATGTCTAATTTATTATTCTTCTAATGCAAAAACAATTTAAGATTTAAATATTTGTATAAAAAAACTCCCAAAAAATTTTAGAAATTTCTATAAGAATTTCAATGACAATTCTAACCAATGGCGACACACTGCGCTATCATTGGTTAGACGCGACAAATCCGTGTCAACTGGATGTCACTGCCTGCGACATAGAAACGAGATCGAAATACTTTAATAGTATGGCGTAAAGAGGGATGGACGATATTTTTTCTAATCATGGTTTAATTGTATAGTTTTTGGTTACATTTAAAAAATGGAGACACGCAACTATAATATAAGTGTAAGGGCTTGTATTATAATCTATGCAGTAGGATTCTACGAAATTAAAACCTGGATGAACCTGGAAATTAACAATATGGATAATGTTTAAAAATATGTTTCATAGAGATGGTTACAGCTTCAAGTATCATGAAAATATATACTGGAGAATATCCCTAAGGTTAGAACTATTTCTAGATAGAATGAAGACAATGTTGATGCCTTTCTTTATCAAGTATATTTACAGAACCCTTTTGTTTTTTTTGTTTGATCTGAAAGTACCGACATAGATATTTTTAGAGATTCTTATAAGCCAGTCATTTTGTTGTTATTAAATGCGTAACTCAACTTCGTTGTAACTTCACAACATTGCAACAGCAGACCTAATCAAGTGATACACGCAAAAATTCCCACACGGAAGCCGAGTGGAAAATTTGAACCAATTTGATATCGATTTTAATCAGAAGCCCGTGCCTATAGTCAAATTGATCTCAATTTTATAAATTTCGGACGGCACGCTCCCTATTCACGCAATTTATATTTTTATTGGGTAAAAAAGCAATTTTAAAAATGGCTTGTTAAATTCAGACATTCTATGAAAGAATACGTAGAGTTAAAGCGAGTATTTGGAGGTAGCATCGTATTTTTTCTTAGTGTTTCAAGATTTCCATTTTACTTTTTTTACTACATCAGTATGTTTGTAAAGATTGAAGTAGATATATGAGACTTATATATGCGTCATTACGCATATATAATTGATTTTCTAGGTAACGACGAGTCGAGTTGTCGATGATATTAAATTTAATGGCCACTCGGAAAGATTAATATTTAGAATATTACTAGTCGTAGTACTGTCGATCTTCGGTATTAGGCCATCGTAACCGCGAAATTTTATGCGAAAATATATGTACAATCAAGAATTTTTCTCAAGTATCTATGATCTTTAAATTATTGCGGGTTCATGTTTAGGTCATCTAATGTAATCATTGTACCTACTATGATTACAATTTAATTATATAGGTACATTTAAAAATGCATTATAAAAAAAGGCTTATAGACTTTTATACCATATGCTATTAACAGTCTATAGGCGATGGCCTCATGGCGCAGTGGTTCAGTGTTTGACTGTAACCGCACCTAGCTATTCGATTCCCACTGGGGGAATGAGTATAAATAAATATATTTCTCTGCTCTGAGAATACAACGCGCGGCGCTGAGTTCCGCCATTTAACACGCAATGTCTCGAATTCGGGTAGAAAGCGGTTAAAGGAGAGAGCTATGTATCCCGCATATAGCAGGGTAGGCAGAGGGAACCTGAGAACCTAGTGTTAAGACACTCCGTTCCCCATTTTTCGCCGAATTGAGGCATTGCGTGCTGGGTGGCGGAACTCAACGCCGCGCTTTGGCTTGTTACCAAATGTAAAAGTTTAGTATTTTAAATGAAAATACTAAACTTTTACATTTCCTGGAGTGGGATTCGAACCCACAACCTGTTGCGTTTGCAGTAAGTAGGAGAGAGCTATTAACAGTAAAAAATATATTGAACACAAAACATTATGTGCGTTACAGTTATTGTAATAAATGAAGCGGTTTAATTGCTTTAATGATAATAATTTTTTCAACAAACACTACATAATGGGTATTATTAAGAATTCACGAAACCCCTGAAGGGATCATGTCGCAGCGCATATTTCCAAAACATGGCGCTTGTAACCTTCGATAATGTTCAATTGTCGCATTACAGCGAAGCTTTTAAGCCAGAGCTTTACAATTTTTTAGCTTTATTTATGGTAAGAAAGTCTAAAAAATTATATCGATTTTATGCTTTTTGGCGGGTTTCATTTAAATCTTTTAGCGAACTGACCTATCGGTTGTCAGTACGTCAAAATTATATAACGTAGGTATTGTTAAATAGTCCTCGAATATTTTTCACAATGAAAAATAGATTCGGCATTTTCAGTGACAAGTGGTAAGCTGGATACCTTACCAATTCTACTTATTTATAATGTCATTGCTAAAACGCTGTTTCATCTAAACGGACCGCAATACGATGAATAAAATTTAAATTAAATGTCATTTTCAATTTTTTTATATTAATAAGCTGGTTATTTTATTACTTACTTTTATACTGCCTAAATTAAATATAATTTCACAAAAGCTTTGGATTCAAATCCTAGTAGTAAAGATAGACTATAGTTACAGATTTTTCATTTAACTTTTTATCTCATTTAAATTTTAACCAAAAAGTAAGAAGTCTTTCTTAAAGCGTGTCGTGGCAATTTTCTGCCAATTCCAAAAAATTCAGGTGTATAAAAATAAAAACATATGAAAACTTACTTCAATAAATCACGGAATCGGATTCCCACGTTTGTCAAACGCTATAGGCACGTTCCTAAGTAATTTGGATTATTTGAATATTTTTCTTTCAACTTGTATTACGTATTTTGAATATTTGGTGAAATAATGCCCAAAAGCGCTACTTGATAAGCAAATTGTACTATTAAATTCGTTTGTGAATATATCACGCATATTTAGATGCTTTTCAGTCATGGTGAAGGTATTCGCCGTTTCGAATTTTAGCAATTTTGGTCCCTTAGGATAAGAAAGTAGAAATAAATTAATAATTTAGTATAATCATGTTATTAAATTTTTGAATATCTCAAATTCGGTAGGCATTCCAAGACTGCACATTTTTTTAAAATTTTATATCCAAATAGGTGTTTTGTCATGACATATCGTTCTCACAGTGAAGATATTTAAATAAGGAATTTTAGTAATTTTGTAAAGTTTCAACTGTTTTTTTATAATGCCACCGAAGAAGTAATTTAGAATTTGTATGCCTGACTTTTAATATATTTACATACATACATACATAGCTTCACGCTGTATCCCGCATATAGGAGGGTAGGCAGAGGGAACCTAGTGTTAAGACACTCCGTTCCCCACTTTGAATGAGGCATGGTGTGCTGAGTGGCGGAATTCAACGCCGCGCTTTTTTTAACATATTTAATTTTATTAAAACAGCCACGAAAACGTTATTGTAATATTTTACTATAGAAATTATAAAATATATAACTACTTAACTTAAGTAGGTACATAGGTGGTAGATAAACATTTTTTTTTCAATAAGTTGTCTAAAAATGCAGTTTTATCTTGAGGTATGCATATTTGGAAGAATAATTATGTATATATATTTTCATATAAAAGTATTTAATTCTAACACAAAGTATTTCATTCTAACACTCGGCGCAATATTGTTTTCGCGAAAAATTTTAACAAAGTGATTTTGCTTTTTTTTATCCTATAAAATACTGGAGATGCTGATAGATAAACATAAAGATATTATATACCTATGTCTCTATGGGGCAACCATAGATAGATCCACCAACCAACCAACCATAAACCAACCATAGATACTTATGTAGTTTATTCTTTCTTTTCGTATATTATCATTATTATTTGTATGTATTATTCACATCCTATCCAATTTCTTAGTTTGTGTATTTCCTATACCCTAAGGTTGCCTGGAAGAAATCGCTATTTTAGCGATAAGGTCGCCTGTTGTACATCGTTTTCTGTTATTATTTTATTTTAATTTTACTTTTATGTATGGGTGTGTACAATAAAGAGTTTTTATTATTATTATTATTATCCTATGGCTGACGAATTTTCTACCTATTGTTTTTAATATAGGTAGATAGTTAATACTTACCTTAACGTCCTTGGATAGAGAGCTATATATTTATATTAAATTTCATAAAATAGCTGTCCTTCAAACAACAAACAAAAAAATATAAAATTACAACACATCGTCATGGCGTCGCGTGCGATATGACGGCCAAATTCAAAATTCGAATGCGAATTCGATTGTTTCGCGCCTTCCCCGCGGCCAGTTATCGCGTGATCGTTCTGAAAACAATGCTTTAAAAAATGAAATGGTGCTTTATGCTCCTTATTAGGATCTCTTATGTTGAAATTTTTACTGTAAGTATTTTTTTTTTGTTTTGAATGGTTATCTATTTTAAAGAATTAATACGTAACAATTTTAGTCAGAAATATTTAATAGATTAGAAGGATTTTAGTGTGCGTATATGATGTATATGTATAATATTTTAAAAATTGCAACTACGACATAAAATAAGTGTAAACGAAAATAGCATATATGTAATCAAAAAAAAATACTTTTTTATTTTTTTTAAATTGCAATAAGTAGCAATAATTAATATGTTAAAATCATTTACTAATAAAATATTTAAGGTAGGTATAAAAATTTAATACTAATAAAATATGTATACAGACGATACAAAAGCTTTAATGCGTATATAAACTTAAAATTCACCCAAAAACAAAGTTTTGATAATAAGCTACTAAAGCTAAGCTAAAATCGAGGTACACTATCGTTTCATTGTTGCAGGGATTAGCAATTATCTATTATTAAATGGCGAAACTGCCTATCCTTTGTTAATAAAACATCTGTGGCTACAATCATAAGTGAACACTAAAGTCTAATATTATCTGCGATTCTACAAAACCAAAACCAAATTGGCTATGGAAATAACTGGCTCCCTAAGAAGCCGCACTCTTTAGCGGAACACGAAAAAAAAAGAAGTTTAGAAAGCGCCATTTTTATCTTTTCAAATTCAAATTTTGAATTTGTTAGGATGTGAGCATATTGGAGTTGTGATTTTCTTTAATATTATAATAAGTAGATACATTTAGTATGAGATACTACTTCTTGTGCTGTATACCAGTATGTCTTGGCATAAATCTGTTTTTACTCTGTTTTTATGCTTTATTTATATATACGTTATTTAATATAAAAATAATAAATTCTTTATTGACCATAATAAATATGACATTTAAGGGCTTACTAACTCCTAAAACAAGTATACACTGTGTTACAGGAGCTAGTGATTTCCCTGATTTGCATATCTACAAGAATAAATTAACAAAAAAAAAAAAAATTATAGAAATATATATAACATGAAACAAAAAAAGAATAACTATATAATTAGATATACATTTACAAGTTTTTTTTATTTGTAGTTACTTTTATATAGATGTAACCTAACTTCATATGGTTTAATAAAAATAATAATTAAATTAATACGTAAGATAAAGTATTTATATGAATAAACCTGTATTCAAATAAAAAATATTTTAATTAGGTAAACCTAAATGAGAAAAACAATAATGGTTTTTCTTAAAGAAAAAACGAAATGGAAAAACGGAAATTCGGTTAATACTGTGAAAATTTTGTATTGTCATAAGTTACTACCATGAAAAAGAAGTGTTTCAAAATAGCGTTGCAAGACTTTCATGTATTGATAGATAGAGTGATACATAGACAAATTAAATTCCTTGCAATATTCTATTAATAATCTTGCATAGATGCTTAAACACCTATATAGAATTCATTTTTAATGAGTAAATTGGATATAAATTAAAATTTAAGCTCATATTTTAATAGTACCTACTTAACAATAACAAAACATTCTACGTAAATATGATGTTTAACATTTTTTTTTATCAAAGTATTAATCCTATAACAATAAAATGTATTTTTTTTAACTTCACGCTGTATCCCGCATATAACAGAGTAGGCAGAGGGAACCAGAGAACCTAGTGTTAAGACACTCCATTCTCTTTCTACAATTCCGTTCCCCACTTTCCGCCGAATTGAGGCATTGCGTGTTGAGTGGCGGAACTCAACGCGCTTTGCCTTGTTACCAAACCCAAGAAATGAAAATAATTATAATAATAATAAAATATTTAAATACAAATAATATAAATAAATACGTCTCCCAATAGACACGTCCTAACAGTTCGCGTGACGATGCGAGTACTTTTTAAACATTAGCGTTTGTGAATTAGAAGCGTTCTCTTTTCAAAACAAATTGCTGACAAGCGAGCTGCGAGACGTTCCGATTCTTATTTTGAATTTGCTAACCGCAAATCCTGCGAACTATTGTTATAAGCGAATTTAAATCTTAATGTGAAGTTTTAAGGTATGTTTTTGAACTGTTTGTGTATATGATTGGGTTTAGGGAAAATTTTTGGAATATGATAACAATTTTGTTAAGATCTAAGATTTTCAATTTTTAAAGTATAATTTTGATGAATTAATTTGATATATTTATATGCCATAGGTAGTTTCAATGTATTTATATTTTGATTATGCAATACTTATTACATAGGCTATTTATTATTTTGAACATTTTATCTTGTACGTAGGTGCTTTATTTTTACTTTAGACTGTATAAAATATATATACTCCAGGAAATGTTAGTATTTTCATTTTCTGGGTTTGGTAACAAGGCAAAGCGCGGCGTTGAGTTCCACCACTCAACACGCATTGCCTTAATTTGGCGGAAAATGGGGAACGGAATTGTTGTAAGAGAACGGAGTGTCTTAACACTAGATTCTCAGATTCTTTCTGCCTACCCTGTTATATGCGGGATACAGCGTAAAGTTAAAAAAACCAAAAATACTTATGTCATCTGAGCTATCTCTAGAAAGCACTTAATATTATAAGTAGAAGAATTGTATTCCTACTAGGTTAAATTTCTTTCTATACGAAGTTGGCAAAGATATTTTAAATACTTACCTAATAGATACCTAGTTATATTCGTAGGTGTAGCCAATTTTAAAACTTGTTTAAATCGTCGTTAAAGTTTTATTTGTTTACGTTGACGTTTTAAAACATATTTCAGTGTGAACGTTTCATTTATAGACCTATTAGTTGCAGCTTCATACTTTTTCAGCATAGCAGGGTAGTTAGAGAGAAGCTAGTGTCCGTTACCCACTTTTCTCTCAAAACCGAGACATTGCGTATCTATTGAGTAACGGATATTAACGCCGGGTTTCGTCTTATCAAAGCCAAGATGAGAATAATTTATTTAAATATTTACCCACGAATGGGCATCGAACTTACAAACAAGATTACGCCTTAGTCAGACGCTGTCTTACTCTTTTGAATATACTCGTATTAAATTTTTGTATAGGTACCTACTATTTTTTTTAAGTATTTGTATTTAAAATATTTTCTATTATTTTCTTAAGTATGTGAGTAATATTTATAAATATGTTTGTCTCGAAGTCAGGAATGAATGGAGTTACTTGAGACCTACTTGACTTCTCTATACTTGCCTTGCTATGCGCACATAAGCATTAATCTTCTGTTTTTACCATTTTTTTTAAATATTAAGCATATCTACATAAATTGTAAATTTCTTCTAGTTGTCGTCATAGATCTACCATATCTACTCTGAGCTCTAGAGATAAAATCATGAGCCGATGAGAAGTTGCTCTTCATCTGGCGAAACGAAAACACCTATATTACTTTTTTTATATATTTGTTGTTATGTTATGGTCAAGTTTCACAAAATCTTCATACCAGATCCGTTAAGTAGTTTTTGCGTGAAAAATAACAAACAGCCACCCATTCATCCTCACAAACTTATCGATTGATAATATTCACGCAGCTTTACGCTTTTTGCCGCATAGCACCAGATAGCAGGATAGTCAGAAAAAAACTTAGTGTCTGCATGTCCATCCTCCACTTTATAGCCAAATTCATGACACAACAACTTAAATATGATAATTCCCCGACTAAGAATCGAACCCATAACCAATCGTGCTTACAGTCCGATACAGTCTGAGCCTAATGGTCTTATTGTAATTTGGATAAGATATTATGAGTAAGAATATTTTATAAACTGGGATTTGAACCTGTAAACTAAAGATTATAATCTTTAGTCAGCTATGTTCAACTCTACTACGCGTACAGTAGCCTTAAATAACATTACAACAATTAATAGACGTTCAGCTTTTAAATTGGTGTATTAAACTTCAATATGTCCTAGAAGTTGTAACGGATTCAATTTGTAATATGTCGTTCTATAATGAGATGTTTAAATATTAAAGGCTGGTGCCACACGCGATGTCACGACGTGACACGTGACATGTGGGAGAAATGTCGTCGGAAATGTCACGTTTGTTACCACTTGGTGGTAATCGATATCGTGTTAGGTATATCGATTTTATTAAATTAAGCTAAAGTCAATATTTTTATAACAATGTTTGTATTATGTTCATGTACATTTGTTTAAATAAAATTTCACATTTTTTTGCAATGAAAAGAAGGATTACTTCGTTCTCTGTTTCCATTTCCTATTGACTGGCAATTAATTTTCCTACTTCTAACAAATAAACTTTTATTTGCAATTGCAAAGTTTTGAATTTATGGAGTATTTTTTATTAAATGGTATCTTCGAATCATAAATATCATTTAAAATAATATGTTTAATAATAATAAAAAAAATATATGATTATCGATCAAAACAAAATAATTATATCAATCTGTATTTGATAGATTTTTTTTAAAATCGATTTTTTTTAGTAAAAATTAAATAGATAGCCGTGATAAATATTATTATTAGTAATTTACGCCTATTTATATAATAAAAATTATGAAATGTGATATGTTTCCACATAATGGGTAAACAGAGAGAACCCAGTGTCAAAACACTCCAGCAGTCAAATAAACTTACCTAAATAGGTAAGTTAAATATAATTAAATAATTACGTTTTTAAAAATAAAGGAATAAATAAGAAAAAAATGTTTAATTATTTGCTTTAAATGTTTTATTTCATACTTAGTAATGTTTGGCAAAAGGAAGAATAACATGCTTCTTTGAGGGCAGCGGTCACTACTCTCACCTTATATTTAATACTTTTTGGTTCTTATATGTAACAAAATCACACTAATTTAATACTATGTTGAATTTCATTAAGATATGATAGAATATACAAGGAAATCATAATTTTTTTTAGCACCAAAATAGCTAGATATAGGTATTAGGTATAATAAATATTTTACAAGTGCGGTCAATTTGGAAACTATCTTATAAGCTTTTGATAACAATTTAATGATTGAATTATTTTGAAAAAAATGTTATATGTAAATCCTTACTAATATTATAAATGCGAAAGTAACTCTGTCTGTCTGTCTGTCTGTCTGTTACGCTTTCACGCCTAAACCACTGAACCCATTTTGATGAAATTCGGTAGGAAGATAAAACTGTACTTGGGAAAGGACATAAAATACTTTTTATGGCGAAAAAAATGGTAGAAGGGGACAAAATAAGCGATGAAAGTTTGTATAGAAGTTCCTTATTGTCAAACATAAAATCATGTAAAATTGTTCAACTGTTGACAATTTTCACACCTAAACTACTTAACCAATTTTGACAAATAGTATTGGTCAAATAACCTTGGCTATTCCTTACCACGTTGCGCGATATAACCGAATTCCACACGGGCGAAGCCGCGGGCGGAAAGCTAGTAATATATAATTTTAATATTATTACGAAATTTGTTGAAAAAAATATGAGAGGAATTATTCTTTATTAAAGTAAGTTTTCCAAATTGTTTGATTGTCAAAAACTTATAAGAGAATTCCTTTTAAAATATTAACTATTCTTTCTTAACTACACATTTTCTCTTAAAATCACAAAATTCTAATAAAATTGTCAGGCATAACTTTGTACACTATATGTATAATTAATATGTATATACATTTTTATTGCACGTTATTACTATGGAATGTTGATATTAACGAATTATTAATACAGATTACTTTTTATTAAACATAATTATTTAGAACACACTTACGTTATGTAACCTCAGCTTATCTTAAAAGATTTCTACTGTCAAAATATTTACAAAGCTCTTTAAAATTACACACGTATTTGTAAAAAATACACATCGAATGGCTCTCAAAGATATTTATACATTTATTGAGAATTATTAGGTACTGGGGCATTTACACAAGCTTAACTATTTGGTAATCTAAATAACATCACAAATGCACTGGAGGATCTGTACTTATCAGTCCGTAAACACTGGCTTTGAGAAATCGGGTCACGACAAATTAGATGTTTTACCGTTTTGACGGCGGCTAATATGGGCCTCCGTGTGAACGTTTCTCTTAGTCCTTGAGAAGAAGGCAGCGTTGCACCCACTCACTGAACACCGATGCAACAGTTGTGCATGAACACTTTCACAATGTACTTTCAAGCTCGACAAGTCTTTGAAACACTCTCTGCAACCACGACACGGGTAATAGCCATCTTTGTTCGGCCGAGGCGCTTCATCTTCTACACAGTAGTTCAGTTTTTGTGACAAGGGAGGAGAAAAAGTCTGACCCTGGCAGCCGAACGTGTTAAGACCGGGTGGCAGGAATCCAAATGGCAACGGAGGAAAATTTGGGAGCATACCAAATGGAGTAAATAGGAAAGGATGTTGAGTGAACATGTCACGACTGTTTAAATACGTCTCTGGCAGCGGAAGAGGCGGGTACGGTGCTCCAAAAGGCATTTGAGCTAGATGACTTTTTGCCTTATCGTTATCCCGAACTCGATAGTATTTTTGTGAATCGATGTAAGGGAAAGCGCGTTCATCTTCACTAAATTTAGCTAATAAATCCATTTGCTCTTTAATTTTTTCTAAAATACGATTTTCGTCAAATATTCGTAAATCCTCACTCAATAGCCTTCTATGTAAAATAATATTTGAATTGTGACGATCTCTACTTCGTCTTGTGCTAAATGCAGCTCTGCAACCTTCGGTATTACATTTGTACATAACTTTTAAATGTGCATTCTGATAGTGAGTTTTCAAAATATATACATTTTGAAACATTTTGTCACATACTTTACATTTCAAAGGATTTTCCATATCGATGGGCACATCTGTTGTTGTTACGAAAAATCCGTTATCAAAATGACCATATATTTGACCTTGAACGTCATCTGTTGCATAGTCATAACTTGAAACTGAAGATGACGGAGATCTGTCGGAGTAATCAATGCCGTCGTTGACACTTAAATTATATGGACCTAAGTTACTTTGTGCATCCATTTTCTTCGAAATGTGAGGAAAATCTCCTCGTGATAAACTTTCCAATCTTTTCAAAGAGTTTTCAGATGAAAAATGGTCATTATTTTGATGTAATTCATTTGTTTTGGCTGAATCTGCGCTTTCAATAGGTTCTTCTTTAACCCGTAAATCTTGAGCACTGTTATTGATATCAGCTGTTTCCGTTCCTAGTGGTGTAGGTTCTTGTTTAATTTTAAGATTTTCAACTTTATCATAAGGTGGGGAATATTTAATATTATTATCATTTTCTTCGCATTTAACACGTTTGAGATTTAAAGCTACATCTTCATCGTTGTTATGCCCATCTTGTTGAATTTCATGATCATCACCATCTTCGATGTATTTATTTTTAAGTCTTGTTGGGTTAAGATTCTTACGTTTTCTTTTCATTACTTCTGGACTTGCAGTATCTTTAACGGTGTCTGTATTTTCATTATTATCACTAATGCTTCTTTGGTCATATTCTATCTCGGAATCATCGGCGGATCCTGTAGATTTATTAAGATTAGAATAGTAATCGCTTGTATCAACATGATCATTGTCGTCGTCATCTTCATCGCCAGCCACAACGACAATGCCATCATCTTCATCTGATTCTCCATGACCGTCGTGGTCTTTATTTTCAACGGAGCTAGATTCCCTTCGAAAATGATGGGATTGATTTAAAGTTGGAGAAAAGTTAATATTATTTTTATAATCTAAAGGCATATTAGAAGTGTATGACCTCATATTTTGAGAAGGATTTAGTAACGGATATGATCCGAAAGGGTGCATTGAACTCATTACAGGTGGTATACTCAGGCCCGCTCCAGGAGGCGGAATAAGCACCGGATGCGCTTGGGCACTCCTGCCATCATGTGGTGATATTTTCCTACGTAAGTGAGGTGAATGTAACTTTGGATTTGGATTAGCACTGTGTCGATTTCTTGACCTACGAGAGCTAAACATCATACTGCATCCTTCAACTGTGCATTTATGCATTTCACGAAGATGAACGGCTGAAAAATGTATTTTCAATGCACCTTTATCACAGAATGTTTTAAGACACACGTTGCACTGCACACGCTTCTTGCCCGTAGCCGGGTTAATGAAATGTGTGCCTAAGTTTAATGGCATTTGTGATGCTCCCCATTGTCTTTTTGGTGGACTTATACATTTCCCTAACATCATATCGCGAGTTTTTTGAGCAGCTTCTACATATGTATCCTTGCTTAAATTAAGAACATTTTCATCTTCAGTCCTAGAACTATCAAGTCTCGTTTTATTGCCCATGCTCATTCTACTTTCTGAAGGTTCTACAGGTTTTGTGGATATTTGCGGTAAAAGAGCTTGTAGCGACGCCAGTCCCATTGGATTTTGACTAAGAGCAGCAACCATTGCAGCAGGATGAGAAAATGTGGATGGCATTGAAATTGGTGGAATAGGCATATTTGCAGGAAGTTGAAAATTAAAAAACTGGCTTCGCATTACATCCATTGCAGCTTTTTCTGTTGACGTCATATCATAATTCCGTTTTCTATTGTCGTCCTTACTATAATTTTCATTTGCTCTTTGCTTTCTAAAATCAAATGGCTGCATGTTCTGTAGATAATTTAAGGGAGACGAATTAACGGGACTAGTATTTGACAAGGGACTAGAAGAGGTAGACAAGTGAATACTGTGATTAGGAGAAGCCTCAGCAGATGATGTTCTTGGAGGTGAGTGCGCTGGATCTGGTGAAAACCGACTACAATTTGGAGATAATTTTTCTTTTTTAACATTTACGTCTTTATCAAAAGAATTATGTTTAATTTCTCTCTCTTGTATATCTTTCAAGTAATCGTAATTACTTTTAGACTCCATTACATGTTGAAAATATTTGAAAGATTCATCATTGCGTACATCCTTTCCTGAATTTTCCATAAGTCTCTTGAATTCCGCCTCGAGTTTCAATTGATCTATTGCCCTTAGTTCGTCATGATTCACCATATTCTTATCCGAGATTTGTTCATAATCATGGCTAGCTCTCGGAGGCGACGGTAGACCATTTTTCTTATAAATTGGTAGCAGAGAAGTTTTATGTAGAGCTCTGGCTTCTTGTAATTTGAGTATCTGTTGTAGAGCTAAGTTGTGTTCGGGCCCACATCCACTCCATCTTTCCGGGCTGCCTGATTGCGTTTCCTGTAACAATAAGTAAGAAAACTTTTAATAAATTATAATAGAACATAAAATAAATAATTTTAAAATGACAAAAAACTGTTTAGAATTCAATTAATGCAAACAATATATTTATCAATAACCTTAAACTTTATTCGATTAATTTAATTTGAATGTATCCGCCTCTTCATATAAGTTTTGGTCTAGAGTGACTTTAAAGACAGGTTGTTCTAATGTATCTTCGTAGTAACTATCGGGTCGACACACAACCACACCTTGCGTTTTCAAAGGCTAATATTGAATTAATTCCGAGAACGGAGAGCAATTGGGTAAAATTGTGTAAAATGACGGTTTGGAGTCGACTCGAGAATAGAAAAGTGGTTTCTGTCGCGTGTTCGGAACGATTTAATCCGAAAACTAAATTACTATTCATTTGGTAAGTATTTGGGGTCGGCTCGCGTTGTCAAACTTGAGTTTCGGTTAATTCAGCCACTCCTTAAACAAAGTTTAGAGAGATTGTGGATTTAATTAAATTTATTATCATAACTTCAAGTTGAGAACTAAATATATAGGTACGTACCGTCAGGTAGAATATGACATAGATAGATTCGTATATACTCGTATAATACTTTGAATATTTCAAAATATAGAAAATATATTTTAGTTTTAATTATAGTTAAAAGTAAATACTGTATAATTAAAAACTATATATTTAATTGTTATTTTCTACTACTACTACTATCGAGTCAGCCCTACATGTAAAAGAGGTAGTTGAAAGCGACAACGCTTTTGAATTCGTTTGTCACTCGATTATGCCGTGTAAATGTTGTAAGCGGTGGGGCTGCCATATCATTATACGTTTCTGGGGAAAATTAAATTGTCGTTTGGCGCGTCGGTAATTTTATATAATACCAGAACTAAAAAACATTTTAAAATCTTTTCTAATGCCACAAAATGGATAAACATAGGATAATAAAGTGTCGTTTAACTTAACAACAGCTTTCGTGTTCGAATGAAATTGTAAGCTTTTTTATTACTATGAAGAAACGAAAAAATGTTTTTTACAAGTTTGATTGTTGATCTAATATTAAAATAAGCGGGGTGGATAGTTGACGATTAAGAATAATAGTTTTCGTTTGTGTACCTGATTATTATATGGAAATTAAGTATTTTATTTAAGATCTACAAGAATTTAGTGATTATAGTTAAATTTAACAATTATACAACATTCGGGTTCAAATTATAGTCATATTAAATATTTCAAACTATGGCATGTGGCTAATATCTAACGATTACCACAAACGAAAAGCTCTGAATAGGTAAATAAATTGGACATATAAACAAATTAACATTAGATTTAGAAAAATACACATGTAAGTAAAGAGTATCACATTCCGATTGCAGCAAAAACAAAATTTGAAGTCGCCATGGCTAGCCGGGGTGAGTGACCGCCCAAATAAACACCTAGCTATTTATAACTCTTACCACGTACAGTTAAATATCATTTTGAAACAACGAGATCGTAATATTAAATTTGCATCGCATCTGACCCACGCCTACCGTCAGAATTGGACAAGCGGACATATTTCATGGCATTTTTTCATAATTTTCCCTACTAATAATAAACTATAATACGTGCGTTTTAAGGTTCTTTTTGGTATAAATATTGTTTTTAAGGTTTTTTATGGTCATTTCGCGATAATCGTTTTTGGCTCGCTGTCGTGACATGCCATATTGTTCAGTGCATGATACATAAATAAGTAAACAGGTTTCATATTTTGAAGCGCAAAATGTTTTGTCATTTTGTAATGACGGCCTTAAAGCCTGAAGCTTTAATTTTTTGATGAAAAAAGACATTTGAAATGATTTACATTAATACAACATACCCGTTTTATCGCACGGTGTTAGTTACTTGAAAATTTCTACGCTTAATATTATAATTTAGTAATTTTTAATAGCTTTTCTTCAAGAATATGATAAAGTACGACACTAAAGCAAGTGCCAATTTTAATAATTTCTCAAGTATACTATAGTAAGTAGTAGACAAGACAAACACAGTGACAGCTACCTTGCATAACTCCGCAACTAATCATTAAAGCAACCAATAATTGTCCTAATGTAAGGAAATATGTTATATTGTTACAGAGCAGGTGTCTTAAGTTATCATAATATTATTTCAGGAGTATCTATCGTTGCTAGTTTTTTAATTGTATGAACGTTTTACCCTACTAATATTATAGATGCGTAAGTTCGTAAGAACGGATAGATGGATATTTGTTACTCTTTCATGTAAAAACTATTAAATGAATTCCAAAGAGTTTTACACTAGTACAGGCTTTATATTAGAATTTAAAACAACAATTTATAAGGACCTTAGTTAGAAACGAGCATAAGTTGTTTGAAAGAAAAATAAGTAATTTGTCAATGTTGTTCTTGAAAACACTTGATTTTAGTCAAACAGATTAGAAATGCTCTTATAAATATATGGATAATTGTATTTTTAAGTTACTGTTCTTATCGTTATAATAAAGTGACAGTTATATCTTCAATGTTTATCATATTTTTTTTTAGCTTCACGCTGTATCCCGCATATAGCAGGGTAGGCAGAGGGTAACCTGAGAAACCTAATGTTAAGACACTCCCTTTCCCACTTTCTGCCCGATTGAGGCATTGCGTGTTGAGTGGCGGAACTCAACGCCGCGCTTTGCCTAGTTACCAAATCCAGGAAATGAAAATACTAAACTTTTACATTTCCTGGAGTGGGAATCGAACCCACAACCTGTTGCGTTGACAGTCGCACGCTTGTGCCGCTGCGTTACGACAGGCGTCAATTATTAATGTAATGCGTTAATAAAATAGTTATTAATAAAAATGCGTTGATAATTTAATAATATAAATGTTTAAATAAAAAATATCTTTTGGCTTTCGTTCATCACGCGAGATCCTTTAGTTACATGAAAATATAATTGTTTTTCTAAGATATTAAAAGACTGGAACTAGTATATTGCGAACAATGCAAAATTATTGTGACAATATTTACCTTTTTTCTACAAGAAGACTGGTTAGACTGTATTAATTTAATTAACGCTTTTATCATTATAAGTAAAATAAATATCGAATTGAATAACTAATTATAATTTGAATAACTTGATTTTTTAAATTTTAGCACTAAACCGTTACTTTAGGACACTTTATGATACAAGTACTATCGATATCAAGTTAAATATTATATTTTTATAGAAAGCTCCTATCATTTGTACATACATACATGGCTTCACGCTGTATCCCGCATTTAGCAGGGTAGGCAGAGGGAACCTAGTGTTAAGACACTCCGTTCCCCACTTTCCGCCAAATAGAGGCATTGCGTGCTGAGTGGCAGAAGTCAATACCGCACTTTGCCTTGTTACCAAACCCAATAAATGAAAATACTAAACTTTTTACCTTTCCTGGAGTGAGAATCGAATCCACAACCGCTCGCGTTTACAGTCGCACGACAGGCGTTAGTTCCTATCATTTATGCTTACAAAAAAGCAAAGAACATTCCACGAATCCATTTGAGTAAAGCTCAATGTCTTTACTGTAATCACATGATATCAAGATGGATTATAAACAAGAGTAACATGCTCTATCATTACAGAGACACCGTAATCTGTCCGCTGGTCCCATTATTTTTGATACAATTTAGATTCCATATAAAATTATCTCAGCGCTCGTTTAGGTTAATACATCTAATAATATGGCGTGGACAAGGCTTATCTTAATCTCGGCTTACGGCGCCTCATGGCGTTTATGGGTATTAATAATCATAATTGGATTTCGGCCAAGGGTCAAATATCGATTCGGCTTCACGACAAGTGTCCTCAAATCTCAAATTACTGTGACGTTTCTACTCGATTTACATAAAAAATCAATTGTTTTATACATACTATTAAATATATATTATTTAATGATTATTTAAATCACAGTTAAAATAGAAAATGAAGCAGTATATACCTATAGGTCGTTACATAAATGATTAATGATTAAGTAGACATAAAGAAATATAAATGAGATACGCCTCAGCTAGTTTCGCAAGAGTACGAACCTTATTATAATCATCTTCCCACCATCGTTTGACGAATTGAGTTAGTTTACTCAAATTATCCTCGATATCGTCACTCATTTTGAACTGAATTCACTTAACACACTAAAACACTTGTAGTTTCACTTTATTTCTGTTAGAACTACTAAATATTGCACAAATTGCGTTTAAAACTATTTGCACTGGATGTCTATCCAGATCAAAAGCTCAGCCGACTGTGACATGGATGTGACACTGGTAAGAGAAGACACCGACCCCCCACCCCTATACTTGACCCTTGACTTTACCTGGTCAACAAAAGCGAACAGGTAGGCGACCTAACGTCTAGAGATAAGGGCGGTAATGAATGCAAAAATGTTTTTTTTACATTTTCTTTCAACTCTTGTTGTGACTTTTTTGTGAAATTCTAAGAATTATGTTTGGCCAAAATATTTGAAAAATCTAAAAACCGCTCTCTTTTGATGGGTAAGTACAATATGAGAATGTATTATTTTAAGTTAAAACATTCCTACTTATACCAATCACTATATTCAACCGTTATTAGGTACTTATTGATTTTAGTGTAAAAATACTGAAAACGAAAATGAAAAATATATATTTTCTATGATTGTTTTAATATTATAATTAATCATAACTATAATTTATTTAAAAAAATGGGAAATTTCTTGATTCGGGCTCAGAAGGAATTCTCTTCGACTACAATACTTAGGTATTTTAATTACAAATTAGAAATAAATCATTAGGTCCATTTTAGATACATAAGCAAAAGTAATTTTTTTTTTAATATTCAACACAAAGTATTGAAAATGTAAAGTGAATGCTTTATCTGTGAAACTAGCTTCAGTTATTGCTTTTAAAACCGAACTCAGCTGATTCACAACCTATTATTGCGAATCTTTGTCAGTCCTCAAGCAAAACACAATAATGACCGCTTAGTAAAAATCCGTTGTTTTTTTGGGTTTATGGCACCTACCCTGTAAAGTTAAAAGGAAGCCGCCTTTGAAGTCACCGTATGTGAGATAACGTTGTAAACAACAATAAAGTACTGATAAGGAACAATAGGCCGCACTGAATAACCTTTGCCTTACTTGCAAAAGTTATTGGTTTCGCAAATTGTATTCAATGGTATTGTTTTAGGGGAAAACTAGAGAGAAGAGTTGTATAGGTGTTTTTGTTACAAATAGCTACAGCTGTGTTTTACTAAGAATGGTCTGGCCAGGATTCTAGCGAAAATTACAAATGGAGAGTAAAAAAAGTTGACCCTTTGATAGTTATAAAGTTAAAAGTGAAAAAATGCATATTTTAATATATAGGCAGTATATTCTTCTCTATGTGAAGTATATTTTGTGCAAGGTTTTTAGTAGAATTTACTTACGAGTATACAAAACAAAAATCACACAATATCTCTATACTTACGAAATACATTTAATAAATAGCTTCACGCTGTATCCCGCACATAGAGGGATACAGCGTGAAGCAGGTAGAGGGAACCAGAAAACCCAGAGTTAAGACACTCCGTTCTCTTGTAACATTTCCGTTTCCCACTTTCCGCCTAATTGAGGCACAGGCTGAGTGGCGGAACTAAACGCCGCGCTTTGCCTTTATAGTAAAGCGTAAAAATGTAAATACTATATATTATTTCAATACTTTCATTTCCTGGAGTGGGGGAATCTAACCCACAATCTGTCGCGTGTACAGTCGCACGCTCGTGCCTCTGCGCCATGACGTGCTTTACAATATTTAATATGTAAATATTATATTTACGTCTATAGTTTTATTTACCTATAGGTATTAAGAAACAAAAAATAATTAAGAAACTATTTACAAATATAAACAATAACTAGTCCAACATATATTACAAGATAAGAGCATGGGCCGAAAGCTCTGTCCACATCACTTAGCCTGTCACGGTCCATCAGATATAGCGTCGCGCCTGCGGCTTTACACCTCACACCTTATAATTTTACAACCAATTATTATTTCGACCCTCCATTATAATTTTGTATGATCAAATGTGACTCATATAAGAATAATACAAATAAATAAATGATTAACATTCTTGGCTATAGAAGTCTGTTGTAGATTAGCAGTTATCAAAAGCTGCGAAAGAGTTAAATAAAATCATAAGATGATTATAACACGTATATACATTTTCATTACGCATAGTCACAGACAGGCAACGAACAGCCGAAACTATTGGGTGTAAAAAGCTTTAATTTGTCATGTAGGTTACTTGGGTGTAGTTGTGCACTAAGTATAATAAAGATTTCTCAAATTCTCTTTGAGAAACAGAAAATGAACGGGATTTTACGTTTTATAATCTTCTGAGAGAAGAATAAGCAAGTAAAGTATCATGAAGTCCACGCGAACGAAGTTGTGAGCGACAATTTCCTTCTTGTATTATATAATCAAGTATGGCTAAGCAGCTAACATTGTAATATTAAAAAGTCTTAGGTATTGACCATTAACTATATTTAATTTATCTTCACCGGTAATTCGCAGGAAAGATAAAGTACAAGCGGAATGTAAATTTCTGTTCTCTATTTCCTACACAAGCAAAGACCAAGGTACTGCGTCCTGGTACAGACTCACTTTACATCATACACATCGTAATAGTAGTTTTTTCTATAAATATTTTTTTACAGTTAAATTGATTAGCTAATATTGTTTATTTATTTATTTATTGATCCACCAACGTTTGTATATATCAGTACATACAACATATTCAGTGCACTGGACTAAATCTAGGTGTAACAAGCACTTAGGTATAGGAAGGTACCTACTCTAGGTGTAACAAACACTTGGATATAGGTAGATGCTTAGTTAAAACAAAATAAATTCCAAATAATATAGTAATAAGATAAGAAAAAAAATTGTTATACAAAACTAAATAATTAGTCAAAGATGTTTAAAAAATATCACATAACAACTTTGTTATTATATCTTCATGAAATATAATAATAAAGGACATATTGTTAAAAATACTTGGCAGTTCCAAAACATAAAATTGGCAGAATTTTGTTACAGGTCAAGTTATTTATTATATTTTGTTATGTAAAGTAACATTGATATTATTATGAATAAGGTACGATGGTGGATATACCCATATAGGTACTAAATATAAATTTTGAATATATTTTTAGCTTTCAACACACTGTATCTATTCTGGCATTTGAAAACCCATATTTTAGGTCAGAAATATCGGGGCTATTTATCTAATTTATTATTATTACACGTATAGTAGGGGCAAGTTTGAACATTTTTAACCTTTCCAGTACCTACCTAATTATTTAGGTACATAGTCCTACCTACACAGGTTTTGGACTTTAAATTTATTTTTGAATTGAATATGATGCTTAAAAGTATGAAACTTGCAGAATAAAATTGACCTAGAAAGAAAATTTCAAAATGAGGCATATATATAGTGTTTTAGGATAGACTCTTTATTACCAACATTTAGAAATTTTGAGATTAAAAGCCTAAGTTATAGTAATCTCGAGTTACTTCTGTAAGTACGATATATTTCTTTAATCTTGTTCAACGAAACACGCTGTTCAGCTCCTCCAAATAACACATACAACATTTACTCATTATATGTTCTACATAAATGGAAATTACAGAACGATTTCATTATTAAGAAAAAGAAAATTATATAAGCATTAGTTACAAAACCGTTAGCTCCCGTTTTCATAGGAAATTTAACAAATCTTCGCTTAGTCCTCTTTCCTATACACTCCAAGAAACCAAATTTCAGCTTTCCATGACTTCTATTTCTGTTTGTTGGTTGTCAGTCACTTATTACGTTTTATATAGGTTCCGTATTGATATCGTAGTTGTATTTATAATTTATTGTTATTAACGTTAGGTCGACGTTACGAAACCCACTGAGTGTAGTATGTGATAGAATCAGTAGGCGGTTTAAGTGTCACTGGCGCTATAAATAAGCGAATTATTGCCATTATTCCTATTTGATAGTAATGATTCATTACTAATACGTGGTACCGACAGGTAAGGTAGGTCTACAAGCAAATTGGTTAAGCTTGCTTAAAATTTAGATTTAATGCACATATTGATGTTTGCTGTTTCTAATAATTGATTAGTTTGTTTGTATGTATTTATTTAGCTTTTATCCTGTTGTTTGTGAAATATTTAAAGTATTTAATTTTCCTGAATATCATTGAATTTTCTTTTCTAGTGGTAATATTTTCTTAGATATGATCAAGTTTTATGCAAAAAAAAATATTATAACTGAAATTATTATTGTATTAAGAACTTAAATATTACTCGCCACTTACTTCTTACTGCATTCTAAGCTTTTAACTTTAGTTCTTGTAATTCAAAAGTAGATGGCGCTACTAGTAGTCAACGCTATAAGATAACCAATTTACTTACGAAGTAAAATTGTAGCCAATTTTTAAAAATAATAATAATAATATATTAAAATATTTATTACAAACCTTTATATAAATAAATATAAAAGAGTCGAGATATTCACTCCCTTCGCAAAATAAAGAAAAAACAAACAGAGTGCCAGATCACGGGAAACATAATTTGCCTAATGGAGCGCCGTGCAAACCATGCGTTATGCTGATCACCGGCGATTTATTTCAATGAGCAATGCCTCACGGTTAAGCTTCAGAGGAAAAAATAGAAAAAATACCTACCTAGACCTATATATATGTACTTCAAATATTTAAAATGTTTTTTGTTAAAATAATTAAACTCAGCTTAGTTCATAATAGTAATCTGAATGTTGGTTTTTGTATTGGCTAAATCAATTAACATCTAAGAATGATGCCTTAGGTGGCGGTTGCTTTTTTCAACTCTATCTAAATATAGTATATTTAATATTTGAATTTTAAATATCACCTAGTAACATATGTTAAGAACGGTACGTTGGCATCATCAGCTTACTTATCAAATATAAATTTATACTGAAGGCTTCAAAGTTTTAGTTAATATAAGATGTTCTAGAAATATCATAGTTACTCGTAGCTAAATAAATAATATTCATGGCAAAGGCATTTTTAAAAAATCTTTAATTTAGTTACCTAAAAATACAAAACATTACTTTGAAGAAGAACACTGTTATATTTTGACTGTTACATATATTTAAAGAAAACAACTTTACAATAATACTAATTAAAAGCTAGTTGTAGTTAGTAATAAAAAGCTTGAGATTTTTTAGCAACGCGTAAAGATATTTGTAGTTATCAGTTACGTGGAAGGCACATATTACCCAGCATATTTTCAGGCTCAAATTGTCTTAAGCCAATATTGTGTTTCTATAACGTATCCATCTCTAAATAGCTCCATACAAAAAAACTTTACTTGGCTGTCATAGTATAAAAAAACAAGAGAAAAGCCAGATCATAAGTCTGAACTTACATTAACTGCGAATAATCTTGTGTGTCGTTTTGAACACACCATTATAGTACGCAAGATGATATGTATGGGACTGGAACTATAGCTAAAAAGAACTATATTAAAAAGTATCTAAATGAATTAAATTAAATCACTAATATATTTATTACTCCAGGAAATGGATTTTTTCATTTCCTGGGTTTAGTAACAAGGCAAAGCGCGGCGTTGAGTTCTGCCACTTAGTACGCAATGCCTCAATTCGGCGGAAAGTGGGGAACGGAGTGTCTTAACACTAGGTTCCCTCTGCCTACCCTGCTATATGCGGGATACAGCGCGAAGCTAAATAAGTAAGTACTGATATATTTTTATAATAATAAAATATTATGTGACACTAAAAATGATTACTAAATTAAGAATGACCTGATTGTTTAAAAAGCATGTTGGGTGGCAGTCTCCAATATAACATAATAACTTCCATTATACTTTCAAGATAAAAATATAGTAACGATTATTTCGAAATAGATGCCATTACCGATTTATTCAATAGATAAGACATAATACCAAACATTTAGGCGTAATATCCAATAAGTTAATATAAGTTTTATTTGAGCCTTAGAGCATTCTATGTAGGTAATGAGCTAGCCGCCGGCACTCGGCAGTGGATCACGACGTTCTAATGATGTCATGCTCTTGCGCATCTGCTTCTGCTACGTACAGAGTTTTTTATTTAGAGGAGAGAAATTATATATTTATATTAAATAGAAATTTATATATTTTATGTTAATTAATTATTTATTTTTTAACTTTATGCTATATCTCGCATATAGCGGGGTAGGCAGAGGGAACCAGAGAATCTAGTGTTAAGACACTCCATTCTCTTCCAACATTTCCGTTCCCCACTTTCCGCCGAATTGAGGCATTGCGTGTTGAGTGGCGGAACTCAACGCCGCGCTTTGCCTTGTTACCAAACCCAAAAAATGAAAATACTAAATTTTACATTTCCTGGAGTTGTTAATTTATAATTTTTTTTTATTTCAAAATAGTAAAGAAGAAAAATGCTATCTAAGATATATTTTCTATTAAAGCTTTCGTCAAAATGAAAGCTTATTTATGTATGTATGTATGTAGACATATTTATACTTATATTTTTTATTGATTATTTTGATCACTACGGACACGTGGTTCGTACCTTTTGTTAACTTTCTCTATATTTTCATATTACTCTTGGTTGAGCTTAGGAAATATTAATAAATATTAAGATAAAATTATCTATAGATAATTAGTTCCAAATATTTTAGTTGCCTATTTCTTATCAATAAATGAATATTACGAAAGACGTCTGTCGTGGCGCAGACTGTAAACGCGACAGGTTGTGAGCTTAATTCCCACTCCAGGAAATGCAAAAGCTTAGTTAATGAAAAGTATTTTCATTTCCTGTGTTTGGTAATAAAGCAAAGCGCGGCGTTGAGTTCCGCCACTCAGCACGCAATTCCTCAATTCGGCGGAAAGTGGGTAACGGAGTGTCTTAATACTAATTTCCCTCTGTTTACCCCGCTATATGCGGGATACAACGTGAAACTATGTTTATGTAATGTGTTTTACGAAAACATATTTAAAATATGGGTATCATATGCTTATTCGATTGGTCCTAAAAACTTCTTTCTATAGGAAAAGAACTCATATAAAAAATGCCCTATAGTTTCTTATAGAATCTTTAAACTGACTTGCATTATGTATAAGCATATAAGTATTTCATATTTCACGTGTCTGGTATTGAGAGCTCAGCTTCTTATTCCAAAAATACTTTCTGTCCAATAAACCACAGTGAATCCGTATGTACGGTAATCTACGATGACTCCGACGCGGATTTATCTAAACGATCGAACTTTGTTTACATTTTACAACTCTATCGAGTCTAAAATCTGTTTTATTTCAAATAAAAAAAATGTAGAAAAAAAACGTCAAGTTATAATTTTACTCTTAAATACTAAATACTGATTTATATTTTCATTTATTTAACTGTAAACTAATAATGCGGCGTTGAGTTCCGTTACTCAGCACGCAATGCCTCAATTCGGCGGAAAGTGGGGAACGGAGTGTCTTAACACTAGGTTCTCAGGTTCCCTCTGCCTACCCTGCTATATGCGGGATACAGCGTGAAGTTATGTATGTATGTAAACTAAAAGGGATATAAGATATTCAAAAATATACTAATATAATATATTACATATGTTATTTAAAAAAATATAATTTAATATTTCGTTATGGCTAAAATATAATTCATTTTAATAAATAATTGAAGCTTTATACATGTAGGTACTAATGACCGTATGTTCTTCCCGTAATTGTTACAACCAAGGCCACTTTATTTAAATTTTATGTTATAATATTTTAATTTATATAAAAACAAATTGTCTATATGAAAAATATTGCACACAATTTTTTCCTTATTATTTTATTTTATTAGACTAAAAAATATATATTTTAAATTTTTTTTTTTACAATTTAAGGCACAATTCAGATAAGTACTGGAATAATTGTCGTGATCCCAGTAAGTTACGAAGCCAGTACGTTAAAAGAATTAATAATATATTGTAAGAATTCCTTTGTAAAATGACTTTATTTTATATATTTTTCAAAAATAATACATCAGTTATTTATTTATTGTTTAAATTAAAATATTTTTCATATCAGACATCCGAAAAATATCTCATATTTTTCAAAAGAAAATTCAATAAGAATTGCCGATTCTTTATTAATAAATACGAATTAAGTGTAAAAGGTCAAAGATATAATTGAATAATACAAGTCACTTTTCAGTTGCACTCATAAATCATGAAAATACCCTGTCTAATAATAGATGGGCTTATTGTTTACTAGTTCGGTAACTTCTAGCTAAAATTTATAACAAAAGCAGTATCTTAATTGTTTAGAACAATAGAGCAATAAAAACGCAATGCCGAAACCATCGGTAGTAAAATAGTACCGATTATATACAATTTACAAACAAAGGATTAGATAGATAGTGATAATTCAGATGCTATTCGTTTTTTTGTCTACCAAAAAATTGCGACGTCTCATTTCAAAAAAAATAATAAAAACCACGAAATACTGACCTGAATCATGAATGCGTCTTTCGTTTCACGAACACAAGTTACACATCACAGTACATTTCACATATAATCCTTCTACGAACATAAATATATGAACACGTAACACACGTCCGTCCAGCAGTCTGATAGACCGGCCACTGGCCTGAGCGGGATGAAAGATGCGGGGCTACACTGAAGGATGCCAAAGGAGCCAGGCAGATGCGACAGGACGAAGAAAAGAGACGACTACACTGCGTGACATTTAAAAACTGTCTCTACCACCGGCATGGACACATTTTCCCTCTACGAGGTGGAATAGAGTCGAATATGCGCCGGCCGCGCACATACGACGTTTGGTGTAGTGGAGTAGGTGTCCTCTAATGTGTCGCGCAATTTAGAGCACTGGCTTTAAAATGATAGAGCTAGAGTCGACATTGGCTTGTTTTGTCGCGTCGTAGTTTGTAGGATGTCGCTGTGGGAGTGCGAGCGGGACGCAGTGGGGAGTGTCACAGGATGAGGGGCGCTGCGGATTTTGCGACGTACTAATGCGAATGTTTTAGATTTAGATAACGTTGGAATTGTGCCCGACTGGCCCGACTGGCCCAACTGCCCGTTGTATGTGAGCCTTTTGACTTGCGTATGCCATAGAATAGAATGAAAACAGATTTTACTGTTATGCAAATAATTTAGACTTACCGCTAATGTCTAATGTTGGACTGTTCCAGAGGAAATTCTGTTTCAGTATTTCAATTCAACTAAAATTATTGACTTTGTTCATATGAGTTTTATCTAAGTATATATACCTAGGCACATGTTCTAGACTTTGATGTTAAGCATAGCCGCACATATTCGACATGTGTTTATGCTTGTGTCTCTATTTTATTTTGAAATGCAATTCTGGTATATTTAACTTTGTTATAGCACATGAGGATTAGTATACGTACTTAAAAGGATTAATGTTAATTATTCATATAAAAAGTAATTGTAATCAGTGAATCGATTTTGTATCAGGGCGATATATAGTATATTTTTTACTGTATGTCAATCTTTATAGAACCAGGAAAATGATTAAATTTTAAAGAGCTGGCCGCTATGTGCTGCTAGACCTTTTATAATGAAAATAGCTTCTTAATTTCAAATAGCATACTACTCTAGTTGAGATAAAAAATAAAGAGCGAAGAATAAAATTCAAGTATGCTGGAAAGCTTATTTATTCATTATAAGTCTCTTTTTTAGTTTTTTTTTAACTAAAGACCCGCTTCACTTTGAGTTTCGCCCGACTTTGTTCTTAATAGAATGGACAGCATTTTTGAGTTAAACGTAATTATAATAATTTTACTTTACAATGTAATATATTTAATATATAAAAAAAATATATATTTTTAAATATACAAAACTGTCTAACATGAATCAAGGAAACCCTGAAAAAATTGTATAACTCGATTTAAAAATTATTATTAAACACGTAGACGGACAGACAGATTCGTATTATGTAACGAGTATTTATATATATAGAATAATGTGCTAAATAGTTTCTTATTACGGCCAACGCTTTTTCGTATAAGTTTCGCTAATAGATATTTATTTCCTTATACAGTTTCAAATTAAATTAATTTTATCTTTGATGTACAGAGGCGCTTAATGTATATCTTCGTACTATGTTTAAATTATATGATATAACTAACTATTTTCATACTTTTTTATAACTTTTTTCAAAAAAACAGTTATTATCAGTGTAAATGGTGAAAAGAAAGAAGCCGATTGCTCGTAAATCGACCAAATCTTTACTTTTAGCATTTATAGAGACAATTCACGTTACTGATTTTTACGGTTGTGAATCTTGGAGTAAATGAGACTTGGATATTTCATTAATCTTCATTTATTTTTTTTTTTGTGTAATATGAACCTATAATATCGAACGTATTGAGCATTGGCCTTGCGTTGGCTAAGGATCCACTGCGCCATAACAAAACATTAGTATTCCAATTATTATAAAAATATATAGGTAGATATGAAACAGAAATCTACAAAAAAACTAAAACCAATTATCAAGAAACCTTTCCTTGTCATTTTGTCATTCAAAATCGCCGAAGCTCAAAATATAATTTAGTGGGCAAAAAATGACTTTTACACTGAACGGTTAGCCCATTTCGTGACAATGTAGTAGCGCCACCGCAAAATCATCTCACAAAGACGTGGTGACATTCTCTTTGTCCCTTTATACTTTGCTAGAGTAAGTTTAATACAAATCCTTTTATGCATTCGTTACGTTGTTGACCACCTACGTAGTATTCTCTAGTCTTGTAAAATTGTATTAGGTACTTTCTTCTATTATACTTTTATTGATGTAGATTTTTTTTTATTTATTTTATTATCAAATGACACATACAATGTGCCTAGTATGTACCTGTGTAGATACCTATATTTTTTACACCCTCTCGCTTGTTGTATAACATAATATTCAAAAATTCTAACGTTTCCAAGATATTCAATTCTCCATTTTCCGCTCAAATTCGAGACGTTAAGTAATAAGTGGCGGAATTCAACGCCGGCTTTTGTCTTAGTATAGCAAGTAAATGAAAATAATTTAAATATATTCATTCCACCGAGTGATAATTGATCTCACAACTTAAATTAAACAACTCTGAACGCTGTCGTGGCTCAGTTGGGCGTGTTTTGAATGAAAGCGATCGTTGAAACCTCGAATCCGAATCAGGGTACTTTGATATTTAAGTCTTCGATATAAATGTATAATTATATAAAGTATGACATGCTATTACCAAATATGGAGATCTTTCTTTGGGCAGAAAGTAGGAGATTAGACTGATATTTTTCTATTTTTTTATATCAGGTACCTACTTCTGTACCTACAGCAATTCTACTATATAACTTTTTAGGGCCTAATGAAGCTAAAACTTAACTATAGTTTAATTTCACAAATAAAGACATTAATCTTTTAAAACACAAGTAACAAATATACTTCAAGTATAATTACCTTAAGAAGCTTTTCATATAAAAGTCCAGTATACAGGGAGCTTTGAACTCGAAATTTGATAACATATACGAGATATAAGGATAGATAAGTAATTCTCGTTAATGTCCTTTTAATAGCAGCGTTGGCTTGACCCGCAACGTTTAGGGCATGTTATTTATTACAGTGATTACTATTGTTTCTATTTGAGTGATGTTTCTTAAAATTACCGTTTAAATTCATGCTTACTGTATTTTTATGAAATCGTTTACTCACTCTTGATTGTGTTAAAATGGATTGGTATACGAATAAAACTTAATTTTTACAAAGATTATAAGAAACGCCTGCCGTGGCGTAGACGCACAAGCGTACAGTAAATGCGACAGGTTGTGGGTTCGATTCCCATTCCAGAAAATGTAAAGCTTAGTATTTTCAATTTTTGGGTTTGGTAACAAGGCAAAGTGCGGCGTTCAGTTTCGCCACTCAGCACGTAATGCCTCAATTCGGCGGGAAGTGGGCAACGGAGTATCTTAACACTAGGGTCTCTCTGCCTAGTGTGCTATATGCGGGATACAGCTTGAAGCTAAAAAAAACAACAATAATATATTTTTTAAGGTCATCGTGGCGCATTGGGGCAGTGACTTTGACTGTAAACGTAAGTGATTCTAGGTTTGGTTCCCACTCGGAGGATTGATAATTTTTAAATGTTTTTTTTTCCCCGCTTGGATAAGACAAAGCACGATTTTGAGTTCCATTATTCAATACTAAATGTCTCAAATTCGGGCGAAAAAATGGAAACGGAGTGTCTTGACACTAAGCTATCTGCAATCCGCTGTATTATTATATTTTTTTAATTATTAGAATAATGATAGTGTTACCATTCACTTTTATGGGTTTTTATGTCAAAAAAATATATTTTAGCATTGAATCTATAAATATGTATACATTTATTATTAATTGTATTGTATAATTATTAATATAAAAATAATTCGATATTAAGCAACGTTACGTAAAAAAGCTTTTATTGAATAAAATATAAAATTAACAGCCGTTGTACGACTGAATTATTCTTTAGAACTTTCAATTAAAACTTTATGAATATTGAAAAAAGCTTGGCCCAAAAAGTTGTTATCGCAACATCTGTGCTTTGAACTAAAACCCAGCAAATTGGCCCGCTATCATTCCCATCGCTTTTCTAAACAGCATAGCTGACACGCAATAAAATGTATAACGATTCTCTTCTATCCATGCATTGTATTAAACGAAAAATCGAAAAAAAAGGTACATCGTCACCTGTCGTGTCATTTGGTCCCAATAAACACGCCGCCAAAGAAAACATGGAATTGGAAAAAAATTAGAGTCTCCGAGGACTGACCGAAGTTTGCCTTATGACAGTACGTTTTATGCCGGCCCTAGCACTTCCCGCACTAAAATAAATTCTATTACTATAGCAGTAAGATAATTTTCTTGAAAAAACAAGTGTTTATTGTTTTATAACGTCTAAGGGACAGTTTTTTGGTATAATCGTTTTGACTGACGAGAATTTATTATGTGATACATTACTATGGGCGAAATAAAACGTTGGTTGGACTTCATTAGCTATGTTTTTGTTGCGTCGGTTTCGCATTGTGATCTAATAATAGGTTTTAGAATATCGTCCTTTGACTTTGATGAT
Organism: Philaethria dido; assembly: GCA_033558755.1. NCBI lineage: Eukaryota > Metazoa > Arthropoda > Insecta > Lepidoptera > Nymphalidae > Philaethria > Philaethria dido. Next base: position 230,763 of record JAKGSA010000458.1, read on the forward strand.
GCCTTCTGAATTTATTTTGCGGGATCGTTAAGGGACTGTATATGTCAAATTGTAATAAATGTTCGTAATTAAGTTTTCGAATGATATATTATCCTGGCGTAAGGTTTAAGTCAACTTTTACTGATTTTTATTACTAGTTTTTGATTGTTCATATAAAATGGATAGGTAGGAGGTTCGTCCTCCGTCTGGCTCGCGACTACTATCATGTCAAAGACGAACCGCCAAATATCTTATGATGTGTTCCGGTTCGATGGCATGTAAGCCAGGTTTTCCCCTTTCCCACCCATCCTTTCCCCAAAATGTGGTGGTACCGATAGCGGACTACTACATTATCCTCCCTTTCCATCTGTATCCTCTAGGTTGGCAACGCATCTAGTACACCTCTTGTGTTGTAGATGTTCATGGGCGAAGGTAACCACTTACCATCAGGCGGTCCTTCTGCTCGTTTGCCATCCGGTATCCATAAAAAAAAAAAAAGGTATAACAGTACAAGTAAAGGAACTTTACTTATAACGTTTTTGTAAGAACGGGGTATTATCAACTTTGGCACAGTAAATAGTAAATAGTTATATGAAGGAGGGCAGAAGAACAATATTTTTTATAAAACATAGTGCATTAGAAATAATCCAATAAAAATTGTCCAAAAAAAATTAACGTTTGAAATGGTAGAACCAAACGTAAATTTCTTGAAAAACAATTTTTTCATATATAAACATTGCCTAGAATAGAATATGTAACTATGACTATTGTGACAACCAGACATGGCCTAACTGACCAACAACGAAAAGAAAACATATTTATTTCTTTATTTTAAATCGTCACACTTTTTCCGTATAGTAAAGTAGTGAGAGACAACCTAGAACCAAGACACTCCGCTCTGCGCTCTTTACCCGAACCATATTGTGTGTTGAGTGGCAGATTTCAATGCCGAATTAGCAATTAATTAAAAAAAAATCTTCAGGCGATTAAATTTTAATTCCAATCAAATAAAATAGACCACAATTAATATAAGCTATTAGCTACCATAGTTTTGTTATGAAACATTTAATAGAGTCGACAAAACGCAATACCATAACACAGCTATCACAACCTATTCATTACTTTATCTCAGTGAAACTTGAAGCTTTTAAAGCAATCAATAGTCATTAAGAAAAGTGTTATTTAATTGATACGTCAGACCAATTCAATTGTACGTTTATCTCACCGTCAATTTGCGTCTTATCAGTATAGTCTGACACGAATTAAAGACACTTACTTGATTTGGAATATTGATAACAATATGCATCCGTATATAGGTAACTAAGTGTAGCACATCATTATGGTGTAGTTGTAATATGTATGAATGAACGGTAGTGGGGTTCAAATTCGATTCGGTTAAGGATTTTTATAAGTTTGTTTTGGGAGTATTTTAGGTCTACAATTTATATTTTCACCTCAGGTGCTATATTTAACATTGATTACTTATTCATAAAGTTTTGCATTTAGTGACTTTAACGCCTGTCGTGGCGCAGAGGCACAAGCGTGCGACTGTAAACACGACAGGTTGTTGATTCGATTCCCACTCCAGGAAATGTTAGTATTTTCATTTGGCGGAAAGTGGTGAACGGAATTGTTGTAAGAGAACGGAGTGTCTTAACACTAGGTTCTCAGGTTCCCTCTGCTTACCCTGCTATATGCGGGATACAGCGTGAAGTTAAAAAAAAATAAAAATAATTCTTCATATTTTATACAGTTGTTGTAGATTTCAAAAGTGTAATAAATATATAAGCTCTTGTTGGAAATATATTGAGTTACTGTATTAGTCCAAATTATTAAGGCTTAGGTGAGTGTAAGTGTGCCTTTTTGTAAACAAAAAAAAAATAATCTTTTATAAAAATATAAATAAATCGAGTATATGATATACTTAAGTAAAATATAGTATATTGAAACAACTGAAAAAATAACCTTATAATATGATATATATATGTATGAAAAAAAAACAAAATAAACACAGGGAGTGATCAATTCATTAATTTATGTTTTGAATTATGTCGGTAAATCAAAGCTGTGTCCATGATGTCGCAGCAAGCCCCTTTCATTATTTAACGGGGAACATTACTCAAAGTGCTACCCACTGCGAGCGGGAGTATTGAGGTTACCGGATCACAGATTAAAATAAAAAAAATCCTATAACAGCAAAATAATTTGTCATTTCTATATATATACTAAGTTACATATGCGATTTTGCTTTAAAAATTACTCTAAAACCCGTTTTTTCATGAAGTGGGTTCGATTCCCACTCCAGAAAATGTAAAAGTTTAATATTTTCATTCGTTTTCATTCATTTCTTGGGTTTGGTAACAAGGTAAAGCGCGGCGTTGAGTTCCGCCACTCAGCATGCAATGTCTCAATTCGGCGGAAAGAGATAAACGGAGTATAACACTAGGTTCTCAGGTTCCCTCTGCCTACACTGCTATATGCGGGATACAGCGTGAAGATAAAAAAAAAATGTTAATTACTTGGTCGTTCGATCGGTCGTTGCCTTAAATTTAATTAATGATTTTTATTTGTATTATAATTTTAATTTATGTTAAGCCTATCTACAAATATTTTTTATCACGTCGTATCCAATTACGCTTAGATGTTATTGCGTACCATAGTAACCAAATATAAACATCCAAACACACATTTCCTTTTATTTTTTCATTCTAGAAGTATTGAGTTAGATAAAATATATAAAACATATTTTTTAAATGTGTAATTCTATTTATATATATATATATATATATATATATATATATATATATATATATATTTTTTTTTTTTATATATATATATATATATATATATATATATATATATATATATATATGTTAATCTATTTTTTATTATCACCACATTACTATATATCTCTGAATACATTTTTTTTATTTTAACTTCACGCTGTATCCCACATATAGCAGAATAGGCAGAGGGAACATGAGAACCTAGTGTTAAGACACTCCGTTCTCTTACAACAATTCCGTTCCTCACTTTCCGCCAGGCGTGGAGGCGTGGAGGCGTGCTCATTGCGTGTTGGGTGGCGGAACTCAACGCCGCACTTTGCCTTGTTACCAAACCCAGGAAATGAAAAGACTAACATTTCCTGGAGTGGGAATCGAACCCACAACCTGTCGTGTTTACAGTAGCACGTTTGTGCCTCTGCGCCACGACAGGCGTTACCGAATACATCAAGTGTGTAAATGTAATCCGTGGCATAGAAAATCTCGTTACATCACTATGTATATCTAAAGTACGAGCCAATATCTACTGCATATAGATTTTGAGAGTACAATACCGATTTGTCGTGCAAATTTTGAAAAATTGTTAATTAGAATTGTTCCTTATTTTAATAATTAAGCCCCCAACTATCGATACGAAGTAGGTAAACAGTTTTTTTTACTGCTTTTCTCTTTTTCCTGCATAACATCGTAGACAGAGTGTACTTAGTGTTAAGGCACTCCGTTCTCCGTTCCTATACTGAGTGGCGAAAATCAAAACCGTGATTTATCTTATCAGAGAAAATGATATTTTTTATTAGCTTCACGTTGTATCTCGCATATAGCAGGGTGAGCAGAGGGATCCTGAGAACCTAGTGTTAAGACACTCCGTTCCCCATACGAAAAGATAATTTGTCTAATATCACTACAAGAAAGTACTCTCTCAAAGACTTAACATTACATAAAAACATGCTGTATCACATATATATAGGGTAGGCAGAGAGAACCCAGTGTTAAGACACTCCGTTCCCCACTTTCCGCTGAATTGAGGCATTGCGTGCTGAGTGGCGGAGCTGAACTTTGCCTTGTTACCAAACCCTACAAATGAAAAATTCTAATTGAAGTGGGGATCGAACCCACAACCTGTCGCGTTTACAGTCGCACTCTTGTGCCTTTCCGCCACGACAGGCGACTTAACATAACTTATCTAATATTCCGCTCTAACTGAAGCCATGTTATTAAGTACATTATGTAAGAGTGTATTGCCGGGACATATTGGTATCGTGACAAAAGGTTATAAATACGGTGTCAGTTTTATGGATAAGCGAGCTTAGCCTGTCGTCGGGGCCGAGACTTAAGTACCTACTTGCGTTACAAACTATATTATTATCCTTGTATTGATTTACTTGTTGTTTATTATGAGAAAACAAATGAAAACTGTGTGTGTGTGTATTCATATAGATTTTGACCAAGTGGGACAATATTACACTGTAAATGTAATTATTGTGGGTTCGAACACTATTTGGGTGGAATCATTGCATTTAAAATATTTCATTTCCTTGCGTACGAAGCTCCGTTCCTACGTTGATTTCCACCATTCAACACAATATCTTTAAATTGAACAGAAAGTAAGGATCTCGTCCTATCTTAATACTATGTTCGCTTTACCTAACTTGCTAAAAGCGAAAGAGTGTGCGCGTATTTATTTTTATATATGATCAAAAGTTATTTATTATAATTATCAATAATTACTTATTATTTACAACAAGGAACTTTTATTAGTGGGGAACGGAAATGTTAAAAGAGAATGGAGTGTCTTAACACTAGGTTCTCTGGTTCCCTCTGCCTACCCCGCTATATGCGGGATACAGCGTGAAGTTAAAAAAAAAAAATTCAATCTGGGACCATCATAGTCTACATTGGCTAGGAAATGTAAGTAGATTATTTTAACACTAGGTTTTCTACCTCCACAATATGCGAGATATGTGTAATACTAAATAACATTCATTAAATTAATTATAACACAGTACAATACAAAATCATACAATAAGACACGTAGCTTTAAACTAGTTAATATAACATCGGCGATCCATAAAAGGCAGGGCGATGTTTCGGAGCAGTTGTCACCACGCCGTGTTCCACCCCGGGTGGTAATGATGTGATCGCCTTCAAATGGCGCCGGCTTTGTACCAAACGAATATCATATTAATGCTGTACGAATATTATGATTCTTATACGCTTTTTATTGTTTTGATTGTGTTTGCAATTGAACTTTAATAATTATGATATAACTTTGCTTGGTTGAGACAGAATTGGGAAACGGAAGGTAACTAATGAAATGAAAAAATAAAGAAAACGCGTTTTCAAATAATAACTTTACTTCAAATAATAATCCAAGAGTAAGGGTATTAATTCTAGGTAACTTATCTATAACTGTCAAAATCCTTACTAATATTATAAATTCGAAAGTAACTCTGTCCGTTTGTCTGTTACGCTTTCACGCCTAAACTACTGAACCGATTTTGATGAAATTCGGTACGAAGATAGAACTGAACTTGACAAAGGACATAGAATACTTTTTATTGCGAAACGAGTGGTGGATGGATTGAAATAGGGGATGAAAATTTGTATGGAAGTTCCTTATTGTCAAACATAAAATCATGTAAAATTGTTCAACTTTTTACAACTTTCACACCTAAATCACTTAACCCATTTTGACAAATAGTCTAGACCTTTGGTAAGACTATAGGCTACTCCTTACCATGTCGCGCGATATAACCGAATTTCACGCGGGCGAAGCCGCGGGCGGAAAGCTAGTTAATAATAATTGTATCAAATGACTATTATACGCCATTATAAAAATACAGTAGTAGTAAGTTTGTAAATATTTAACGTATATTTTTAACGTTCTAAAAAAATATCCTTGTAAAGAATTTAAGCCCATAAGGCATCGCTGGAATCACCTTTAAGCAGATATATTATAAACGAACCACGAAGGCGTGTTTTATCATAAATTGTAAATATTAAAGGGTTGCATATGGAACTTCCTGCTACACTCAAATGCACATACATAAATACAGCATAGCGACATCGAACATTTCAGCTTAGAGCACTTATAAAGCGATTTCGTATATCACAGCTACACGTATGTATTTCAAGGGCCGCGAATACTCGACACATCCCGTGTTGGTTTAATACCGACGTCTCTGCCCCGCAGGGAACCTCTTCTTTTAGCCCTTTTTTATTCCCTTTTTTACACCGACAAGCTACAAAGGACGGCGACGTTTTTTTCCTTGTCTCGTTCGTTAATGATTTTTACGAATTATTAATTGTGTTGATAAAAACCTATTGAAAAATGATAATTGTTTTACGATTTGTTCGGTTATGAATCGGGCACATGTCTGTTTGATAATGAATTGAATTTTCAATTTATTAAAACGTTTTTTGGTATATTATGTTTTTTATTCTAAAACATAGTACAAGTAAAGTATATGGCATCTATTTAAATATAAATATTCGGTTACTATCTCAATTGTCCAAAAGTAAGTTTAATTAGCCATTGAATTCACTTTTACACGATGTAGAGCAACGATACTATTAACTAATATAACCGTCAAAGTTCGTTTCACCCAATGAAACTGGTTAAAACTAGATTTTACTAATTTATTTCGCCAAAATTGACTATTCAGTCTGTTAGTTAAGAGTTTTTTTACATTTTTTACATTCTCTATTTGTAAATACCGATAGCTAAGCCATGAATAAAGTTCTTATTTAATGATGTATGGTATTAAAAAGGAATTGAATTTTTTTTTACACATTTCCTAACTGTGTTCGATAATTCCGATGTTTCATACATTTCCGGCGACATATTCAAACATATATTAATGTTGATTAATTTAAATATCTAGCTTTACTTGAAAACAACGAATCTTCATGATTTGTAATGGACATAGAAAACCAAAGTGATAAGTAATCTTTACTTCGAGCAATCCAACGCCGCATTTTGCTTGATGTTTTTGAGTCGAAATTCAACCTATGAAAGATCATAGTGGGATTTGAAGCTGCACCTATGGTTAATTTGAATCAGTTCTAACTTCAGTATAGAACATTATTGGTCCCACTATATTTAGCTTTTGTTTAAACGCGTAATGCTTGCCGCAGTAATTTTGTCCGTAAGATATACGACTACGTCGGTAATAGCGGGGCGTAACATTGATGTTAGGACGTCCCTTTTATTCTGCGGTGAAATAAATTAAATAAACTCCTGTCTAATAATTAAGTTCGGTTAGTTTTGATTAATGGCGGTTGATGTTGGACGAATACATCGTGATTGGATTTTTTTTTTGTATTATTTTTATTTACGAAACTTATTTGTAAAATGTCGTTAAATGTCTGTTAGTTAGGTACTAGTCGATTCTAATATGTGTGTATTATGTATAGCATATATATAGCTTAAGAAGCCATCATGGTGCAGTGGGACTCTAAGTGCAAACGTAAGTGGTTGTGGGTTCGATTTTCAATTCCAAAATATTTTCAAAAAAAATTATTATTCAAAAATATTTTCACTTTTCTGTGGTAAAACTACACGCGGCTTTGAATTTCACTCAACACGTAATGTCTCGAATTTTAGTGTAATAGTCTAGATTCTCTAGATTTGTCTAGATTCTCCACTATTACACTATTACTAGATCTCTCTGACTACCCTGCTATGTTAGATAAATGAAAAATCATGAAGCTAAAAAAATACTCAATTCAAAAACTGAGTGAACGTACAGTTCCTTTTTGCCCAAGATATGCCATATAAGTCACAGAAATTATTTAACTTTACTTATCTTCTTAATACTAAATTCAAATTACATAACCAATAATTAAATTGGACCAACATCCTTTGTTTTAAAAGATAATCCAATTTACAATATCGGTTTAATTCTACATACTATTCTACATACTATACATACTATACATGTACCTATATACCTTATATATACCTATATAAGGTATATAGGTACATATAGTGGAAGACGGCGCCGCCACATATCGCACGAGGTGAGATCGTCCGCCGAGCGGTTTATCTCTCAGCATCATCTATAACACTACGAGATGCATAGAGCAGATGTGGCTGTAGCTTTTCTTAAACTGAAGCTTATATAAATTATTAATATACGTCTTTTTAATGTTTTAAAGTGGTAATGGGTTCAAATCCTTTTCGTAGTAATAAATAATAATATTTTTATACATATCTCAGAATATGACGATGCGATTGTAAACGCGACGAGTTGTGGGTTCGATTCTCACTCCTGGAAATGTAACTTTTAAATAATATTTAATATTTTCATTTTCAGGGTGTAGCAACATGGCAAAAAGCGGAGTTAAGTTCAACCAGTCAGCACGCAATGCCTCAATCCGGCGGAAAGTAGGGAACAGAATCGTTGAAAGAGAACGAGAGTCCTAACACTAGGTTCTCAGGTTCCCTCTGCGTACCCTGCTATGAGCGGGATACAGCGTGAAGCTATAAAAAAAAGTAAATGAAGAAATGTATATTACTACAATTATAGTGGCTATAAGGAAAACTTCTACATTATGTTTAATTAATACGTTATCGTGGCATACTTAGGGTCTCTGGCGAAAGTGATGCTTGTGTTTTGTAATCTCATTTGTTGTTTTGGGGCGAAAATTGCTTTCATTTTAAGTATCTATTTTCCTGTTTATAAAAATCGCAGCGTTGACTTTCGTTATCAAGCAGGTTAGGAAAGTAGATTTTTGAACGTCTTGAAAAAGGCACTTTGTGTCCTTTGTGTCTACACTATAAAAAATGAACCCAAGAGAAATTGTATTAGGCATGATTTAATAAAACTTAACTAAAAATGAGTAAACTACTCAAAACACACAAATCTATATATTAAAACGTTAAGGTAAAATTTTACATCCGTTTTTACGATCCGTTTTTTTTTTGTTTGGTGGTAGGAGGTTCGTCCTCCGTCTGGCTCGCGACCACTATCATTTCAAAGACGAACCGCCAAATATCTTATGATGTGTTCCGGTTCGATGGCATGTAAGCCAGGTTTTCCCCTTTCCCACCCATCCTTTCCCCAAAATGTGGTGGTTCCGATAGCGGACTACTACATTATCCTCCCTTTCCATCTGTATCCTCTAGGTTGGCAACGCATCTAGTACATCTCTTGAGTTGTAGATGTTCATGGGCGAAGGTAACCACTTACCATCAAGCGGTCCTTCTGCTCGTTTGCCATCCGGTATCCATAAAAAAAAAAAAAAAAAAAACGAATATTATGTGGACGGAGAATGAAACTTGACACACTTATAGTTCATATAGGAAAGGAGTGCACAATGATAATATCTTTTTAAAATAATGCATAAAAAATATATTAAATTAATTAAATAAATGTTACACATACTACCATGGTTTGACATGCACGTTTATATAAATATATACATTGATAGACAACGCGTTATTAACGCGCCAACAGGTACTCTAGTAATACTAAATAGGTATGTGTAAAAACATCTGTACACCCATTTAATACAAGTCTAACTATAACTACAAAACCTTATTTATATTTTATATATACTTTTTAAGCAATGCTCTGTATGTATTGAGTCTATGCACAGGATAAGGACGCTGGCCGCGGCGGGCAGGGCGAAACATCAACCATTTTAATTATGTTCGGGACACCATTAACAATAAATCTGTTGTTCGTACGCACACATACAAAAATCTATACTACGTATCGAGAAACGATCGACGGTCGCCACGCTCGGACCGATTTATGGTTAATTATAATTTTGTTTCAGCCATTCCCACTCCCACTCGTAAACTACCGTGTGACCAATCACCTAATTATTACGTTAGTGCTATAGCCGATTTGATGACAATTTTATGTTGTTTTTGTAGTGCAATAAGCTATTATATTGTCTGTATATAAGTTTATTTGTAATTGTACTAGTTGTAGCCTGCGATCTCGCTTGTGTGGACTATAGAACGTAAAAACCCGTTGTTACCTGCTCACGTAGGCGTTAAGAAACATCCTCTCTTAGTTCTTCTCTATAATATGCAAAGAGACTAAATAACAAATTTTAAGCTTTATGCGCACAGTAGTTTTGGCTGTATGTTATCGGTCGCTTAGAAACGCGAGAATTTTAGATATAAAAAATAGAATTATTTTAATTGTCTTTATTTTGTTTAAATATTTCCCTAGATGAATACCAATTCAGTCATGTATGTAGTATATTTTTTTATTATTATTTTAACAACTCAATATATAATTTTAATGATTAATTAAATAAAAAAAGATCAATTCTAAACTTAAAAGATATTTTTTTAATCTTACTTTTGATATCTTATATATAAGACAATTCTTTATTTAATAAAAAAAAAATCTCACCCTTTTTCTTTATACGACAGCAATGTGTATCGAGTAGCGAAACCTAAAGACGCTTTATAGAAAGACTGTTACAAACAATCAATCAAATCAATGGCATGTAAGCCAGGTTTTCCCCTTTCCCACCCATCCTTTCCCCAAAATGTGGTGGTTCCGATAGCGGACTACTACATTATCCTCCCTTTCCATCTGTATCCTCTAGGTTGGCAACGCATCTAGTACATCTCTTGTGTTATAGATGTTCATGGGCGAAGGTAACCACTTACCATCAGGCGGTCCTTCTGCTCGTTTGCCATCCGGTATCCATAAGAAAAAAAAAAAATCAAAACAAGATGAGAGATTTTTACAGTTTTTTTTGCAAAATATACCTAGTTTGAGAAATAAGATAAGAAGAAGATAAGTGCTAAAATAGTTAACATATGCGCGATTGATGAAAAAAAAAATGTTGGAATATATATTTTGTAAGAGACGTGTAAGAGAATTTCTCTTAAATAAATTAAAATCGGAGTACTTAAAAATGTCATTTCTTTTTATAAAAATAGCGAACATTTTTTAATAACATTGCTGTTTACACTTAAAATACACCATTGTTTCTTGAGTAATTATTTTTTTGCATACTGAGTTCGAACCTGTAATCCTTGGCACAGTAAAGAAAGCCAATGAACAACATTTTTTTTAACGAAATGATGGTATATTTATTTATTTTTATTAAAACTACGTTATTGCGATATGTGGATAAACTAAATTTAGCGCGGCGATTGATGCCAGTTGATAGGAATCTCTGGATCGTAGCACTTGACACTACAACTCACACTATTATGTTAAAGATGCTGTGCGATGACTGACAAGATGTAATTATAGCATCTTAAATTTTATATACTTGTGCATTTGTTTTCTTTTTCTAGCAGGTACCTATATCTACTTATTAAAATGACAATCAGTATGTCTAATTATTATAAGATGAGTCATGTAACTTTAAATAACATTATAACAAAAAGAGAAAACCGACTTTAAATAAAATTCATATAAAAAAATTGTATTACGAATAACTCAAAAACTATTCAGCAGGTCGCCTGAGAATCGTTATATAAAAAAGGAGTCATGAAAATTGGTAGTAAATATCTAGTTATGCGGTATCAAATAAAACAGAAATACAGTCGAATTGAGAGCTTCTTCCTTTTTTATTATTATAATATTTTTTTTTTTATTTCACTCAACTGTCACATTTTGGAAGGTGAGCAGAGATACGTCAATCCGTTATCCAATTTAACCCAATGGGTGGTGGGACCAAACAGTTTCTTTTCATCTATCTAGAAGAAACAACTACGTTAGGTATACATACACGTATTTAATTATACGTTGCCTTCATTTACGTTCGCTATCTTTCAAGGTCAGTTATCTCAATGGATTGATAGCGCCAACGTTACTAGCCATAAACATTTTTTGCTTAAAAGAAATAAGTAGGTATAGTTATTGCTCTTGTCCGTAACTATGTGAACCACGGCATGCTATAACCATTTAAATTTGTCATCCATAATTTTAACAGTAGAACATAAAATACTATTTTTTCTTTCTAATTTATAAAATTCGGAAAATCCTTGAAATGTATATTCCTTAAGTAACCTACATGCCTAATTTCAGCTTTCTATGACCAGTTTGGCCGTGTGTTGTTTATCAGTACCTCAGTGAGCAACGAAAGAATTTCACATACATTGTTACTAACAAATATATCAATTTATTGCATTTAGTGGACAATATGTAGTGATTGTAATGTCCTATGACAAGTATATTGATAACCTCATCATGTTGGTCTAGAAATGTTGGCCTAGGTCCTAGAGACACACTGTGGCACCGACGATAGACGCTTTTATCTGCATTGATTGTGTTATCAGCTTCTTAGAATTGGACAATTGTGACTTACTTACGTCATTCATTTTCACTCGTGTCGGCTTAAGACAAACAATTTGTGGGAACTTTAGTAAATTTTCGATATGAAAGCTAATTAGTGCATGGAGACCATGGTGGTACAGTGGGTCAGTATCTCATCCACAATCGGAGGACTGATTATATTTAAATAATTTTATTTCGCCGTGAATATCCTTCTATGTAGGAAAGAGCGTGAGGTAGCTAAAAAAAATATTTTCAAGAAGTTTTTGCTTTACTGAAAATTAGTGTTTTCAACTGTCTCTTTAAAATTCGTAGATGATTTCTAATAAGGTATTCGTATCAATTAATAACCTACCATTATAGTTATGCCAATATAATGCTCTGGAAAACTTATGAGAAATTATATATAAAAAGAGATTATAGAGGGAGAGTTTTTAACGAATAATTTAAAGTAAAAATTTGCAAATTGTAAAATTTTATTAGAAAACCTCTATCTTGAAACAAAAGCCAATTAGTTTCCTATCTACTATATCCAATAATTATACTCTATAACAAACATTTCATTTTATAACGCAAACATTTTGATCTTTATACGAGTACCTATTATATATTACGCTACTTATATAAAAGTTGTACAATTCTACAATAATAGTGTTTGTAAGCGGCATGTTAACCGTGTCATTATCTATATACGTATAATAGTACAAAGGACAGACATACCAGCCCTTACTATCACAGAAAACATGGTGGCTCTATAGAAACATAATCCACATCCGAAATATGACAAAGAACATGTAATTGGATTACCCGGCACTTAATATCTTCTTTCCAATACTTTTGCTAAAGTTTAAAATAGTTAAATTGTTAAACTTTTAACTTTAAAGCTTTTGATGTAAAGTTTAGTTTTCTAAAGCTTCCTTATATAATTCGGTTACGAACAGAGATGGGCGACAAAAAAATATCACCGCTCGAAGAGATGTCATATTAAGAAACATGTCAATCATATTTTTATGATGGTACACAATAGGACCCTTGTTCACTTGCGCAGTGTATTTTTTTCCATATTTCACGCTCAGTTTGAGTAGTACCGAATTTTTGTTTGCTCTTTTTTTTAATTTATTTCGAAAATTGCATGAATTTTCGTGTCCAATTATTATTTAACGTTAATGCTTTATCGAGAGCTTCCACAAATATTAGCGTTTCCTGTTGCAATGTTATTATTCTCTTGAGATGTTTTTATTACACGAAGGATGTTCTTTTGTAGAAATTATAATTGTAATAAGTATTACAATTAAGTATTTGTAAAATGTGGTTACTTACAATATACATGTATGGTTACATTAATTACTTGAATTGTTAAGTATTTAATTATGCTATAGGTACCTCGTAAGAATTTAAGGAAGTATATTTATTTTTAAATGTAAGTAAATATATTAACAGATAAAAAATAGTGCAAAGTAAATCTATTTTTCAGTTTTGTTTATTTTAAAAAAAATGTTGGTGGTGATGTGCTGGTGGCAAAACATAGTGTAGCGTTTTGTCTAAATATACCAATTAACTACAGAAAGTGTACAGGTTCACACTTTATCCCGCATAGTAGGATATTCAGAGAACCTAACGTCAAGGCACTTCTTTCATAGCTTCCCGCCTGAATTTGAGACATAAAATAAATTAAATATAGGTCATCATATCATCATCAGTAAGTTATTCACCCGAGTGAAAATCAAACCCAGAACCAATCGTGCTTACAGTCTGATGCTGTCCCACAGCGCCACATTATCCTCAATAATAATATAAGATAAATAGAGTTTTAAGAATTACAATTTCGTTATCTATCTGCAGAGAATTTAATGCTCAACATGTAACATGCGCCTTTTATAAGGTATCGTTGGTTATGAAGTATGGTGCAAATGAATTACTAAGATGATACTGACCTCGTTGTAACCCTTCACAATAGCGCGTCAAATGTTCATGAGTCGCAACGCTTTGTCTAGTAATTACGACGGTTTCACAAAATTTGGCACTGAGCAACGGCTCTAGTGTACAATGAACATCCTCTTTGTATTGTGTTTTATATAGATGCCTTTTTTTTTACTTTATTTGGTGTGTTTTTTTTTCATAGTTATCAAGAATATAAGTTATATATAGGTTTTGAATTTTCAAATTAACATATTAAAAACTAATTAAAAAAACATATTAAAAATTATTATAGATTATTTTCATATGAGTTGAAAAGAATAAACTTAAAGATCAAAACCTATAGTAAAATATGAATGTACCTACTAAGAAGAGAGAGAGTTCGGAAAAAACGTTCACGTGATGTAAAAGACCAACGGACACAATATGATTGTTTTTTAGGTTCCCGCACATAGCAGGTTAGGCAGAAGGAACCTGAGAACCTAGTGTTAATACACTTATTTATTGGAGTGGGAATCGAACCCACGACCTATCGCGTTTTCAGTTGCACGCTTGTGCCTCTGCGCCACGACAGGCGTTATGATATAAAAACACAACACGATTACAAAAAAGCGTTCTTGTAAAAAATACCAGGTCCAATCATATAAATTCTATTATAGATATGTTACAAGTACGCAGTACTATAGATATATTATAAGTACAGTATCTCTAACAAAGGCGAATATTGCAGAATGTAAATATTTCTCTACCTAGCAACAGTTGCAAAAAAATTGAAAAAAAAATTAAAATGGAATTTTAAAGTAATTTTCACAATTAGCCAGAGTTGAAGCACAGTGGTCGTAGTTGATAATTAGCATTGTCCTAAGTATTGCATCGCAAAGTGCCGCTAACATATTGTGCGTTTTGTTTTAGCTGGTGCCTGTAATGTGGTGTAGGTACAAGGGGCCGTTGTGAGTGAAACTTGATCGCACGCGACATTACCCTGTTTTGAGGATGTTGGGGATAACTCGCTTTAATTATTTTATGGAATTTAAATATGCTCATATTCCTATGTTTTATTAAAGAAAACAGCTTCACAATTTATCTCGCATAACAGAGTAGGCAGGAGAACATAGTGTCAGGACGGAGGACCAGACACTCCGTTTGCTATAATATTTATTAATATCAGAAATTTTAGAGAAGAAAAAAGTCAAAGCAATTTTTTGTAGACTTCAAAGGAATTAATTTTGTTTAATATGTTAGCGGTTTCAGAAAAAAAATGTTAATATTGGCACAAATTCACAATTCGCACAAATGTATATTAATTCAAAAAACTTTTTTAATTTCCTCATTATACCATATAATATAAACACAAATTTATAGATAAATAAAAAATTAAACAATTTTCCTTACTATATTCATGACTACGTATATGAAAACTACAAAATCTATTATAAATAAAATAAACCATATTTCATGTAACCCCATCGTCCCCATCGTGGTACAAGGGCCCGTTGTGCGCGACAACGCCGCTCTGTGAACTAATCACTTTCACGTGCCACTGTCCCTTGCGCTACTCGACCTGCACTTCCTTGGTATCTGATTATAGCAGTGCACTGAATGCATCTTTATGACCCTCATTATATTACGTACATATATGAGACATAATTCAATACCGTTCTATGGAATTAGTATATTTGCTTCCGTAACTTGCGTAAATATAAGCTCGTAATAAACGCATAACATTGCTCTTTATTTTATGTTACGTAAATATTAAGGAATATGTGTTTGTGTTCAATTACTTATGCGCTTCTTACTTATTTTAAAAGCATTCGTTTTTCGAACTAAAAGATATGTCATCTTATTCAATTTCTTCAATTTTTCCAGGATTTTTTCGCCTAACACAAGGACAAGGCACACGGGCATTTGAGTCTCCTAATGGTAAGTGATCACCGTGTAACACCAGAAGGAAGGTTACAGGTGCGTTGTCGGCCTTGGAGGTGGGAATAGACGCGTTTTTTGAAGGTGCCCACGTTGTAGAATCTATGTTGTACCAACCTGGAAATGTTGCCGCAAGCAGGCCATTCTACAATTCATTAGCACCTGGAAGGAAACCCTATTTCGAATGGACCCTACACAAGGCCAAACGGTGTTTTGGCGAAATACTGTCATCCACTGGCGATGACATCCAGAGAAACCGACTTGGCCTTTCTTTCCAGATGATCGCGAAACTGGCACTCACTCGATACGTTAAAGCCCATATGCTGTAATTCTTATATCTTAGCAAGTTTTGAATTCAAAGTAAGTTTGGTATGTATTTTGTAGTAACGATAATTTTGTATGACATCTTCAAGGAGCAATGGCTATAGGTTCAGTCTGTGCTCGGGGAAATAATTACACATATTGTAAAAAAAGACTTTTCTTTTGTACGGACAATAATTTTGAAGATCATTCTTATATTACTTACATTCTTGTAATGTTTACTTGAAATATAAATTATTATAAAATAAGAAGAAAATATATTTAAAGTACCTTTGACTTATATGCACATTTAGCAAAGATCTTTGCTGAATGTTTTAAAAGAGCTTCCATTATGAAAATTTACAAAATCATCTATTTAGAAAAATACATAACAAGTTTTAATAAAAATATATCAATATGTAAATATGTAGAGACACAGCTAGGTCCAAGTATAATCAGCATTATCATTTCAAGACGCCTGTAAGTTGAAAGGTATCTTTAATAATTTCTAACGATACATTCAACCGGCGACTGCATTCGACTGTAATGAGCTAATAGTGACGTGAGCCCAATAATTTCATACTATAAGCAGTTAGTTCCCAGCCATCCCGAGACTTAGGACAAGAAAAATTAACATAGATTAGTATACAGAACTACCTTTTATAATTTTGTTTGTGAATATTTCAAGTTTTGGAGTATAAAACTGGTGTGTTTTAATAAAAAATTGTAAGAAATCAAATGCTAATTGTTTTTCCAATAGATATTATCACTGTTCTTATCTTTATGATAATTTATCAAGAGGTAAACTGAAAGCTTACGAACGTTTAGTGTGTGCAATTCGGATCCATAATAAATGAAATGGAAAAGTAGTGCATGGAAAGAGTAGCAAAATACTAAACATATGCTCTTACAAATATGATGTCATCATGGTATTTGAGAAAACGTTGAAACGATGCGACACTTGGATAAAATAAGTCTCTAGAAAAATTGTATCTTATAGGTACATTTTTTTAACTTCACGCTGTATCCTGCATATAGCAGGGTAAGCAGAGGGAATCTGAGAACCTAGTGTTAAGACACCCCGATCTCTTTCAACAAATCCGTTACCCACTTTCCGTCAGATTGAGGCATTGCGTGCTGAGGGGCGAAACTCAACGCCGCGTTTTGCCTTGTTACCAAACCCAGGTAATGAAAAATTCCATTTCCTGGAGTGGGAATCGAACCCACAACCTGTCGCGTACAGTCGCACGCTTGTGCCTCTGCGCC
>JAKGSA010000458.1:251184-294742 GCA_033558755.1 Philaethria dido
TACAGACATGATTTATTCATCATTTCAAGTTATTCTTACACGAATATATTTAGCAATCTATTATAATAACTAATAACTGTATATGCCTACTATAATAAAATATAGTATAAATGTATACTATTTCACTTTTTCGCAGACTAAATACTATAGAATATATTTAAAGAAGTATTACTTAAAAAAATGTGTGTATATTTGATATTAAAAGTTTGACTAGCAGTGTTAATATTGTCCCATCATCATTCGTTCAGAAAATACAGGACCACATGAAAGTCAATGAAAAACGTGAGTACACTCACGCACACAATAAAAATAAAAATAAAAATATTTTTAAATAATAACTGACGTAAAGTTCATAAAATAAAATAATGAAATAAAGGAAATCATTTATCATTACTTTCTTCTTCCTCAATAGAAAGAATAAATAGTAAAGGTAATAAAAAAATAAACTTTGTTTTTTCTTAGTGCCTGGTCAAGACGCTTCATTCTTTGCTTTCTCCCCGAATCCGATACATTACATGTTACGACGGAATTTAACAACGCATTTAGTTTTGCTAAAATAAGATGCGAACAGAATTAAAAAGTAAGTATAATTTTTTAAGGAACTTTTCTCTCCACTCATACAGACAAGCGTCGTGTCCGCAGTAATGATACTACTACGTGCACAGTGCGCGGTGCACGTTACACGGTGCACGGTACACGGTACGACACAGACGTGCGCAAACAGCCTCCGCCACTTTTCTACGCGAATTGACTTAATGACAGCGTTGATTCGCCCATACGTGAGCAAATCTGCAGGAATCATTATCTTGGACGCTACTGGATATGAAATTGGATCTAAATTGACGCATTTCCAAAGCTCAGTGTAATATTCATCAGGATTTAAGCGTTTTCTCAAGCTCATAGGAAATTTTGTGTTTTTTTTAAATAATTTATCATATAACATAGAAATAAGTCGATATAGCAATAACAATACTCTTGATACCCTCTACTACTTGTTTGGAGATAAATACCGCAACCCTAAGAAGAAGTGGTGAAACAAAAGGTCTATTTTATACTTAGAACAACATGTTTATATGTAATTTCAATGTGCCCATGCTGCTGAAATGTTCCAGATTTTGAAAGTTATCTAAACAATAAAAACGGCAACAGTGTTACCGGTTTTTCCGAAAAATGTTTCTACATTTTTTTGCAGAATAAAACTTTATACTTTCTTCATTATTATTACTAAAACTACAATGGTTTTAGTAGTTAAGGCATGAAATTTGTGATTTAAGAGATGGAACCAAACCTCACGATTATCTCTCAACCCGCTTGTGTGATTGAACGAAAAACTATACCAAGATAGATATATAATAACGTATATATACCTACACCTACCTATTTATAATGTAACTGTACGTATAGTCCATCCATAATTTAGATACGCATTTCCAAACCTAAGCTACGGTTCATCTAAGCATCAAATAAGATGGTTACTCAATTCACATAATAATGACAAAGTCTGTCTGCGTACGTGAATCAATCAATAGGACGTGGACAAATAGTCGGCCATATTAGAGTCCCGACAAATTGCAATTGACGCAATACATTCGTTGTACCGTGAATTTTATATGCAGGATTTGAACCTATGTAGGATTAATAATAAAGGACTGTGTGCAAATATTTTGCTCTTAAGTTAAATGTTTTTTGTTAGGTGATAGGAGGTTCGTCCTCCGACTGGCTCGCGACCACTATCATGTCAAAGACGAACTGCCAAATATCTAATGATGTGTTCCGGTTCGATGGCATGTAAGCCAGATTTTCCCCTTTCCCACCCATCCTTTCCCCAAAATGTGGTGGTTCTGATAGTGGACTACTACATTGTCCCCCCTTCCATCAGTATCCTCTAGGTTGGCAACGCATCTACAACATCTCTGGTGTTGTAGATGTCTATGGGCGAAGGTAACCACTTACCATCAGGTGGTCCTTCTGCTCGTTTGCCGTCCGTTATCAATAAAAAAAAAAAAAAAAATGTTGATTGACCTCATTGTGTTTCAGTTGATATGAATGTTGTGTAAGTTCATTTATTCAACTTTCATCTAGAATATATTTTTTTAATCTTTTAAGTATTAGTCAAATACATAAGCCAAACTTTTTTATATATAAAAAAAATAAGGGGTCAACGGGGACACTAGTAAATATTATTTACCATGCGAAGTGTCATTTGACCAATTCTCTTTGTTATGGTAAAGAAGAAAAAAAAAAGAAAATTAAGCGTTTGTAGATTGTAGAATGCTCCTCGCTAAACAAGCGATATTTTAAAAGCGAAGAGCATATTATATCTCATCATTATATTATTATTAATACGTGAAAGAAAAAGTAAAGGTTAATTTTCACGAAAATGATGCAAAAAAGGGTAATATGAAATTTGATATGGTTAAAATTTTATATGTAGATGAAATGTAGAAATCAATATTTCAAATAATAAAATGGTAGAAACATATTATAATAATAAAATAAAAACTACTTTTACTACTATGCGTTTGACATATAGTTCATATAGTGTGACATAAATGTGCGAGCCTAAACGCACTGTCGACTGGTCGTCAGCTTAACTCGATCATCGACAACCCAAAACACAGCGCAACTAGGACCAGAAGACTAGCCGAGTGACAGAAAATACAAGTATATTATTATTACGTTTAGCATATTCGGCACTCGATAAATTCCAAATAGCCTTATTGATTCTTGCTTCCCATTTTTGAGGTGTGTTAAAGGGCGCTTATAATTGTTGTGAATGATGTTTGGTCGTTACGACGGTTGTTCGCAGTGAACGCTTTCCATTTAAAACTATGCTTCTTTTTTGGTCGCCGGCGACCCAGGAGTCCTCGATAGGCCCGGGCGACTCATGGCGACTGACGACCAAGTGTGTAACCATTTATTGAAATTATAGCAAGTTACAGTCGCCGGCGACTCTAAAGTAACCTGTACCTTATTCGAGGCTGTTTATATCGACATGAAAATAGGAAAGAAGCAGTTTCATGAAACTTACAAATAGATATATTAGATAAAACATACTTAGCGACATGCCCAAAACGCATTCAACCGTCACCAATCACAGTTATTGCAGTGACGCGTGCACCAACCCCCCTAATGCAATTGCACAAACGTCCTCAATATGCATAGCCCAAATATTTGCTAGCTGATTAAAAGTCAAAGCTGTCGTGCCTGAGGCCACCGCACGGAAACAATTCTGATCTGAATAATATTAGTCAAGCGGATTTTCTACGCGAAAGATCATAGGACGTTGGTACTCGTAAAGCTGGGGATGCGACATTGTTTCATGTTTCGTTTTGTTATTTGAATTCCTTATTGGCTTGTTTATTTGTATTTATTACTTTTGAAACGGTTTTCGTAATTCTAACGTACTGTTTATTGTTGTAGCTTAGTGTTATTTTTTTATTTAACTTCACCTTTATCCCTAGCGGGGTAGTCAGAGAGAACGGAGCGCCAAACGCTACGTACCTCTTTCGCCTCGTCACAGTCATTAACCTCTTCATGCATGCCCTCCGGGGAGTCCTCATGCTTTTTACGTGAAAATTAGTGTTAAATTTTTTGTATTAATTTTATGTTTTGGTATATTTTAATTTAAGCTAGTATTAGAAAAGTTGTGATGCGAAAAACAAACTCAACAAGTTTGTTTTTCACCTTGGAGAATGTTTATATTTAAGTTCTTCAGGTTTGGTTTGACAAGATTTTGTTGGGGTCATGCCATCTAAATCAGACAGCCATATAATGTAACTAAAATGGAGGAAAAATAATTGACGTGGTCAATGTGAAGTACGTTATTAAAAAATATCAATGCTAATATTAATTTTCGTAACATGTTTTATGTTTGCAATAGGTAAGTTTTTTGTTAAGGTATCCGTTGTAAAAGTTCAACAAAAGAGATAACTTGTTACATTCTTACGCTAAGGCGATTTCCATACTCTAGAAAGCCAAAGTACCTACATTCATAATAAATATTACCCTCTTATGGATTCAAACCTACGACCATCTCACCATTTAGCCATCTTTTATTTTAATATTTATTTTACGTTGTATTTTGACACGAAATATTACATGCAATTAAAATTACCATAATTATTAAAAAAAACATGATCCTATCATGTTTCAGAAGCGGCTTAAAGTCTTGACGCTGTCGTTTTAAGAAATTAATCCATAAGCCTCTTATACACCGTGTATGAAGGAAGTACGTACTTACGTGCGAAAATATGCTTTATTTCGTCCAATATCAGTTATAATGAGTTATAGTGTCCTTTAGTTGTAATATTTATAATACCTTTTATTTCACCGTTTAGTAAAAGCAATAAAGAATAAGAAAAAATTATTTATAATTACTTCTGAAGTCATTAACCTATTTTAACATTTAAAATGTACTATAATAACAAATTAGTAATAAACAGATTCTGAAAGTAACACGCCTTAAATAGTCACGTCATCCTAGTTGTTCTAGTATGGACGTCAATAAATATAGTATTGTAATCGGATCCGGACACGGGGGCAAATTTTCGAGTAAATCAGCCTTTAAAAACTAGGCCGAATTAGTGTAGCAAGTTTTATTATAAAAATATTATTGCTAATTTTTTTGTTCAAGTATTTTTTTTGGACCTTTAATCAAAATTGATTGAACACAGATCATCTGATAATTATAATCTGAATTTGTCTGTTAACTGATAATTATGGTCTGAATGATTTTAATGAAATCGTTAAATTATAACAATAAGAATATCGACGTCAGAAACATTTTAGTTAACTTGAAGTCAAAAATAATTCGACAAAACCATTCGAATAAATAAATTTAACACAAAAAAAATCGAATCCACAATAATAACCGATAAAACAGTGACCTATATTAGTACTACACATAAAGGAAAATCTCTTTAAAATTGATATATTTGCTCAATGACAGTGCTACCACACAAAGTTTCACGGCTTGCCCATAAAGCCATTGGTAGCCGATATAAAAGATCAAAGTGACGGCAACAATCGTAAAGCTACATGATACATCCCGAATCGATGTTAAATCTTTTAATGAAATCTTAATTTCCTCACAAAAATCCGTACCGAATGGCAACAATCTAAACAGTATGTAATTCCCATAAACACAATGGTTTATTATTTGATCCCGTTTGTTTTGACGGCTTGTCGATTATGGTGCTATTACATACATACATACATATACATTTACGTACTTATACATATGGATTACTATTAATTTATTTTAAATTTTATTGTTTTGGATCTATTTTTTACTAGTGTTGCTACTGTTTTACTAGTTTCCCCGTCGACGCGTTAACAACGCGTTGCCTAGCAATGTATACGTCACTTTATATAAACATGGATAGTAGTATGTGTAACATTTTTGTTTAGCTTCACGTTGTATCCCTTACATAGCAGGGTAGGCAGAGGGAACCTGAGAACCTAGTTAGAGTTAAGATACTTCATTCTCTTTAAACATTTCCGTTCCCCACTCTCCGCCGAATTGAGGCATTGCGTACTGAGTGTTGGAGTTCAACGCCGCGTTTTGCCTTGATACCAGAGTGAGGAAATGAAAATACTAAATAATAATTGTTATAAATATTTAATATTTTCATTTCTTCGAGAGGGAATAGAATTCACAACCTGACGCGATTATTTTAAATATATATGGCATTATTAGAAAACAAGATATTTAAAAAGATATCATCATAAGGCAGGAACAGTGACAAAAAATATTACTGAATTGCAAAAATCGATATGTGCTATCATCTATTTCTTTAGAAATTTTTATCATAACTCCTATCGTTACCCCGTGCATTCGAACCTACCGTTAAAACAATAGATAATGACAAATTTCGTACAAAAAAAAATCCTAAAACAAAAAGAAACGAACTTCAATCGCTATAACACTTACTAAAGCCACAATAACTAAGAAAAGGACAAATAAAAGCTGAATAAAAGTGAGCAACCCAATCGTGTTCAAGTGAAACAATGAACCAATTACTATGTCCTCCAGCGGTCCCGTAATCCCGGGAACGTTGAAGGGAAGTAATAAAAAAGCGCAATCCCCCGGGATTGATACTAAAAGATTTTGAGGGGAGATGAATTAAGCGTGTGATACTTTGTTCTTTTAAACGGCTTGCTTTGTTAATGCGATGAAAACGACCTTTTTTCGCGGGATTCAATTTAGGCTTTATTTCTTTGTTGGACCTGTTAGTATGACAGTTTCTATTATTTCTTAACAGTACCTGTTGATAATGCAGGTATTCTGTATATTTCATTTTGGGCTGTAAATTGGTTGGGACTAATAAAATTGTCTGTTTGTATAAGGAATTTTAGTTTCAGAAAATCGATCAAAACCCTAGTTATATAATTATGATTATAATAAAAATAAAAATATTAAAATACTGAAGAAATATTCATTTTACTGCCAGATTAAATAAATATGTATCGTTGTGTTTTATAATTTTGACTAGTTAGAATACAATTCGTGCCGTAAGAAGCGGGTATCCCAGTAGTTTGGTGGTAGGAGGTCATCCTCCATCTGGCTCGCGACCACTATCATGTCAAAGACGAACCGCCAAATATCTTATGATGTGTTCCGGTTCGATGGCATGTAAGCCAGATTTTCCTCTGTCCCACTCATCCTTTCCCCAAAATGTGGTGGTTCCGATAGCGGACTACTACATTGTCCTCCCCTTCCACCTGTGTATCCTCTAGGTTGGCAACTCATCTACAACGTCTCTGGTGTTGTAGATGTTCATGGACGAAGGTAACCACTTACCATCAGGTGGTCCTTCAGCTCGTTTGTCATCCGTTATCCATAAAAAAAAATCCTATATCACATATGAATAATAAAAAATGCTGTGATTGCCCCTAATTTCTTACATGACAGACCTCATTTACTTCATTAGATATGCGATCACTAATTCATAAATTTTAAATCATAATTTTTCATGCAAATTAAAAAGAACAGTTAAAAAGACATTTAACGAATTAACAAGACAATCTCAACTGAATAAGATTTATCAAAAAAATATACAAAAAAAAAATAAAAATAGGGGAGATGGTATTACGCTTCCGGCGTCCCGATGTGACAGATTAACGAGTAATTTCCTCTAAATGGATATCTCAAGAGTTTTTTCTTACTTTTCCTCGTGAAATATGGAAGTCATCGCTTGTTTATGAGATGAAGGTCGGAGGGGCGAAATGTTTGACATAAATTGTGTCAGAACTTTTATATTTGGGGGTAATAGATGTTAAAATACTTAAGCTTTTTTTGTTATAATATTTTTGTCATCGATGACATAATCATTTTAGTGTAGTTATAATTGTGATGGTCCAGGACAAAAGATATTGGTGTAAAATATTCAAATGAACGTTTGACTATAGATTCTACTTGACTACGAGTACCATAAGGTATGCCTGAAGGTATAAAAGGTGAAAACAATATAATATAATAGTTAATCATTAATACATATGAGGTTATTTAAGGAATTGTAAATTTACACATATTTGAATAACAATATACACACAATAATTTTCTAAATTACTACAAAAAAAGCGTTGTTATATTTAAAAAAATATCCCAATCAGTAGGGTAATTAAAAATTACCTAAATTGCGGAATTCAATACTGCATTTTGTGTTACCGGAGCGAAAAATAATTAAAAAAAAAGAATGATTATACTTTTTTCTTTTTTCCCCTGAGTGGGAATCGAACCCAAAAGCAATCTCATATAATCTGACGCTGTTCCACTGTGATACGATGGGCTCTAAATTGCTATAGGGAGCTTAGAATTAGAATAGAAGACCTGTTCTTTTTTCTTCAACAGGATACATTTACACCACAAGTTTGATAAGTAAGTAAGCTTATTAAATGAAACAATTTTAACCGGATTAATCGCGTATATTAGTGACTACCTGTCTTCCTGTGACCACGGACTACTGTAAAGTTTTCGAAACGTCGGGTTTCCAAAAATGTATTTTCGAATACTAAAATATACGCGATTAATCCGGTTAAAATAGATTCATTTAATATATGTAATAATCACGAAAATCAAAGATCTCATTAAGTAAGTAAGCTTTTGTATAATAAATCATTTTTATTATAGAAAATGCTGACTAAAAAACCCTGACTGACAGTCATTAAAATTTTTATATATGTTCTGTAATATTTTCCAATATCAGTGGTAGAAATGACCAGAGCTCGTTTTGTTTCTGTAAAGTGACTGAATAATTACAACGTAGTGTAACGTAGATTTACGAAAAAAATTGTTTGTATTGTATACCGTATTGTAATTAATAAAATTTTCATATTTTCAATATTTTTTATTTTCACATATTTTAGTCGAAATTTGTTTTTGAGCTAGCTTTTATTTTAGATTTAAGCCCAGATTTGTCTGAGAGTGTTCTAATTTGAATATTCCAATAGTGTTGATATTGAAAAATAAAACTCATTTATGTTTTCATTTAATTTGAAATTTGTAGGCGAATTAACAGCGAATGATTGTAACCGCGATTGATTGTGGGTTCGATTTCCACTCGGGGGAACAATTATTTACATTATTTTCATATCTTCACTATGGTAAAACAAAACAAGGCGCTTTGTTCCGCCACGTAATATTTCGGATTCGAACGGAAAGGACGGAAAGCGGTCAATGGATTGACTTTATACTAGGTACTTTTTGACTACCCTACTATACAATGCCACGCAAAATATACCTAAATCAGTTTTTTTAATTACTAAGCGTGCAAGCAATGACAAATAATTGACAATCCAAGCAAGGGTTACTTCAAGTCAGTTACAAAACTCAGGATGCATTGGCCTCTCTGATAACCAGAGCGCGACAACCGTACTCATCGTAACCGAGACGCCAGTATTACTTGAACTACGTCTTTACTATCTTTTTATATATACACTTTTTTATATGCTTATATAAGTATATATATTATTACGTCGTGCGAGGTAAGGCAAGTGTTAAGACACTCTTTTCTCCATTTTATACCAATGGTTGATGGTAGATTATGTGAGTGATGATAGATGATCAGCATGATATGTCGCGTTTTGTCTTATCATTCCGTGAATATAAAATATTCTAAACATAAAGATTTATCTGAATGGAATCCACAAATATAGAAGCCTCGAACATCGTATGTACTCTTAAATACTTACAAAATGAGCTACAATATCGTTTTAATATTACTAACCGACTTAAAAAAAAGAAGAGGTTATCATGATTCTTTTTTTATATGATAGCTAGTTCTACTGATGTGGATCCAATAAAATTTAATTGAATTCTGACCAGTAGTTTTTGAGTTATTCGTAATAATTGTACTGCTTAGTGTATTTTCTTTGAATTCCTTGCTTTTTTAATCTTCATTATTGTTATAAAGAAATCTATCTTTCACTGTGTGTCCATAACACAAAATATTGAGCTAACTAACTTAACCAATATTACTATACTAAATATAACAAACTGTTAAATCTTTCTTTATAGTGCAGGTTCGAATCTTTTTAAATTATAAAAAACATATATATATATAAATAAAGTTTTTTCCATTTAAAATCACATTTTGTACCAAGTCGGTTTACACTACACGACGATGATATCTTAAGGAGGGGTTTTAATAAGCTGGTAGCAAGTTGCGCAAATTATTTAACAAGTGAACGTAGTATTTTATTGCCTTGTTGGATACAGAGTACAAATTAATGTATATCTTTAATTTGTATTGTATATACGAAATTATGTTACACGAATTTTGCTCTTAGCTACTAAAAATTAGAGCGATTATTGCATGGCATAATTTTTTGATTGAAATAACCATAGCTACTATATTATATTTAATGAATAAATGAGATGTTTAAATGTCGATTTGGATGATGCAAGGAATTAATTAATATTGTTATGATTTAATATGGAAATGATATTATTATTTCATTCCATATAATCGCTATAGAACAAATAATAATACATATATGTGTATGGATTATTGGATAAATTTATTTAATTATTGTATAAAGTCTATTTATATAATTTTTAGGATATCACGGCGCAGTAGAAGACTGTAAACGCGAAAGGTCGCGGATTCGATTCTTACTCAAGAGAATTATTGTATTTAAATTATTTTTTTTACGTCTGGTAAGACAAAACACAGCGTTGATTCCCGTTACTCACTCACTCAATATCTCAAATTCGGTGCAAAGAAAAAAAACGGAATATAGACATTAAATTCTTTCTGTCTACCCGACTATGCGGAATAAAGCAAAGAAATTCAAAAAATAAAGAATCTACGGTCTTCTCAAGTTTTATGACCACAGTGCCTAAAATTACAACGTAATTTAAAGATTCCTTGGGATATTTTATGGTGAAATTCTAAACATGGCAATCCTATTCATACAATTATCTTATTTGCCATACAACGTTTGTCCTGAGGTAAATTTTGCGCGTTCTCTTGATTGGATGAGTAAGGAAGTGTAATCGCCTACACGATTACAACTTCTCCCCATTGATTTATATGGACAGAAGCATAAAGCCAATTAGAAATTGTTCTTTACTGTTAGAAATAAAGCGTGTAGGGATAGTATATTATTATTAGATAGTAAATTTTAAATAAATATTGACAATTTTTAACAAATTACTAGCAAATGAATTATTCACACTCAGAGAGAATTCTGTTACCTACTTTTATTTAGAAACGTATATTTTATCTATCTTATTCATAAAGAAAAAAGTGGGGAACGGATCTTAAAAAGAGAACGGAGTATCTTAAAACTAGGTTCTGTGGTTCTCTCTGCCTATCCTGCTATGTGCGGGATACAGCCTGAAATTAAAAAAAAATATTCTATTGAGTGAAGAAATATTCTATGAAATATTGTTGCTAGGTAGGCTAGACTATATAAAAATACTACATAACATAGACCTAACCTTAATAATGATTATATAACGTCATACATATGAAATATTAAACAATCTAAACCACCTAAAATTCATGTTTAAGAAACATTTAATATATTACAATTGTAAATGGTTCGTCAGTTGCTAGCGCGGTGACACTCGCCGCGGGCGACGGCCGAGCTTTTGATGTCCTGTCAGACGAACGGCGTATTCTATGAATGTAGCATGTAGTACGTACTAATGGCTTGTTTGGAATTACGTAAGCTAGCTTTATGTTTGCATTTGACTTTGTCTGTGGGATTTTATAAGGAAACTAGTAGTCACCCGTAACTTTGTTTGCGCTGATTCTAAGACCCTTGCAATATTATTTATGTACCTATATAGTTTTTCTATTTTATTAGGTAAAATATGGTTCTTGTAAGAATTGTTTTTGTTTTCCTCTTTTAGCACTATAGGGCCAAGAAACCGTCTCGGTAGTTTTGGCGATACGTCATCTGTCTGTCATTTATTGAGTAACGGAGAATTTACATTGATATAGGAGTGCGTCGATGTTATAAGTTCAAATCTGATTTGTAAACAAATAATATTAGCTATGTTTTTAAATTTTGAACCCATCGTGACGTAGCGGCGCCGGAGCTGACTGCAAATGCCATGGTTATGGGGTTGATCCTCATGCGGAAAAAAGATCACATTTAATTTTTTCTTATTTACCTGCTCTAGTAAGTTTGTCTTACGCGGCGTTGAGTTCCACTGTTTTTTTAACTTTGAGTTTAGGGTAGAAAACGGTTTCATATGCTTACTATGCGAGAAAAAGGGTGAAACTGTTTCTTTTCTTAATAGTGTAAAAAAGAATTACCTAAATTTTGTTTAGTTAACTAAGCGTGGTGAACGAAACTTTATTAATACTTTATTAATTCATTACGCAAAAAATATACTATACTTAAATATCTTGCTATATGCAATTTTGTATAATCAAAACCATACATACGTACATAGTGTAGGTATATCTTTAACACAGAGGTCTACTGTTTCATCGTCACATGTGCGATTTAACTGCGACGCTGAGAACGAAACAAATAACACCTTATAATCGTACTCCTAGTATTACTAACTCAAAATTTGTATACTTACCATTTACTAACTAAAAAACTTAGCTTTTTCCTAAAAAATAACTATAATTATGAACTTAACCCTATCAAAATGTAAAAAGTTTAGTTTAGCTTAAAAATTAGAATATTTCAATTTTTATATTAAAACTAGTCAAGCGAAATTAAACTTTATTTTCAGTGTACAAGATTGAGAATTGTATGATAAAATATATTGGGATGCAGCGCCTACGCATGTCAACAGGTCTGTAAGATCGTATTGCGTGCTTTATTGTGATGCCCTTGCGGTTTTATACGTGGGTAATCTTTGAAAGGGATTTTTGTTATACTTTTTTTGGTGAAATAAAAAGATATTGCTTCTGAAGTGACTTAGGTACTGATATAGAAATGTTTTCTGAAATATTAAGCTTTTTCTATGAAGATTTTAAATGTTTTAAAGGTGTTTTGTTTCGAAATATGAACAATATATTGTGTGAAATGGACTACCTGTTCGTAAGTAAAAAATATTTTTTTAATTAAATTTTCAACATATTGCAATCTCTTTACTAATTAAATTGTAAATTTAGATTCGGTTGACACTAAAATCCTAAATTCGTTAGGTATTCATTAATCTATGGATAAACATATAGTATATTTATTTTATTTTAGTATATTTGAAATCAACGCCTGTCGTGGCGTAGAGGCACATGCGTGCGACTGTAAACGCGACAGGTTGTGGGTTCGATTCTCACTCCAGGAAATGGAATTTTTCATTTCCTGGGTTTGGTAACAAGGCAAAGCGCGGCGTTGAGTTCCACCACTCAGCACTCAATACCTCAATTCGGCGTAAAGTGGGGAACGGAGTGTCTTAACACTAGGTTCCCTTTCCCTACCCTGCTATATGCGGGATACAGCGTGAAGCAATGTATGCATTAATATTAATCAATATTGATCGCTTTAACATCTAGTATCTCGTGAATTAGAAGGCAGTGAGAATTTAATGAGTCGGTACTCCTTTAGCTCACTACTCATAATCTAATAAGTACCAAAATCACCACGTACTTGTATACGCGTATAATAACTTCATTAGTCAAAATAAACCACGATTAATTACGAACATACAGCCATCGCGGCCATCAATATATACCTATTTTGATATAATAAAGCGCTTATTAGCTACCTCGTTACGACTGTCGTCCCGTTTACAATCTCTAATGACACCCGCCGTTCTGTTCTCGGAAGATGACAGGGATCGCGACTCTACCAATAAAACCGTAAAACTTATTTAATTGTTGCCATAAACGTTGATTAGCAAAGCTTTTTGTGATATATAAATCTGGAATATACGTTATTACTAAGTAATAAGATACAAAATAGTTAATTTTTGAGATATTTGAAGGAAAATAGAAATTTGTTGAAATTTACTCTAACAAGTTAGATAGAACTTGTGTGGAATTGTATTTGAATCTTATGATTATTTTAATAAGGACTAATTTTGTTTGCATTTAAATTAAGTATGGGGTAGGCTTAAAATTGTGATTTGGACCGTCTCGTTAGCGACAGAATCCAGACGAAGTTTAGGGTGTAAGAGATCACGGTTTACGTATAATAATACATTTTGAAGTGATAAGGATGTTTCTCACGGCTTTGGTAGCTATGGCTTTATAAAAGTGTACCCTATATAGTGGACTTTTACATCTCTATTAAATAAGGATAGATTTCTTATGAAAGTATATAGAGTTGCTTAGGCTTGATATTTTTTTTTAGATTTTAATTATTGGAATACTTTGGGTAGCAGATTTTGGAAAGCATTTTCTACGGTTATTACAGTTTTAGGTTTCTATTCTTATATGGTACTCTGCATATATATTAAAATAACTGTTTAGAAACTTGCCTTAATAGAATTAAAGTGTAAATTAATTACTTTTTATGTGGTGGTTTTTAAAAAAATATTTGAGACATATACTTTAACACTTATTCACACATACGGAGGAATAAGGTTATTGTACACTATGTATGTATATTTTTACATTATTTTTATATCTATTCGT
Source organism: Philaethria dido (assembly GCA_033558755.1). Classification (NCBI taxonomy): domain Eukaryota; kingdom Metazoa; phylum Arthropoda; class Insecta; order Lepidoptera; family Nymphalidae; genus Philaethria; species Philaethria dido. Next base: position 265,239 of record JAKGSA010000458.1, read on the forward strand.
AAAGACTAAGATATATTCACAAATTCAAACTAGATACTCGTAGAATTCTAGAAAATTCTACGAATATGTACGTATCTATTTTATCTTTGTGTCGAAACCAAGTTTTTTAAATATCTCTTTTTCGTTTTCGTCAGGCGAATCTAGTGGCAAATCTAGTGACATAATTTTCTGTTGTCTTATCTCCGTCTATTTCAATCTGCTTTAAGCGAATCGGCTCTAAGAGAATCTCAGTGATCTAATGCCGTAGTTTCTATGACTTATTAGACTAAGAGAAAGGCCTAGAATATCACCGTAATTTGATTTGGTACACAACCACCGCAAGCAGCTTGACTCACATCGGCGTATGGGGATAAAAATTGAAATGTGCCCGCCATATTTGTTCATATAAAGACCACCCATACTGCAGAAATAAACGCAGCGTTTTATGACGATGATAATAACGTGTGTTTACAATGGGCTATGCGCGTTGTTTTTGTCAACCGACGGTCCAGCAGATGGCGGCAGTTTTATACGTTAATGGAGGATAAATATATATTTATTTAATATTGTAGAAATACCTAATGTTTGCTTTGTGCTGGCGCCGCGTCTGTGACGTATGAGCATATTTTGTTAGTGTCAATAATTTGCAATTATATTGTGAACATATACTCATATTTAAATGAAATAGGGAGTGTTTTAGCTCTGTATTCTCTCTATCTATACCATAATCGAAGAAATTGCTTCTTCTCTCTATGGTAACTTATAGTTTTCATGATTTTCAATGAAAACGTACAGTAAAAAAAATAAAAAGCGAGTTGTTTGTCTAGCTAGGATATTCCATTGACGTAAAATTACATTCCAGACGTTGCCTCATGGGCTCAAAACTCAACATCGTATTGCTTGACCAATTATGAAAAAATCTATTTAATGTCTAGTCTACATACTAGCATACAGTGTCTATAAAAGAGCGAAATAAGCTCAAAACCGCCCCGCACATAGCAGGGTAGGCAGAGGCAACCAGAGAACCTAGTGTTAAGACACTCCGTTCTCTTTAGATTCCGGTTCCCAACTTTAAATGTTAAGTGGAATTAAAACCAAAAACCATTGTTTTTAATGAGCAATACTTGATCACGTCTAAACGCCACTAATGTATCGTTGTTTTTTGTTTTTTATTGTAGCTAAATATCACAATCATTTATTCCAATCAAAGTAGTTTTATTTCATCGCGAGGTAGGTACATTGCGTCACTCCTATCTATAATTATTATATAGCAATTAATGTCAAAACGGGCTGTTTAGAGACAAATGAACAAAGAAGTCCGCTCATTAATCATATAAATCACATTTGAAAAAGATTGAAGGCGACCTCGGGTGTTGTTCGGTTTTTTACATGCATGTCGCTTATAGAATTATGTTTAACTGGCCACTGCCCACGACTTCACCTAATTTTTATATAACCTACATATTGTTCATTAATTTTTCAATAAATGAAATGAAATGAAATGAATGGAAATTTAGAAAGAAAAATTTTGGATTCTTTTTTAGGAAAATTATGCAAAGGAGTATGAAATTTGGCACAGTTAAGCTTTATGTTTAGAAGAAATAGTGCAGAGAGCATATCAATAAATTATAAGCGTATTTTTCATAATAATCTATTGGAAATTCACACTTCGAGTAGGTTATTAAATTTTAAACATCGTATTCGCCACGTGTCATCTTCGTCTTACCTCCATCATGATTGCATATGACAAAAATTTTACTATTATGCAAATGCCAATTGCTGCCTTATGCCTGCTGCTTAATACCTTTTACTGACTATACCTACATACTATATAACATAATAAAACAAATCATCATCGTCATAACATAATAAAACATCATAATATAACATAATAAATCATCATCATCATCATAACATAATAAAACAAAGAGTTTAGTTTAAATAAGGATATCAGTATAAGAGTGGAATTAAACTATTAAACACGTAATCGGTCGTTCGTCTCAGCCATGCGACGCCCACTGCTGGATATAGGCCTCCCCCAAGGATTTCCACCACGATCGGTCTTGCGCCTCTCGCATCCAGCGACTTCAGGCGATCTTGACCAGATCGTCGGTCCACCTGATAGGGGGCCTGCCCAATATAATACACAATATACTCTAGTAATTATAATATGCCTGCATTCGGCAGAAAGTGGGGAACGGAATTGTTGTAAGAGAACGGAGTGTCCTCCATTAGGTTCTCAGGTTCCCTCTGCCTACCCTGCTATATGCGGGATACAGCGTGAAGTTAAAAAAAAAATCCTTCTTTTAACTTCATACATTTTCCAGGCAAATCCGGATCTCAACATTTGCAGCGAGATTTTTCATTTTTTTTTTGGCGGGATGTGACAATATAAAATAAAAATTAAATTATTTTTCATTTTAAGATATCCTTTATTTATATATATTCTATTCTATTCTATATATATATGCTTTATTTATATAATATGTGTTTATATAATAAGTACATACATATAAAAAATTGTAAAAATATATAATAACTTCCACAATTTTTTTCTTTAATATTCAAAGTGTATGAATAGGCTAAATCATTGTACGACTTTGCAATATATTAGTCGATGAATTAATAATTTAACAATTGAATGTTATGCAATTTTGCTGTTTTTAAATTACTAGCGCCCACGTTCGGTTTCACTTACACTGTTAACCGATTTAAATTAAACTGTCAGTTGGAGTTCGACATGTATGATGAAAAAAAGTGCATATTGGTATTGGTAAGGTAAGGTATTGCTATATCATATATAAATATATACATATAGCTAAGGGAACCTAGTGCAAAGATATTTCACCGTATGACTGCCAGAACGAAATATTAAAAATAATTTAAAAAGTAGAAGTTTCTTGTACGAAGATGGAACCTATAGCTATCGCAGGCCGAATATCAAACATAGATCTACTGTTTTAAAATATTCTCCATAAGTTTGTAGGATATAATAAAATTATTTAAGATACAACGATATATTACTAAATTAACTTATTTTAGATAAAAGATAATAATTTCAATTCATAGTTGTATGTTTATGAACAGTAGTTTCCAGTGAAAGCTTAAGTTTAGCATGTAGGTTCTAGGCATCTAGCATGTAGGCGTAGGCGAAAATTTGAAAAATAGGGACTTAAAATTTTTGTCAAAAAAATACCGACATTTATACGGGAATGGGAGCGTTACTGCAATCAACATAACTTAAAGTAGAGTGAGTGATTTATCACTAAATTTTCTCCACTAACTTTTGGAATACATGAAGACAACAAATAAATGAAAATAAAGGTAACTACCGGATATCTATTTCATTGGTTCTAACGGTAGATTATATCGTGTATCGATATTAAATTAATATTAAATTTTCATATTTCGCTACATGATATTAAATATCGACCTGCTATGACACGCGTGGCTTATGTTATGAGAGATGTCAGATTTTGTCCTCCAAGTGTGTGTAAACATATCGTATGTAAGGCCTCCCACACGCGTGACATACGTTTGACTGAGTCATAGTGTCGCAATATGCGTCGGTGCTACGTGGGTGGCCGTGATAAGCATCTAATTAAAACCTTTCTTGTCTATCTTTTAGGCTTTCCATGCAAGATATGATTCGATTGCGATAAATGTTTTGCTCAATACTTGCTATAACTGTGTGGAAGGATATAGTAGATGTTTTAGGTTGTAGGTATTTCAATTTTTAAGTCTTTTGAAATTAAGATTTTCATATATATAATGTTTTAAAATAAGATTTTGGTAACATAAAATTTATTCATTTTATATAATCAAATACCGCTTATTTAATTTTTTTAGAAACAATTTGTTTACTTTTCTACGAATACATGCTCCAAATAGATCATTTATATGGTGTACTTGAAATTACTAATTTTCTATTACTAGTATAACTGAAATAAAATCTTTCTCCAATTTTTTTTTAATATCAATGTTATTGCAGGTACCTTATAAAATACAACATGTATATATTTTATATCAGAACAATAGGTGTAATTCTGTATACACTTACATCTCAAGAGCTTTACCCAATCGCACGTTTGTCTAACGCCTAACCGTGACAACGACATTATCCTATTCTCGATCGACAATTGTTTATTTTATAAACATTGCCTCCTACATCCAATAACACTTACTATTGAAAAACCATACATAAACTCGTATTGCCTTACAATAAGTATCATTTTACCATAAATAATGGGAACCCGATGGTAAATTTATTTTGCAAGCAGCTGAGGACATGATGTTTTGAATAGAGGTCAAAGACATATCGATGGGAGAGTGCCGTGTGAGAAAATAGACTGTTTAAATTTGTAAAGACGCTATCGTGATGTTATTGCGAAGTGACTGTACGTACGATAGTCGTGGATTCGATTCCCATTTAGTGATATAAAAAATATTTTTATTTAAGTTATTTTTATATCCTGTAAAGTCAAATAGGTATTGTCTCATAGTTACAATAGGTTGGACTGAAAAACTATTGATTCTAGAGATTAAAAATTCGTATGTTTTGTTACAATGTAGGTCCCTTATTTTTTATAGGACTATCTAAATGAATTTGTGTTCAGTAGTGAAAAGGAATTTTCACTTTAAAAGTAATTATGTTCACTCTGGGAATTACAAAGCTCAGATTGTATTGGTCAGCTGATTTTTTTATTTTACATATAAGCTTTTTGTGATTTGTAAATATGGTGAGGTAATATTGTATAACAATACAAATTAATTATTATTATCTTAAGGCCAGCGTGGCACTGGTACAGCCTCTCTGACTGTAAACATGATTGGTTATGAGTTCAATTCCGCCTCTGAGGAATGATTATTTAAATTATTTTCATTTCCCAACTTTGTTAAAACAAAGTGCGGCGTTGAGTTCCGCAGTTGACACTTTATATGTGGATTTTCGAACGGAAAATGGAAGATAGACTGTTTGCCTAACAACAAGTTCTCTTCGGCTATCCTGCCTTGAACAGAAAATTATGAAACTAAAAAATTGATATTCATATGAATAATAGGGGCATCTATTCATAAATATTGTTTACAAATATTTAAAAATACAATCTAATTAAACATAATAAACATCTTCATATATAATAGTATTAGAATTATAAAGAAGTGTTACATAGTCGCGATTTACACACTATTAATCATTAGATAGATACATGTTAAAAAACAGTTTACGTTTTATACTACATAGCAGAGTAGTCAGAGTGAACGTAGTGTCAAGACACTCTGTTCGCCGTATACTTTTATTTTATTGTTATAAGTTGGCAAACAAGCAGAAGTTCCACCTGATGGTAAGTACCTTCCCCTATAGATATCTACAAAACCAGAGGAGTTGTAACTGCCTACCTAGTGTTCAAATGAATCGTAGCCGGAACCACCCCATTCTGGGGAAAGGATGGGTGGGAATAGAGAAAGCTTGACTTACATATCATCGAACCGGAACGCATCATAAGATATTTAGCGGTTCGTCTTTGACATAATAGTGATCGCGAGCCAGTGCCAGGACGGCTCTTACGGGACGTGGTCCAGCGACGGAGGGGAATTGTACCTATTCTAACCCCGTCCCCTCACAGGGAAAAATAATACATATTGAAGACCCGGAAATATATATATATATATATATATATATTTAACTTCACGCATTATCACTCATATAGCAGGGTATTAAGACACTCCATTCTCTTGCAACAATTCCGTTCCCCACTTTCCGCCGAATTGAGGCACTGCGTGCTCAGTGGCGGAACTCAACGCCGCACTTTGCCTTGTTACCAACCCAGGAAATGAAAAAATAATATATTAGAAATAATCCATAACCCAAGTCTAAGCATAGAAATAAAACAATACAATGACTTCAAAACTTTTCAATTAACATTTCACTTTACAATAGGCACTTGTGAAGCAAAAGTTAAAATATAAATAAATTCTTAGATCGTATCATGAAATTAGTCGTCCCACCCCTGCGTCATGGCGCTTAGCGACACGCGAACTGTGATTGCGACAACGGATTGATTACATCGTGTTGTAAACTTTGTTATATTGTTTTTCTTTCCCGCATACAGCAGATTAGGCAGAGGGAACCTGAGAACCTAGTGTTAGGACACTCCGGTCCCCACTTTCCGCCGAATTGAGGCATTGCGTGATGAAACTCAGCGCCGCGCTTTGCCTTGTTACCAAAACCCACGAAATGAAAATACTAAACTGTTACATTTCCTGGAGTGTTGTTATATTATTTAAATATTTATACTACACCCTAGTGGCAAAGTGAAAAGCATCAAACTGTAAATGTCATTGGATGTGGGTTCGATTCCCACTCGGGTGAATGAATATATTAAAATTTTCATATTTCTGCTCTAGATTAAGACAAAGTATAACATTGAATTCTGCCAGTCAACTCGCTATATTTCGAAATATTGACATTGGCATCTCCCCTGTCTAACCTGCTATTTAGAAAAAGCATGACGCTACATATTATACCCCATAAATTAAAATTTAAGTTAATAATAATAATAATAGCCTTTATTCTCTGACCATGATACAATATTTCTTATATAAATATATTTTCCTTTCAGTTTGTTGATCAGGATGTCTCTTGACATAGGCCTCCCCCATTAACTTCCATTCCTCTCTGTTTTTAGCAATTCGTCTCCATCCTTTTGGTAAATCGTCCTCCCATCTTTTTATTTGACGTCCTTTTTGCCTTTTCCCATCTCTAGGGTACCATTCTATTACATCTTTTGTCCATTTCTCTTTAATCGTTCTCATAATATGTCCAATCCAATTCCATTTCAGTTTTCTTATTTTTTGTAATACGTCACTCACTTTCGTTCTTTCCCTTATCATTGAAGTTTTCCATCTGTCCTGTAGTCTTATGTTTAACATGCTTCGCTCCATGCTGCGCTGGCAAACTGCAAGTTTCTGATTATTTTTGCTTGTTGTAGGCCAAGTTTGACACCCATACGTAAGACACATACGTAAAATTTAAGTTAATTATATTTAATTAGATAATAAGGTTAACTAATTACAAAAATTAGACTTTGGATGGGCTGACTGATCTGGATGGATTACTAGAATTACTTGCCTTTTATTGTTAAAAACAGTTAAAGTTGACCAATTCAGTAACGACAAGAAAATAATAATAATAAAGTTTTCTTAAATTAATTGAATGAAAAGTCCAATTTTTTAAAATTCTCATACTGAATGAAAATTAGTGTACAATAATTCTAAATTACCATTTGTAATACCTTGGATATTTTTCTTAATAGAAATCAAACTTTATTTCACTTATTTAAAATATTTTCATATTTTTCATTATAAAATTTTTGAGATGCGGCGAGTGACCTATAGTAAAACTCTTATGACTCTATTGACTATATTGTTTTAATGAATTATAAAGACAGAAACAAATATACTTAGCTGGAATGTCGTAATATTGTCTACGTCAAAAAATGTTATAGGCTTCATTTTTGTACACTTAACTTTTATTACTAAGTAATAAATAGGTACATTAAAAACTTAATTTGGCTATTAAATCCTAAAAATTATACTGTAACTTCCTTATAAGACATTTTTTCAACGAAATACAGTATTTTCTTCACATCGATGTTCTACACGCAAAGCTTTCGCTTTGTATACAACTTCCGGCGGCGCGCCATTTCCGGTCAATGCGACCGGAAGCAAGCCGTTCCAGCTCCATGTCACCTTAAGTACGTGTTGTGATTGGTTGGATTTATGATCCTCGTGTTTCAAATTACTGTAATTGGTGTACTTATTTACAGTGTTTCACTTTGAAAGCATTCATTATGATAAAACAGACGATATGAAGAATTAAAAAAATGTATATAACTTGTTCTTTATTTATGCTTTATAATAAGCTTTTGTTACATCTGTGTAACGATTTCTCTGTGTCTTCATTAGCCAGTAGTCAGTAATATTAAATCAAAAATATTTGGATTAGATCCTCTGTAGTCTATCTCAAAAAGCTTCACGCTTGTTTCAAGCCAAAGGAGAAAAGAAAGAATCAAGCTGGAAAGAGAAAGAATCTAGTGTCAAGACACTCCGTTTTCCACTTTCTACCTGAAATCAAGAAACATTTCTATAAATAAAATATAATGTAAATGAATATTATTAACCGTAAATTCTATTTAAATTCTTATAAAGTACGTAAAGATAACCACATAAGACATACCTGGCATATGTAGGATATAGGAAAAAATGTCACCAATCATTATTATATACCTATATTGCTTATATTTAATATAGGTAGGTACTTAGTGAAGACAATACAAAAATGACACGTTTCAAGCTTACATAAACACGGCATGTGGCTGACGTGCATACGACTTTATTTACAATACAAACAAATGGTTTCCACATGACGGACAGAATGACAAGGTCTTATCCCACCAAAATAACTTGAGCCCTTTTAAACGATACAAAATTCCCCTTTAGTGTAAAATAGAGAGGTAATAAGGGCGTGGGGGGTCTTAGTATGGTGGATAAGGTAAAGTAAGCTGTGACACAATAAACAGAAGATTATTTATTTACGCTAATTATATATAGCAGATGTGAGAATGGATATACAGATAGAGAACAGTTGACGCTACAAAAGTATGTATTACAAAGGCAGTTATACTGTAATTGGTCTCCTTTATTAACATAAGTAGATGCCTATTTCAAAAGTATTTATGTAGTAACTTCAATGTGGTAAGAGGTTTGACTAAAAAGTTTTCATTTAAAATAATTTTTAATAGTAATTTTGAAATGTCGCATAACCGTTGTAATTTCAGTAAATGGAAATTTGATTTTAATTTAAAAACATTATTCTTTATTGTTGAAAGAGAATGGAGTGTCTTTACAATAGGTTCACTGGTTCCCTCTGCCTGCCCTGCTATATGCGGGATACAGCTTGAAGTTAAAAATAAAAAATAAATTACCCCACAGAAAACAAATATACTGTCCTCCACTATATCGGTAACGCCATCCATTTTTCGCCCTTATCCTTAAATAAAATAGATTTTTGTAATACAGAAAAATTGTTGACCAAAAAATGTAAACTGATGTAGATCTACAATAGATTTAGATGCTAGAACATAATAAAAATTTTTGTTTAATTGTATTTAATTATATGGCTACGCCAACTAATTACAAAAACTGATCTCTCTTGTTTCATTCAAGAGATACACATATAGACGCCAAGGAGCACATAGAGTCACTACGCTACGTGAAACTGGTAATAAGTAAAAAAAAATAATCGAGATAAGATGATTAAAACAACAGGTACGAACCATATATTAGTGATGTGTTAACAATAACAAAAAAATAAAAGAATAAATCCTAATATTCCCCTCTTTATGACATCATAGTATCTATATATAAATATGTGAAGCAAACACTTTGTACCTCCCTCCCACTTGTACCACCTCACTTGTACCACCCTCTTTACGAAAATTATGCGGACGGAGGAGCATGAAATTTGGCACACTTATAGTTTATATAACGAAGGAGTGTAGAATGCTAATATTTTTTTAAAATAATGTATAAAAAGTATATTAAATTAATAAAATAAATGTTACACACACTACCGTATACATACATTGCTAAAGACAACGCGTTGTTAACGCGTCAATTGGGACGATAATATAAAGAAAACGTCCAGCTATATTTTGTTCATATCAAGAAAGGAAATAACGCTCAATAGTAATAGAGCACGTATAAGAAACATTTCCTTCTCTACCGTTCATTATTCCTCAGTTTCGACCATTATCGAGTAAGGTAGTTTTAATTAGCCCCTCCCATTATGATTGACACGGACACCGACGCCAGCAAACTGGTACATCACGATGGTATAACTAACCCTGCTAACGACTCACATCATGCGCTCTCTAAGTGTTCGTATTGTTTGTACAAACAAAGTATTTTGACAGTCCCACGGAAATACTTGTTTGGTCATGTTTAGCGTTTCGATATATACCTACTGTTTATTTGATCGACTTACCGTGCTATGTTACTGGAAATTTTATTTGAAGAATGAGTGTGCTGTCGTTGTTTAAATGTTATATGTGAAATGGTGATGGTTCTGCTTAAATGTATTAGATATTTTATAATATTGATATTTTTATATTTAATGATTTTGTTTATTATTGAACTTTTTTTTGTTCATACATTCTATGTTATGAAATACTGTATATGGTCATATCTTCAAACATATCATTTTTATGAGACATGAATGAATGTCATAAAGTACGAGTTACTCTTTTAAATCCTACAGACCCTGTCAGTAAAAAAAAATTAAACATTACTTTTATTGGGAATCCAGTTTCCTAATCTTGATTATCAGATCTTGATATATTTAAATATATATTCATCTATTCATTGAGTCCAGTACTACTGTTGTTACATTGAGTAAAATATATGTTTGATAAATTGATTGATTTAATTTGTTGAAAGAGAATGGAGTGTCTTAACACTAGGTTCTCTGGTTCCCTCTGCCAACCCCGCTATATGCGGGATACAGCGTGAAGTTGATTCTAAAAATATTCTGACTTAAAAGCATTTTAACACAAAGAGTTAAAATATTCACATACGAGTACCTACTAAGTAACTATTAAACTTTCAATACCTCAACTAGGTAATAAAAGGTACGAGAATACAAGTCGTTATCGCCCAATATATTTTTATATGGTCACGAACCCGAGCTACGGCCTACGCTCTTATCTAACACGATCTAAGAGAATAATAATAGCAATCAACACATTTCCATGTCAACGCAGACAGACAAAATATAACAAATGACATTGGCTTATCATTGATCTTTACTGGGGAGTTTGCTGTAGGTAGTAGGGCTAGTTTAAAATGACTATTGGACCGATTACTAACAATTCTACATACGGTTCTACTATTCTATTATTATTTATATTTATTCTGCTGTAAATGTTTATATATTTTATGTTGTATTTTTTCTTCTTCCTGTAGTCCTAAGTCTAGCGGTCTAGCTAACCTAAGCGGGGCAGATGGTATCTATCCTCTGCCCCGCTGTGGGGACTTAGGACTACAAAGTCACGCCATTCTTGTCTGTCTTGCGCTTTCCGCTTAACTTCACTCCAGGTTAGCCCGATGCTCTTGGCTTCTGCAACAATCGAGCGCCACCAGGTTAGCTTGGGACGGCCACGCTTTCGTCTATCCTGGGGATTCCAGTCCAAAGCTTGCCTTGGTATGTGATCCGAATCCTTACGCAAATTGTGACCGATCCAGCCCCATTTGCGACGTCGGATCTGCAAATCGACAGGATCTACGTGGCACTCCCTCCAAAAGTCTATATTAGCGATAGTGTCCGGCCAGAAAATCTTCAGGATTTGCCGATGTTGTATTTAGGAAGTAGTAATAATATCGGCGTCGGTTTGCATTTTCTTAATAGATAATAAGTATTGTATTTAAATGATATGAGTCATTGTACGATTTGTTTCTATAATGTATTATGTATGGAATGGAAATAGAAATTGAATTTTTCATTTCCTCGGTTTGGTAACTAGGCAAAGCGCGGCGTTCAGTTCCGCCACTCAGCACGCAACGCCTCAATTCGGCGGAAAGTGGGGAACGGAGTGTCTTAACACTAAGTTCCCTCTGCCTACCCTGCTATATGCGGCTGTATCACGCAGCTATGTATATATGTTTGTATGTATAATTATTTTCAATTTCATGTAAATTATTTTCATTTAAAATCAATTACAAACAATCATGTTACAAAGTGTTGATTACTTTAACAAAATTGCTATACAATTTTATTGGTATTAATAAGATAAGGGTAACGATAACAATAATATATTCTACTTTGACCTACGGCCTACTTAGGGGACGAAATTAAGTCCAATCTTAACAGCCATCGTCACGACAATGTCGATTTACGAGGCGTGTTATAGCGTGTAATACGATGATGATGATGTAGGATACTTCTATAGTCGATACTTTGTTTTTACAAGCGACCTGGAACTACTTGTTAGGTATATGTAGGCGGAAACGGGTAGTAAAATTGTTAAAACCTGGTGACGTAGTGGTAGTCTGGTTTAGTGGCGATGGTTATGGGTTTGAATCTGAGTCGGAGAAACAGCATGTCTATTTAAATTAAACATATATGGAATTGAATAGGACATCTGTCGTGTCGCTGAGGCACTAGCGTGCGACTGTAAACGCGACAGGTTGTGGATTCGATTCCCACTCCAGGAAACGTAAAGGTTTGGTATTTTGATTTCCTGGATTTGGTAACAAGCCAAAGCACGGCGTTGAGTTCCGCCACTCAGCATGCAATGCCTCAATTCAAAAGTGAGGAACGGAGTGTCTTAACACTAGGTTCTCAGGTTCGCTCTGTCTACCTTGCTATATGCGGGATTCAGCGTGAAGCTAAAAAAAATAATATAGAATGAATGTAAAAACAGAAAATGAATACTAACCTAATATTAAATATTGTATCTAATAATAATTTCTCTACCACACATCTTTACGTTAGGCGTTAATAACTTGATGAATTGAACTTACATATACAATTGTAATATTAATAGAAACTAAAAATACTTTCCCTGAAAAGCAATAAAATTTTCGATTTATCAACTTATTCACGCCTACTACCCATATTAATCTACATTTTTTTGTAAATGGGATAAAAATGGCTCTACAGTAATCTCTATTTGTCCACATTGCTGTCACCTGATTGGTCGATAGCGTCTCTATGTCGCTCATTTGTCACCAAGGTTCCAGCCAATGAGCGCGCTGCACTGACAAGTGTCACCAAACTGTCGCCTTATGTACCTGCTATTGTTGGATCCTGTATTGAAAATGACATCCGTTTTGTATATAGAAACATTATGAAGTCATATATTTATTATATCTTGTGTCCCTGTTGACGCGTTAACAACGCGTTGTCTTTAGTAATGTATATGTCACTTTATAACATGCTTGTCAAACCATGGTAGTGTGTGTAGCATTTATTTTAATAATTTAATATATGTTTTATGCATTATTTTAAAAAGATATCATCATTCTGCACTGCCTCGCTATATAAACTATAAGTGTGCCAAATTTCATGCTCCTCCGTTCGCGTAATATTCGTAAAAAGGGGTCCAAAGCTTTTCTTTCACGTTACATATAGAGTGTTTTTCTTTATTAAATATCAGTTATATTATTAGTAAGTATTATAGTTATTTTATTACAAGAAAAAGTAAATAATAAAAATATTCTACGTCACTATTGTAAATTGAAGGCGAAAAAAAAATCTTTCTATAAAATTAACGTTTAACATTCTTGTTCAAACAAACCTACATGCTTTTATAATATCACGTATTTACAAATTCGTGAAATCATTACAAAGTTAAAAAAAATCGAAAGCCATGGATAATTTTGGTACATTCATATGTAATTTCATTGCTGGTCACAATACATAATTGTTACACTCATCACGCAGAATGAAACAACAAAAAGGACACGATTTCGTCCTAAATCAAGCGTGACTTTCAAAGGGCGGTATGTGGGCTGCGCAATCGTTTATAACCCGACTAGATTAAAAACACACTTGTATTCGTTATAATGTTATAAAAATGTATATTTTGGGTTACCTTTTCATTTGGTTGTGTTATAGCGCAGTGTGCCAATTGCCCGGGGTCGGTGGAAATAGCATGGCTGTATCATTGTTATACAAAGTGCAGCTGTTCTCTTCCCTAAGGGTAAAAAAGACGTTTTGTATATGTTTTTTTCGATACGCTTCGAAAGCCCTTTTAGCGGTCACCGGGACAGACGCCTCCTGCTTGCGTCGTGATACGATGTACTGGGCCCTCTCGATTATACTGAAGCGCCTAAAGTAATGGATTATTTACCGAATTTATAATTAATAAAGTTTTTTTTTTGGACTTTTATTGGATGTATGTTATTGTTACTTTGGGGACTTAAATTCTATAATTTTTTTGATATATTTTAAGGGAAGTAACGTATATAATTTGGCTATAGACGTAGATATATTTGAAACCGTCATATTTAAGCACTATATAACATCCTGTGATCATATGTAAAATAAGTTAGTTGAGACGGATTCAATTCTTCTTTTAGAGGAGGAATTCTTCTTATAGAGGAGGAAAAGAGTCTTCTTATAAACAAATAATATGTTCTATATGAGTAACATTTTTTTTATTTAATAAAGTTACTAACTAATTATAGACTTGACAAGCAAATCAAAGGGCTCTTGACATACATAACTTCACGCTGCATCCCGCATATAGCAGGTAGGCAGAGGGAACCTAGTGTTAAGACACTCCGTTGCCCACTTTCCACCGAATTGAGGCATTGCGTGCAGAGTGGCGGAACTCAACGCCGCGCATTGCCTTGTTACCAAACCCAGGAAATGAAAAGTTCCTTTAAGTCTTGGAGTGGGAATCGAACCAAATATTGAATAGATACTTGATTATGTAACGACAAAATCATAAATTTTAATAAGACATTTAAGAATACAATTTAATTTCTACAAAAAGACTTTCAAGCAGCATATATTAAAAATTCCAATAAGCAAGTTTCAAAAATAGCCATATTTGAAAGATAATTATGATTTCCATATGAAAGAGCTATAGAACTTTGACAAACAAACAAACGATTTATATTAGAACTAATAAAGGAAGGGGTATTATTATATCAAGTGTCCTCAAGCACCCAGCCGCCATTTTGTTTTTTATTATTCGCCATCTTGAATAATCTCTTTTGAGCATATATTAATCCGTTGGGAACAGCAGATGTTGTGACGTAGCCTAGGGTGCAGTGCTCCTTAAGTTATAGCTTGTACGGTGGTAGACAGTGATTCGGCATTTTGTTGGAAATTATCGATAACTTTGTGATATATGTATATATTTAGAAAGAAATTGTATGTGAATTTGATAGAGTTTTTTACGTTGTTTTAATTTCGTTTTTAACAAGTGGAAAAGGTAAGAAGTTTAATTTTCTTGTCTGAATGTTATTTTTTTTGTAAGCTCTACTTTTGTTTGGTTATATCTAAAGATTTTATTCTAAACGTGAGCAAACTAATATGGAGTTGGTGATAACAATTAATGTTTAATCAATTTAATAAGAAGTACGTTTTGTATGAAGAAAAACGCTGCTATATTAAAAATTTAAATTGAAGCATATCTTAGTAAATCAATTTACTTAATAAAATAAATCATTCTGAAACAGAATTTTTATTAATTTTAATGTTCTTTTCATATTTTCATACAAAAATTTGCATTACTAAAGTGTTATTTAAAAACAAAGATTTTGTTTAAACAGATCATCGTGGCGCAGTGGGTTTAACATCTTACTGTTGGTTGTAGATTCGATCTCGCTCTGGGCAATGCTTATATTCAAACTATCACCATTTCCTTGCTCTGGTACGGTTACGTTGAGTTCCACTCAATGTGCAACTTGATTTCAGGCCGAAAGTGAAAAACGGAGTGTCTCGACACTAGATTATCTTTGATTTCACTGCTATGCGGGAAAAACCGATTTGCCACTAAATTTAAAAAACAAAAGATTTTTTTTAGCTTCACGCTGTATCCCCCATATAGTAGAGAAGACAGAGGGAACCTGAAAACCTAGTGCTAAGCCACTCCGTTCCCCACTTTCCGCCAAATTGCGTCATTATATAGCGTGGCGAAACTCAACGCCTCGCTGTCTTGTTACCAAACCCAGGACTAAACTTTTATATTTCCTGGAGTGGGAATCGAACCCACAACCTGCCGCATTTACTGCACGCTTGTGCCTCTGCGCCACGACAGGCGTTAACAAAAGATAACATATATATAATATCTATATTATATGCAACAGTTCAGTTTATAATAAATAAAAAAAAAATCGTTTGAAGTAATCATTTATGAATTGGGTACTCTCATTTTTTAATTAGTAGGGACTTGATGAACCCATATAATATTCATTGAAACATAACGACGCTTTATAAATAGATGGTTATGAAACATTTTAATTATAAAAATGAGCCTTTTGAATGGAAAATGAGATGTTCTATTAATATATAAGCTAGATTATTTTATATTTTTCTATATATGCATGTATGTATATGTATATGTTTGTAAATGGGTCAGTTCGTTGGTAGAGTGGGTATGGAACGGTAGTGATGCTACTTTAGGTACTGTTATGGTATTAAATTTTGCTGGAAATTTTGTTTCAACAACATAACATGTTTTTTATGTAGAGAAGACAAGTAAAAAATATCCTTTCTCTCCTTAAGTAATAAAGTTACTAATTTACTTTTAAGTTTTAAACTCCAACACACAACACTCCAGGAAATGTAAAATTTAGTATTTTCATTTCTTGGGTTTGGTAACAAGGCAAAACGTGGCGTTGAGTTCCGCTACTCAACACGCAATGCCTCAATTTGGCGGAAAGTAGGGAACGGAAATGTTGAAAGAGAATGGAGTGTCTTAACACTAGGTTCTCTGGTTCCCTCTGCCTAACCCGCTATTTGGGGGATACAGCGTGAAGTTAAAAAAATCACGTTTTAAACTAAGTCTTCAATTGCACTGGAAACAATATTTTACCTGTCAGTTGACTGTAAGCCTTGTGGTGCGCTATTCTCTTGTTTAGCAGAAAGTAGGGTAAAATATAGGTTTTAAGCTTTTAATTCATTCTTTAACACACCAAATTCATTTTCTTTGTCAAATTCATCATATAACTCGTTTTTTCTAACTTCAAATTTTGAAATTCATCCTATACCATACTTTCATACTTACAAAAGAATTAATGTGAAATATGGAAAGTTGACTTTGGAAGAATTAATTTTATTTTTTAAAACTTAAATACTCATATCTTTGAGTTTTCTTTGAAAAATAAAATGCTTTCCTAAAGTAGTTTTTTACAGTTACTTATTATGACAATATTTCATTATTAATAAATATATTTGTACATTATATAATATTTTCATTATATAGCTTTCTATATACATAAAATGGTAACTGAAACAGGGTATTTTAATAAAACTTCTCCTTTTGCCTGTCCTTACCCTTTGTATGGATGGACAGGCAGCTGAAACTTTGATGTGGGTGCGTTGACGCCAACCCTAATGCTCCCGGCACTATAATACATATTACATAGCTTAACATACAACTACTTATATTTACTATGATCTTTTATATGTAAACAAGTAGTCGCCTGCGGTTTCGGTTGCGTGGTCTTTGTGACCTTACTATTTCCATTTTAATGTCTCGTAGTTTAGGCTGTAAAATAAAAAAAGATATCGTTTTCCTATTCCCGTAAAAAATTAGAAAAATTTTCGATTCCTTCTTCGTTCCTTTACAATCCTTAAGAAACCTTCGTACTAAAGTTTAGTTTCACATAGGAAGTCAGTATATTCGCGTTGGGTCGACTGCCACTCACTCAAAATACGTAAGAGTTTTATATATTTTGATTTAAATATACATATATACGAGACACCATAGTGGTACGATTAAGATATCTTTGATTACACACAATAGCTTTAAATTAGCTTTGCTTAAAATTAGTGTAGACTTTAGATTGCTGGTTAGATTTTAAGAACTTTTAATTCGATCGAACAAACCTAACAAGTAATATTTATAAATGGGAGGAAAAGTGTATAGGAAGAGATATATGACTAAGTCCTTTTTAAATACAACAATACAGTGGTATTGTATGAAGAACAAGTTATCAAAATAAAAAATAGCCTTATTATGACTTCAGGGTAGAATTTTAACTTTTAACTGGACTTAAACTCAAAATTACATGCAATTGACAGAAACCTAGTTATTTTAAAGCATTTTACAGTTAAAATGTATACATTGTTAGCAAATAAAATGTATACAGATATACGAGTAAAGCCGTGGGCGATATGATATACAAGAGTTAGTAAGGCGTAAATCTAATGATCAACAATTACAAGTGTCGGCGCGTCGTGTGTTTCTCAGCGCAATCACGACCGTACCGCCTTCTCTTCGCTCCCTATCAAGATGCTGTGTGCTTTAAGTTATAAGAAAATATTATTTTTTATTTTTTTATAGCAAAATATAGTTAAAGGGGTATAGTTTTTGCTTTCCTATATTGTATTTTTGATTCTGCTCGTTAAATTTAATTAGTTATTTTAAAAGAACTCCTTAATTTAACAACTAGCTATCCCGCGGATTAGTTGGTGTAAACTTTATAACCGAATATCCTATTTTATGCGGTTTTTATAGTGATTTTGAGAAATCTTCTTTTAGTAGTACTTCCCTGCACTTCTCAAGGACGCTACTTGTCGAATTTCAGCTTTAAGCACAAGATTATTTTATTTCAGGCAGAACGTATTTACGAAAACGCAACAGTATTCAAAAACATCAAAAACAAAATAAAATACAGCTATCAAACACCATTACTCCTAAACTTTAAAACCTCTACAAGTATATAAGGCAATTTAAATCATTCGCGCATTGTCTAAGTATCGAACCGTAACAAAGTCTAAAAATGTTACACCCAATATTATCATTCGGTAATGATTGCACACTAATGCCTAATGATTAATGATAGCTTTATTGTCTTTAACAAGAGATATTGGCCACGATTTCTTAATTCTATAATTAGATGAGGCAAGGAGAGCAAATTTGGGATGAATGATCGTTCTTTATTTAATCGTGATCGTGCTGATTTATATGTGCAGTGCAAAGGTGAATAAGATCACCGCAAGGTTGTTATTGCTTCGATTTATCACAAAAGTAACACATCTGCCAATATTACTTGGGTTACGTTTGATTTATGATTTTTGTAAATTAATTTGAATTAAAGTGACCTGTTAAAAGATAGTTACCATTTAAAAGTTAGGTATATCAACTTCTAACACATGGGCGCAGGATAATTATAGTAGAAAGATTTAATAAATTATATCTAGATGCAAGATATACGTTTTTATGTAATTGATCTATTTTAGTACATTAGGAACTGTTCAAGTTTCAAATAACTTTGTTCTCATATACCATTAAGATATATACGATAGAAGGTAAAGAATGTAACTTAAAAAAAAATTATTTTATATATTATTTTAATGTAGGTACATTATTTATTTAATTCTATGAACCGCATAGAATTAAAACTTCCTATATCTCCAGAGAATACAAAAAACTAGAAATATAGATATCCGAAAAAAAATCCAACATCATAGACGCACTCTTTTATAGTCTAGTACAAAAGTGGAAATGGGCAGGACATATAGCCTGATACCCTGACAAAAGGTGGACACTCCAAACGACAAAGTGGAAAGGTCCAACAGAGAAGAGGAGCGTAGGAAGACCAAGGAAAAGATGGGTGGATGACATCAAGAAAATAGCAGGAGAAAACTGGATGGAAGTTGCCAAAAACCGCATAGAATGGACCAAGTTGGAGGAGGCTTTTATCCAGGAGGGCTACACATCGAAATCTAAGTTTTATATTTTATTTATTTTTATTTTTATGTATAAGAAAAATGTATTATACGGTGTGTAGATCAATAAAGCTATATTATTATATTATTATTACATCTCCAAAGACATTCCAATGACACGATTTAAAACTCAAATAACACCTATCGAGGCCCTTGATCTAAAGTATGTATGGAGTTAAGTAACTATATTTGAATAAACCGGAAGTTAGTACATTTTACATAACAGAGAAGTTTTCATATTACGTTTTTGTTTAGGAATATCAAATCATAAAATTGGTTCTATGATAATGAAGGTAATTTGGATTTTAAATAACACGATGCCAGTGCGTATCGCCGTATCGGCGTAACGGCGTCAAAATTACTGATTTTGGGCATAATTTAATGTAAAACATGGTTTAACTGGGAAAGTAGATCTGATATATTTTAAATAGCGATCATTTACTTTATGTTACGTTGTTTTTGTATCTAATTTGTTTTTTACAAATTTACATTTATTATATGGACATAGAAGCACTCTCGTTCATTAAAAATATAATGATCATTATGAATTATCAGTATGAATAATCAATCTTCTTCTTCTTCCTAGCATTTATCCCGGCTAGCCAGGGTCTGCCTTCCTACTCAACCTACTCCACTTTGCACGATCTGCATCACGGTTGGTTAGTCCATTGGCTCTCATATCCTGCTTCACGACATCCAGCCATCGCTTCCTTGGGCGTCCGGGGGGTCTAACTCCAGGGACTAACTCCAGGGGTCTTTTTTTGTATGATAATATAATAATATAATAATCATCATAATTATATTGTCCATTTATCTCTTTTTCCTATTAACTTCAATTTTAATTTTAAACATTCGCATAACATTCGTAATATTAAACTAGTTATCACCCGCAACACGTTTTCAAACAACTCTTTTTCTCGTTTTCGTAGGAATTTTTGTGAATCAGCTTAGTTCGTTTCTTCACTCTCTAAGGAATCTGTACGCTAAATTTCGACTTTCTACGCCCAGTAGTTTCGACTGTGAGTTACCTGTCAGTCATTTAACGAGTAACGAAAGAGCTTTTCGTTGATTTACGTTCATGCCTAGTATATATAAAGTTTTATGTATCTATCTTATTTAAATAAAGCACGACGTTGAGTTTTCGCTATTTAACACGCAATCTTTTTATAGGTCACACTATTGCTTAGTAACAAAATATAAGTTATAAATATTGCTTATATAAAGAAAATTAAAGAAAATATTTTAAATAACGCCTGTCGTGGCGCAGAGGCACAAGCGTGCGACTGTAAACGCGACAGGTTGTGGGTTCGATTTCCACTCCAGGAAATCTCCAGGAAATGTTAGTATTTTCATTTCCTGGGTTTGGTAATAAGGCAAAGCGCGGCGTTGAGTTCCGCCACTCAGCACGCAATGCCTCAATTCGGCGGAAAGTGGGGAACAAAATTGTTGTAAGAGAACGGAGTGTCTTAACACTAGGTTCTCAGTTTCCCTCTGTCTACCCTGCTATATGCGGGTTACAGCGTGAAGTTAAAAAAAAATGTTTTAAATATACAAAGCAAAGCTGTCTACCTCTATATAGAGTCTAATAAATCATACCACGTTCTAGTAGACACGTTATGTCATCATGGCGTCTTCCGTACCAAATAGCTTCCATCGCTCGCCATAAATTACTCAATTATCTCTACCATATAATTAACTGCGTACGAAATTTTTAATAATCAATCTCTAGAAAGAAAGTACAGTTAGACGCAAAGTTACATAAAAAATAATGAGCGCATTAGAATATGTGAAGTGTTCGGAGCTTTAATGCGATGGCAGAGCTATGAAATCAGCGATTATTGACTTTTGAGATATAAAACATGAAAAAATAGATTTTACTTGTATTTTATTGAATAAGGAATATTTGTACATAATATAATACAAATTAATTAGTTATTTAATTATTAAATGCCGATTGTAGTAATTTTATACGTCCATACATACATAGCTTCACGCTGTATATAGCATATAGCAGGGTAGGCAGAGGGAACCTAGTGTTAAGACACTCCATTCCTCACTTAAAATAAATTTATAACCAGTTGTTTTAAGCAATTTCTAGAATTCGTCTAGTTTTTGGTTGTTCCTTAATTTAATAAGAATGTCCATATTAAAAAAAAAGACGCGAATAAACCACAAAGGTAGGTAGGAGGTATTATATATTTTTATATTACTGTGAATTCCTAAATAGTAAGTACTATTTACATATGTTAGAAATGGAAAAACAACAAATTTATGGTAAACAACGTATTGAAAGAAATTATAAATGAATCTCTAATTTCAATGCCTCACTAAGACAAGTTGCATGATTGTATTGGAGATCGTGACAGATGTTCAGATGCGATCGTGTGAATTTGATAGTGAAATATAATGTTAGACTACTGGTACGTACTGGACACAAAACATACATATTTTTTTATTTAGCATATTTCTTGCATTTCGCTAATTATTATTTTCCAAGATAATTCATAGAGTGACGTAGCATAGCTCTTAGTTGTAATTAAAACCTATACTGCTTTCTAAACCGGTGGTAGCTTCTTATAGGACTGACAATACTGACATTTTTATGTCGTGTACTTAGGTGTCATTCATTATTTATTTTTGTCTGAATGACTGATTGAGTTATTTACTTGTCCACAGTAAATGTATGTAAAATATGTTATTAGGAATAGTTTACCTCATTAACTTATTAAAAATATTAAGAAAACGTAACTTTGGACTATTTATCATGCTCATTGCTCTTGAAGACCCATATTTTTTTTTATATAATTATATTTTTGGTTAGCTATTTTTGTGCTATCTCTACGCGAGCTCCCGAAATCGTGTCGATCTTCGACAAAATAATCCTTACCTGTCAAATACAAGGTATAAGCAATGAGGGCGAAAGCGTGTAGCACATGATTTTAATTATACTAACGCCCAGTGTATCATCCAACTACTTTCTACTCACGATCTAACTTTACATGTGGAAAAAACATAAAATTACTTTTTAATTTTGTAAATACATATATTCTTTTATTTAAATTGAAAAAAAGATATTGATTTCTTTACTATTAAAGTTGTCTAAATAGTTAATAGGTCACAGTTATAGCTTTTGATTTGCTAAATATATAAATATTAAAAAGTTCCGCCACTCAGCACGCTATGCCTCAATTCGGCGGAAAGTGGGGAACGGAGTGTCTTAACACTAGGTCCCCTCTGCCTACTCTGCTATATGCGGGATACAGCGTGACGCTAAAAAAAATCAATTTTCACTTAGTAAAATAATTATATTTAAGTTATTCTTATCTTTTTCAGTCTGAAAAGTCAAAGTTCTCATTGAATTCCGCTATAAATTAACGCAATATCACAAAAACAAAATAAATAACATTTTTAAACCGAAGCCGAGCAGCGGAAAGTGGGGAACAGAGTCAACACTAGGTGCTCAGGTTCCCTCTGCCTACCCTGCTATATGCAGGATACAGCGTGAAGCTAAAAAAAAGTTAAACCAACTTTTCCCATGAGTATATAAATTTTGATACACTTTAATATATTATGAAATATTCTCCAAGTTAAATGACGTAACCCTTACAACGTCACGTACCCGCCGAGGCGACCCTGTTTAATTAGTGGTGGGTAGAAATATTAATGAAGTATCTGATAGACATATTTAAAGCCTCCGACTTTTGGGATTTCATGTCTGAAAGCATTATGTTATTTAATTTAATAAGCGAGGGTGAAACTTGTAACGCTATCTAAAATTTGATGCGGAAAACTATTGTATGCCATCTACATGTGTATGTATTTTAGTCGTAGTTGCTTCTTATGAATTTTGATATAAGGTTATTATTATTTTCAAGGCCTGTCGTGGCGCAGAGGCACAAGCGTGCGACAGTAAACGCGACAGGTTGTGGGTTCGATTCCCACTCCAGGAAATGTTAGTATTTCCATTTCCTGGGTTTTGTAATAAGGCAAAGCACGGCGTTGAATTGCGCCACTCAGCACGCAATGCCTCAATTCGGCGGAAAGTGGGGAACAAAATTGTTGTAAGAGAACGGAGTGTCTTAACACTAGGTTCTCAGGTTCCCTCTGTCTACCCTGCTATATGCGGGTTACAGCGTGAAGATAAAAAAAAATGTATCTTTTCAATTTTATGAGTTTCCTGCATATAACAGCATGGGTAGTGCTAAGATACTTATTCCCTATTTTCCACTTGTATTGCGTGTTTAATTAGAACTCAGCGCTGCGCTTTATTATCTAAGATTATTTTAATGTTAAATTCTAATAAGATAAGATAAGTGATAGAAAAGTTGTAGACTTTTATATTAGAACAATGAGTCCTCATTTTCTATGATATCTACGTCCGTATGTCCCCCAGTTAAGCGATATATCCCGTGGTGTACTCAATATACCTACCTGCTGATTTAACATAAATTACAGACAAAAAATCCAATATCCATACAAATACAATTACAAAACAAAAAAATCCACTTTAAACGGCTATATTTCACTGCTACGAAATTTCATATTATAAACTCTACGCGCAATTTTGTCAAAATTTACAAGCATTAATATCAATATGTGGGGCAAAAAGGCCCTGTAATATCCTCCGGGTCCCTCCCGGCTTTATTTATCAAAGCCGACCCATAACCCTTTCGTCGTTACGCGAATTAAATTTCTTTTGCCGTCATTTCCCGTGCATTATCTCGGTTAAAATCATAATGTGAATCACACAATGGCGGGGCTTGTTTGGCCCGCTTTATTAATGTTGCCTGAAGAATTTTATTAAATTGTAACGTCGCGCTTAAGGGTTAAAGGACGGATAAACAATGGAAAGAATAGAGATGTTTTTAAGCAACGGTGGGTAGGAGTGATTGTTGCATTAAATGGTAAATGTATGGTGAGTACTAAAGGAACAATCGACTTTGCAAGCTTTTATTTTGTAGTCTTTTTTTGGTTGAATACTTTACTTGCTTCTTTTTATGTCAAAATTAGATAAATTCTTCTTTTTTCTACAAAATCGTGATGAATACTTAAAAGAATTAAAAGATTATAATAGAATCTATTTGTGATAAAACGGGGGACTCATATATTATCCCATCATAACATATATTGACATTAGGTTCTTTGGCCTTGCCTTTTTTTTTCTCGAATGTGTAGTGTATGCTGTTGGCCTTATTGGCCTCTACAGCGTCACCGGTTTTTGTGGGGGCCGAAGTGCTCTGACCCTGGCTTGGCCTCCGAGGAGACCATCAACTTAGAACTGCAGTGTCGCAATTGCGCCTCCTGTGAGGCCGAACCTCGGGCCTTGTTATACGGGAAAAACACTAAAAGAGCTGAAAAAAAACATACATCTAAAAATGGGAGACAAGTTCAATATTAAAAACACGCGTGGTTTTCAACTTCGTCGATAAAATAATCGCAATAAGGGTTTTAACATCTGTATCATATAGGGTTAAGTTATGTAGATAACTCTGAAATTTATATATACTAAAACTCTGTACTATTACATACTTACTAACTAAACTATATTGTACCTTTTATATTTTTCCATATACATGACTATATCGGATGATTAATTATAATAACTTTTAAATATTCGCCAAAGGAATATACTTATAAAGCGTCTCTTGAATTATTTATCTCCCAGGCACTCAAAGTTCGCTAAGCTCGGCCAACTGGCGCACATTATAATAATGAGTTTTCAACAGCAGGCATTTTTTCTGAAAAAAAGGCACATTAAACGACTTTGTGTAAACATCTAAGCCATATTTATGTTTTGGTACATGTTTCTTATCCTGCCTTCTAATCTATTATAGTCAACAATTATCCGTAATTTCAGCGGTATGCAGGATGAAACTATCGGTTGATAGACATTCGTTTCTCTACTATTCTTGGATTTAGATGCTCAGACTAAACATTTTGTAAATAATATATTATTACATGTATTTACGCCTTAAAATACATATTATAAAATTGGAATTGATTAATATATTTAGCTACGTTTTTATCTATTTCTTGGGTTTGGTAACAAGGCAAAGCGCGGCGTTGAGTTCCGCCACTCAACACGCAATGCCTCAATTCGGCGGAAAGTGGGGAACGGAATTGTTGAAAGAGAATGGAGTGTCTCAACTCTAGGTTCTCTGGTTCCCTCTGCCTACCCTATATGTGGGATACAGCGTGAAGTTAAAAAAAAAGAAAAAATATTTAGTTATGTACATTTAATAACTGTGTAATTATGGAGGGACGTGCCTCCTGCTATCAATTGTGCAACACGCTTCATAATAATACAGTTTAAAAACTGCTTTAAATACGAGTACATGTTCTTGGTAATTTTTATTATTTTAATATTATATGGGGTAAAGTAATAAAAATTAGTATTTTTCATACAACTTGTATCATTCGTTAAAATCTTGTGATAAACAATATAAAATTTGAAACAGTGAAAGAGGCAAACGCAAACCCTTCCTAAATTCTTAAGAAAACAGCCAAGATTCCAAAGTAAACACTTGAGATGCCCCCCTAATCTCCCTCCAAATTGCCGTCTACAATATTTGCATAACTCATTACGCTGCATCCATATTTAATTACAATATTTCCTTCTACCGAAAGTTGCTTAACAATCAATAATGATTTTTGTTACATTCATTAGGTAGCAGTCAAAAGTGACATTAAAGTATGTTTAATATTATTTAATATTTTCATTTCCTCGTTCTGTTAACAAGGAAAAGCTCGGCATTGAGTTCCGCCACTCAGCACGCAATGCTTCGAATGGTAGAATGGAATGGAACGGAGTGTCCTAACACTAGGCTCTCAGGTTCCCTCTGTCTACCCTGCTATATGCGGGATACAGCGTGAAGCTAAAAAAAAGTAATAACCGAAATTCTTACTAAAAATCCAATATTTTAAAATCTCATAATAAATTACTACAAAAAAAGGAAATTATATCTACTAAAATTACAATTACAAGTGGAGTGAAAATAAATATAACCTATTAAGAGTGCTTAAGTCTCCCCAAACACGGTGCTCCAAATCGATTGGCATTTCCACGTCCCGAATTCTGGAGAACACGACTAATGGTTGAGCAAATTTCATCTGTTTGATTTTAAATAGTCATTCATTTTATTGAATAAATGTTTGTTATGTTATACTTAAGCTTTAAGCTTGTGTTTTTTATTTGAATGTATTTTGTTTTTATATTTATTTGTCTCTTATTCGATGCTTATTATATTATTGCAAATTTTACACAAAATCTTTAAAAATTGTCAAGTTTATTGCTGTAAACGCTAAAAGTACTGAACAAATATCAATGAAACTTTGATCGATATTCGTTCAGTCGTTTTTGCGTGAAAGAGGAACAAATAGCTATCCATCCTCACAAACTTATGCCATTTTAATATTAGTAGAATTTTTATTTGCCCGTATTAAGGACAAAAAGAAAAATAAAAATTAAAATATGTATATAAAAAAAACCGTTTTATTTATAAAAAAATATTTACTTTTACTTTAACCAGACCAGGAAAAAATATTTATAACTAAAGTAAATTGAATTAAAATATAGACGTACATATATAATTGTATACCTAAGCTTTCCATTGCATGCGTATTCGAACCTGTTACCAAAGTAAGCAATCAAATACATCACCATTAGACCATCTTGTACCATCAACTATCTTGAAAAAACTACCTCTATTATTTCTAAATACCTAGCCAAAAATAAAATATATTACATAACATATACTATAATAACTGAAACGTAAATTGCAGTAACGACACTTATCTCCCTAATCTCCCCACGAATCCATACTTCAAACGACGGCACTTGCGCTAATGCGTGGCTCACACGAGTACGCGAGCCAGCACGCGGAAATCAAAACCTAAAATTACATAGGATCAAGATCTAAGCTAATATGAGGCAATTCTAGGAACTGCGCGTTTTCACTTAGATCGATGTACAAAGTTCTATGTTTCTAATAATAACTACTACGGTTTCACTTTCAAATCACTTTTTGTTGGTAATGCTAGGTAGATACTAATTTTAGCTATTTTTATGTCGTTTGTATTAGGTTGATCGGATTTTTTAGAGGAATCATTGAAAAAATAGTTTAAAATAGTAAAAATCACGCTTTTATAGCTAATTTAATGTTAACTTCACGCTGTATCCCGAATATAGCAGGGTATGCAGAGGGAAATAGAGAACCTAGTGTTAAGACACTCCATTCTCTTTCAGCAATTCAGTTCCCCACTTTCCGCCAAATTGACGAATGAAGTTAAAAAAAATATATGTTATTGAGTGTGGGGAACGGAGGGTCTTAACACTAGGTTCTCAGTTTCCCTCTGTCTACCCTGCTATATGCGGGATACAGCGTGAAGCTAATAATTTAATGTTAGCCTAGTGTAGTGTTTAGCTTTTAGCGTGTAATTTTGTAAATGATAAATTATATCCTTTTTTTTGATAATAATTTCCCCAAGAGAATCAAACCCAGAACCAATAGTATTTGCAGTGATTCCCAGTCCCACTGTACCAGGATTGCCTAAATATAATATTATTAAAATATTCTAATGCTAATATTTGACGAATATGAATTACATACACATGATTGTATTGACAAAGTGCACTTAAAGCTAGGATTACAAAACGGCATACGTCCCGCACCCATCCAACAAAACTACTTCATACAAATATATATTTTCAGTCAATTTCCTCTATGCTAAGCCAATATAGACCTTGTGTGGTTACAAAATAGGAAGGATAATAAGTTTTTTTAGTTTATGAATAGTGCAAAGGTCCAGTATTTGAATAGATTGAAAATGTATGGATATAGAACTGGAGTATTGAAAGTGCTCTCCAGATCGGATTATGTGCGTTGGGTAGTGTCGCGTGATAGCTTTATGCGCGAATTATAACTATAAATTATATTCTAAAATTAGCTTTTTTAGATTTGAGATATTTTTCAAGGGACTTCAAAGAAAACAGA
Source organism: Philaethria dido (assembly GCA_033558755.1). Lineage (NCBI taxonomy): Eukaryota > Metazoa > Arthropoda > Insecta > Lepidoptera > Nymphalidae > Philaethria > Philaethria dido. Next base: position 293,679 of record JAKGSA010000458.1, read on the forward strand.
GGTTCTCAAGTCGACTGTATTGTTTTTATGTGTGTTACCGCAAAACTTTTTACTGGGTAAGTCAATTTTGGTGATTCTTTTTTTATATGATAGCTAGAACTTCTGATGTAGTGACATTTAGATATACTTAATATAGGACGAGTAGTTTTTGAGTTATTCGTAATAATTGTGCTTTTTAAAGCATTTTGTTTGAGGTTGGTTTTCTTTTTGTTAAAATTTTTATTATTTAAAAAAAAAATAGGTGACAAATATATTTTTTTATGTTTTTTCCACATAGAAACCGAAGACTATATCAAATTCTTTTTTTTCCTAACCAGATCAACTGAACCCGAAACTATCAAAGATTTTTTTAATTCAATGTAGATATTTGTTAAACAACTTATTATAAAAATAGCTTGTAATTTTAGTTCATAATATAATTACCTAATAATTCAAATTTACACCAGAACATAAAATATTAAAAATCTGAATTGTTCTTTAATACGTTAGACCGTTTCCAATGACGACACGGTGGCAATGAATTCAATTTTAGCGGGGTTGGGTGCTATGGGAACAGAGTCCCCTATTGCGTTTCATACCGTACGAGACAAGTATATAGTTACTATCTAAATTATTTTATACATATATGCTAAAGTTTATAGATTATATTAATATGACCATAGTGGTACAGCGTCTGACTCTAAGCGCGAAGGTTGTGAGTACGAATCCCACTCGGGAAAATGAATATAAAATTATTTTTTTTTTATTTTCTCCGCGCTGGTTAAATTATGACTGCCAAGAGAAAGCATGGCGTCAGATAACACCTCCCAACATATAACGTCTCGAACTTATCTAACCTAATCTTAGGTTCCTTTATTTATTCTACTGTTTTTTTTTTTTTTTTTTTTATTGATAACGGACGGCAAACGAGCAGAAGGACCACCTGATGGTAAGTGGTTACCTTCGCCCATAGACATCTACAACACCAGAGATGTTGTAGATGCGTTGCCAACCTAGAGGATACGCCTGTAAGCGAGAAAAGGCGTGAAGTGCTTTTTAAGTAGTATTCGTTTGGAAATTAGGAA
>JAKGSA010000459.1:11622-166157 GCA_033558755.1 Philaethria dido
TGAAAATACTAAATTTTACATTTCCTGGAGTGGGAATCGAACCCACAACCTGTCGCGTTTACAGTCGCACGCTGGTGCCTTTGCGCCACGACAGGCGTTAATAGCTGACTAATTTATTTTTATGTCATATGACATGACATAAAACTATGTTATGGTAAAGACAATGATTGTAAAAATTACAAAAAATACGTATACAGATAAGTATTGCACGAAATTTAGCGCACAAAAAGTTTTTTCTGTTTTTTTTTGCCTTCACTACATTACTGGCTGTACCAATTTGATTATATTTTTTTTAAATGATAGCTAGTGCTTCTATATCCTTAGTGGCGAGTTCAAGCAATTTTTATTGAAGCTGGTTTTCTTTTTCTGTTAAAATATTAATTGCAATTTTAAATTGACATACTCGTACATGTTGTACTTACAGTAATTCTTACTTCGCTATTAATAATATTCCATGGTTCAGGTAAATAATATACAATTAGGCACACCAAGTTATGTTCCGTAATACGCTTCTTATTACTCATAATTGTTTGAACTGTTGAATAACGAAATAATATTTTTATATATGAATTGCCACCATTTCCTTAATAGATTAAATAAATAGCATATTAAAATTAGTATAGTTTTTAAATCATTTTACTTCATAATAATTTATTATAAATTTTTAATAAAAATGTCAAGAAATTGGAAACGATGGAAGAAATTAAGATGAGTGACTTTTAATTAGAATAAGGGCTCTATTAATAATTATTGAATTTGAGTTCTCACGATTTTAATTCTCTTATTAAGAAATTCACTCAAATACAATTTATTTTTTATTTTATTTATTTATTTACTTCTATTACAAGTAAACCTTAACCTATAACAATAGCAGTTTAAATCACAATAATATTTGCAATTAAAGGATAGGCTAACAGAAATTGATGAATCCCTACCCTCCGTACTAGTTTTACTGTATGACGGTAGGATATATTGTAAGTGATTAAATCAATAAAGAAATTTTCTGAAATAAATCAGAACCATCCAAAACCAAAACTTGTCATGTTTGCACTCACATCGCATAATTTCCTTGAAAATTGCCAATAAATAAAAATGACAACCCATCATGTTCGTGTCCACGCAGCAGCATGCAGATGTACTTGTATTACATAACATAACGTATATATTACACTAATAACCATTTAGTGTGCCGGCGGGCCTGCGCGCGCGCATCTGATTGATGCTTTTATAATTACAGCGATTTCGCGCTCGTTGCCAGGGAAATATCATTTGCAAGCTTTATGCCAACGTGAGGGAACGCCCATTAAACGGTAAACGCTATAACATTAAGCGATAGGAAAGGACGTCACGAATAAGCTATATTGTGTTGTAAGATTTTACCATGGATTTTGTTTATGGTGTGAAGACGGTACCCCCTGATGATGGACTGAGATTATTTGTTAACGAGTAGTGTAAATGGAGATGGTTATCTTTTCTTTGTATTTTGTTTTATAATATTATTTGTTTTATATATTGGATCAAGGTACAGTCTCTGTGTAATTTACCAATGTTACTTTTGTTGTAAAAAGAAAAAAATATTTTATTTGGTATTTTTTTCAGCATTGTCAGCTCATAAGGGATCTGTAGGTAATCAAATCATATTTATAACAATATTTATATTTAATACCTATGCATTAAAAATGTACATTCCAAATGTAATTTAGATTTGTATGTTAGACGAATTGTAAAGAAAGCGAACAATTTCGCTATTTTATGCTATTTTCATTTTTATTTCGTAATTTCCACTATAAAATGTTATATCCCGTTCTTCCTTATTGTATGAAATCTGAAGATCTTCTCTTATTATTCCTCTACACTCCTCAAGAAACCTATGTATGTAATGTATGTATGTCCCAATTTCTAGCTTTCTACACCCAGTAGTTACGGGTATACGCTATCTGTCAGTGTATTACTCAATTAGCGAACAGTTTTATATATATGATAAACCTACACCAATGGGAGGAATTTAGTGAATTTCACTTATTTCTCCTTCTCCCTAATAACGTAATGATTGCATTTCTTAAAATAGTTTTAAGCTAACTTAAAGAGTCTCTTCTAAACATGAGTTAACCGTTTACACTTTATTCATAGAAATATCTGTATGGTGTAGAAATATTCAAAGTGTGTAAAACTGCATCATCCAGTTTACTATTCAAACTGAACACAAACAGTTCACACGTAGGACGTTTTATTTATTCATACTAGTATGGGGTGAGCTCCAAACGGGATAGTGCTATTTTTGTGGCCTTGCATATTTTGAATATGCATAGCTATTTTTAAATGGTTTTCAATTTTTTTTAAATAGATTTTTGTCAATTCTATAATTTTTTTTTTTAATTTGGCAGAAAATAAGTACTTATATTATTTTTAAGATTTCCTATTCTTGGTTAATTTTTGTTCATAGTCTCTTTATACCTTTAGGGTAGAACCAAATGACATCTTTTATTTTTGTTATTTGTTCATCTCTAATATGTTTTATAAAAGATTCATATTTTAATTTCAAATTATGATCCTCTTCCTTATATATGGGTACTTATAAGGATACTTTATAATCATACTTATACCTGTGACCTATTGTAACAAATTTCATTACCGTATATAGATTTTCGCTCTTTATACCAAGTGTTGAGTAACAGATTTAAAGCCTATCTAAAAGTTTTTAGTGGACTATGACAACATGAATAACTTGTTTTTAATTATAGCTTCATGCTTTTTCTCACAGACCGTAGTAGCTAGAGTAAATGGAACCTAGTTCCAAGACACTCATTCTCCACTTTCCACCTAAACTAAAGATATTAGGTATCGAATCATTTTTTATGTAGTACATTTTGCATATATCTATTGCTATATCAAAATAACTTATATAACAAACCCATAGGTTTTTTCAATCCATCACATTTGTTTCGGTAACTATAATTTTAACCAGTCGTAGTTCATAACATGTTTTTATATGGTTAAATTGAGTGAAATGTCGTGTTGCGAAGATCGATTAGCTCCGGTTGGCTTTAATTTTGCATATCATGTGACTGGACGTTGGACGTTGACACCGATCCGCTTAATTTTATGATAATTCTACGTGAAATATCTACCCGTGTATTGACTTTCGAATTTTTTTTTTCTCTCTTGTGCTTATTTTGTAATGGTATGTTTTTTTGTGCTATAGTATCCGGTGTTTTGATAATTTATGCCATAAAGGCTATAGGGGCATAGTAGGATTACTGTAGATTGGTTGTGAGTTCGATCTTTACTAAGAGGATAGATGATATTTAAATTATTTTCCTGTTCTTCGCTCTTCTCTACAAGTTCTTAAATCCTACTTCTGCTCTGACTACTTTGCTATACGAGAAAAAACACAGCTAAAAACATATTTAGTGAATGTATTTTTAATGTAGGTATGATAATTTATGATGTATATACATACATACATAGCGTCACGCTGTATCCTGAATATAGCAGGGTAGTCAGAGGGTACCTAGTGTTAAGACACTCCGTTCCCCACTTTCCGCCTAATTGAGGCATTGTGTGCTGAGTGGCGGAACTCAACGCCGCGTATGATGTATAAAAATTAAGTAATTTGTAAATTAAAACATTTTTGTAATCGTTGAGTCCTAACTCGGAGAAATAATTGTGTTTAAAACGGGCTGTCTTCTACAACTTGATTTGCTTGGACTTTATAGCCTATTGTGAACGTAGAAACATTCTTTTCCCCTTCTCCTAGGAAATTCGAGAAATCATCTTCATTATCTTTATCTTTCTTCGAGAAACTTACATGCTAAATTTCAATGTTTTATGTCCAGTAGCTTCATTTGTATGTTATCTGTAAGGAAGTCAATGAGTTATATTTATGAGATAGATTCTTTATTTATCAGATACCGATCCAATACTTAAAACGTAATATCTGAAACTGTTGGATAGTGGGGAACTTAGAAAGTATCTTAAACCTAGGTTTTTATACATATATATTCGTACATATAATACATGACTCATTGACGTTGTCGGTTGTTTTATAATATGAAAAACATGTCTCACAATTTAAGTTGATCGAAGTTTGCATTAAAGGCACTTATTTTCCACTGCCATCTCATGTATTGACATGAAGATTTCCTTACTTAGCCGGCACATTTGATCACGATGATTTGACAAAACGCTGAATTGTTTGACATTCAAAAAAATTTCCATAAGCGACAAGTGAAAAAAAAATTAACCACAAAAGCCAACTCAATCGTTAATCGCGAGGGTGTCGGCTACTAATGGGCAATAGGTGTGGCACAGTGAAATATATGGAGAATTAAAATATTTTTTTATAACAGGATTTGAACCTACACCCTTAAGAAAACATGCAAAATTAGCTTTATATCTAAATATTTGATAGTGATATCTCAAAATTATTTTTAGATAGTCCTTCATACAAATTTCTTTAATGCACTTAAAAATACAAAAAAAAAGAAACAAAATATTTAAGTAATTCATAGACAAAGGTGGATTTATCTCTAGAAGAGATCTCTTCCAGTCAACCTGTGAACGTGGATACATGACATGTAGCGGTATACTTTTTAATAATTGCTTAACTAAGCCTGCCTATTTTATTATATAAAAAAAAATTACATGTTGATCTCAACCATTTAAAATAACATTTATATCGAAATATAAAATTTCACATATTTTACCTAATAATATTGCTTAAAATATTATACGCCTGTCGTGGCGCAAAGACAAGCGTGCGGCTGTAAACGCGACAGGTTGTGGGTTCGATTCCCACTCCAGGAAATGTAAAATTTAGTATTTTCATTTCTTGGGTTTGGTAACAAGGCAAAACGCGGCGTTGAGTTCCGCCACTCAACACGCAATGCCTCAATTCGGCGGAAAATGGGGAACGGAAATGTTGAAAGAGAATGGAGTGTCTTAACACTAGGTTCTCTGGTTCCCTCTGCCTACCCCGCAGCATGCGGGATACAGCGGGAAGTTAAAAAAAAAAAACTATAAAAATACAATAGAACAAAGCGAGGTATATAATCTATTTCACTCAACAATCAGTCACCACTCTATAGTTTTGTTCTGTCTATCCAGCGTCAGCGAACTATACCCTAATGAACTTCAAATGGAAGCTGTACGGATCAATGCCAATCCAGATTTTTATCGGTACCATCAAAGATTTTAATGGTAGCTGGGGTTGGACTGATGATGCTTTTCACAATACACACCTTGGATACGATGTGAGAAGTAGCCACCGTCATTGTTGACGTCTTAAAAAATATATTTATGGTTTTTCTTTTTTTTTTTTAACTTCACGCTGTATCCCGCATATAGGGTATGACAGAGAACCAGGGAAAGTAACACCTCCATTCTCTTTCAACAATTCCGTTCCCCACTTTCCCGCCAAATTGAAGCATTGCGTGTTGGTGACCGGAACTCAACACCGCGCTTTACCTTTTACCAAACCCAGAAATGAAAATACTAAATTTTACATTTCTTGGAGTGAATATCGAACCCACACAACCTGTCGCGTTTACAGTCGCACGCTTGTGCCTCTGCGACACGACAGGTGTTTAAAAACAGTATATTATTTATGTATATATATATATATATATATATATATATATATATATATATATATATATATATATATATATATATATATACTCTCTGCTGCTGCTATATATATATATATATATATATTTTTAATTGAATGTTGTAACTTAGATGTGACAATGCGACTTTTGAGGTTTTCTTTTCGTGTTGTGCACAACAGTAAAATTACCTATACCTGAACTTTGTTAAATTATAAGCGAACGTTCCTAAGTCAGCTCTTGCAGTATACAGTGATGATTTTGATATTAACCCTTTCCACTCCAAGGCTGTGTTTGTTTTTATTCCACCAGCTCCACGCTAAAATTACCTTTTTTTTAACTTTTAGTGTCTTTTGTGAATTTTGTAAAAAAATGAATTTTTCTTATTTAATAAACTTTATTTTATGAATAATTACATGATACTATATTATTATTCTTAATTTTAATCTTTATAATCCCTTTTGGTATGGTATTTTTCAGTGTCGAGTGACACTCGACATTGGAGTGGACATTAAGTTAGTTAAATATACAAAGGAATATAATATATTGCCTATTGTTCAAAGATGGAAGAACTATATTATACGAGATAGCATATTAAGTTTCCATAGCTGTTTTAATAATAAAACAAATATTTTAAATAAACTGCTTGAGAAAGTATAAATATAAAACAGTAAAACACACAGATAATTTACAAATATCCCAGTTGTCACAAAGGTTGCACATAGCGAAGGTTTTCAGGTTTTCCAAAACTTTACACCCATATAAACCCATATATCGTAGACCAGCCGCCGACAGGCCCTGGCCCTCATTACGCGCCGCACATACATCATCGTCAGACCTTCTAGCAAGTCATCGAGCCCAGATAGGAGGACGTAGCTCACAAACTATGGAAAATGTATAGTGAATTTATCTATAAATGACCATTTAAAGGTAGATTTTGTAGATATATTTTCTTTTTTAAGATAGGTATATATAGGTGGGTAAAGTGAGGAACGGAAATGATAAAAGAGAAAGGAGTGTCTCAACATTGGGTTTTTAGGTTCCCTCTACCTACCCTAATATGTGCAGGATACAGCGTCAAGCTAAAAAAAAAAGAAAAGAGCATATAGGTACTTAAATGTATAAAGTACTATAGTATTTTGTTATCATAATCGCCTTTAATCTATAACACTTCTTGAGTCAAAGTACTAAAAACTTTACTTAATTAAAAAAAAAAACTTTGGTCTCTAACTTAGACCTTAGGCCATGAAAGTTAATCTGAATAATCTAAGCTAACTGGACAAAGAAGAAAATTATATACTAAAATTCAAGAACATAATAAAATTCAAGAACATTTTAAACTAGAAAAAGCCTTCTCCATACAAATATTAAGGGAAATGACAAAAGAAATATCAAAGCGGTAGCTTTTATATAAAATTAACATAAGTATCGCTTAGAGCGGACGTCGCGCGGACATTACCAGTATAATTAAAAATGATCTTTGATTTATAAGAAAAGGCATATCATGGGCCCGGGGGTAGTCATGAAATATGGATTTGGGAAAACAAAAATCATCCTAGTCGATTTAGTGGACCGAAATATGACACTGTTTTCTAAAGAGACGATATTTCTGTATACTTGTAGAAGATTAATTGTTTGTGGTTCACAATTGATATTTTGGGCTTCTAGATTTAAATGGCGTGAATCGTGTATTAAAAATTGGTATTTATTTTGAGTTGTACGCATCATCCCCATTTTGTAAGTAAGAAATGTATCATTTTTTTATCACTTTTTACTTACTATATAAACCATTGATAGTTAATATACATATGTGTCTTTTTCAACCCACAAACATAATTTGAATTAATTTCGAATTAACTGCGTCATAACAGAATCAGATAGATAAGTGTACAAGTAAAACAATATGCCTGTTTATTTTAAATTTGACTCTCCTACTCACCTAAAAAGACTGTGTGTGTCTATTTAAGCCCGGCAACATGATTTTGAATTAATTTCGATTTAACTGCGCTTCTCATAACAGAATCAGATAGATAAGTGTACAAGTAAAACAATATGCCTGTTTATTTTAAATTTGAGCTGTATTTTATTATGTATGAAGATACCTAAAAAAAATATTGTTAATTCTGAGCTCCAGCAGAAAATATTGGCATTACCGACCACCTCGTAAATAGGTATAAGGCTCGCACCTAGGACATCTAATTTAAAAGTCACATCCATTTTAAAAACAGTCTTTAGACCTGTTAGTCAACTATAAAAATATTTTAATTGTAATTGGATAAGCGTCAACACAACAAATGAACAAATTAAGAAAAGGCTTTCACCAAAATATTGGAACTCACAACATCTCTCGCATATCTTAAAATCGCACCACAGCACCACTACAGTCTAAAACTAAATTAAATTAAATCCCATTATACTTTATCAAGCAATTGGCAAGCCATATATAAAGTTAGTACATAGTAAAATTAATCAAGATAGCCATTAGCTGGCTTTCTCTCGCCACCCAGGTTTGGTGCGACAGTATTAGATCTCGTTCATCTGATCGTAATAACCGTTCCGCGTCATTAGTACGGCATCATTTGTCAAGGGCTCCATTACAGGCAAGCCGCTGTGACAAATCGTACAAGTCAATAGATAGATTATCCTAGTTGTACTAGAGAGTTGCTTGATTGGTTTTCGTTTTTAATTTTACAGGCCTGTCGTGGCGCAGAGGCACAAGCGTGCGACTGTTAACGACAGGTTGTGGGTTCGATTCCCACTCCAGGAAATGTAAAATTTAGTATTTTCATTTCTTGGGTTTGGTAACAAGGCAAAGCGCGGCGTTGAGTTCCGCCGTTCCACTCAACACGCAATGCCTCAATTTGGCGGAAAGTGGGGAACGGAAATGTTGAAAGAGAATGGAGTGTCTTCAATAGGTTCTCTGGTTTTCTCTGCCTACCCCGCTATATGCGGGATACAGTGTGAAGTTAAAAAAAATGTATACATTCATATAAGTGTAGTTTAATTATGTATTTATAAGCATGTATGTTTTGCGGGACTAATATTATTGTGCTCAAATAAGATTGTGGTTTTCTGTAAAATAACTAAATAACAGAAAAAAAAAATAACAAAAAATGAAATTTTAAATAGTAACTATTAAATTTATTACTCATCATTTTTTTTAATTACAAGATATCTCTTGAAAGTAGTTCGGTAGGCAGGTGGAATATATTATTATATAAACTTTTTCTGCACTGCCTCACCTTTTGGAAATATTGAATGTTAGAACAAGGGAATCCGAGTTAATAAATCGCATAGAGAGAACAGTGTCTCCACTTCACTATTCTCTACTTTCCGTTCAAATTCGAAATATAAAATTTCGAGTGGCCGAGTTTAATGCCACAATGCGTTTGTCTTATCAGTGCGAGGGCAAACAACGTTAATACAATCGTTTCCACCAGTGAAAAGGAACTCGCAACAGTCGAGAATAGTCATTCCGTCACTGCGCCACAATGGAATGGTCCTGAATATTTTTTTGCTTACCCATCGGGGACATGAAAATAATTAAAATATTTCTTTTCCTCAAAATGGGAATCCAACCCATAACCAATCACGTTTACAGACAAGCGTTGTCCCAATGCGCCACGATGACGTCTACAACAATAATTTCCAATAAAAATTATAATAATACACCGAAACGTTTTAAGAGCCGCAGTTGGATAAAAGTGACACGTGATGCTCCTGTACTTCGGCCAAAATAAAATATTGAACGTAACTACTGCACTCAAGAACTGGATTTAGTGCTTTGTGTAGTTACGATTTAATAATAAGTAAAGCTGTTTGTTTTATCTACATTGGAAATATTATCAATGCAATCAACACGCAAAGTCTCGAATTCATGTGGAAACCGAAGAATGGAGTGTCTCGTAAAGCTTAAAAAAAATGCAAATCTATTTTAGTTAGAGGAGCCCTAAGAATTTACTTTGACATGGATAAGTTCCATACCATTAAAGGTAAAATTCTTATAGAGAACAATAATTATTACATCACCGATCCCGAGATCCTGTAACGTCATCACTTCACCAACTCCGCCGAAGCGTGGATGAATAGTGAAAAAGACATTATTCCAAATTTCAAGTGTAATTTATCAAGCTGATCCGTTTCTTTGACCCACCATGTTATGACAAGATGAAATATATCCGCCGATGATATTTCAAAATACATCTTAGATACATTTGTGTTTCGTTTTTAAATGATTTCTCTTCCTTTTCTCGGGGCTCCCAACAATGGGTAGTGTCACATTAGTGAGACCCAGAGGCATGTGACATTCAGCACAATGATAGTCAATATTAATAGTTCTAGGGTTAAATTATAGTTTTTTTGCTACTGTATTTTATTTCTGTTTAACAAAAAGTATGAAGGGTCGTCCAGTTGGATAACAATTACTGTACGTTGGTGTTCCAGTACAATGTCTCACTTATGGACAATAAATTACAGGTGAGAAGTTTGTCTTAAACTTATATTAAAAGCGATTTGCGATATTCTTTTAAACTTTGTGACCTTTTGAGGCAGATATCGATTTCTACTTCAAGCGTGGTAATTAGTGTGTGTTATATTTATGGTATACGTAAGAAATTTAAATTTACGATTTATAATTTAAAATGTTATACTTCTCTGCCTATATAATGTTCGTTAAAAGGGGTCCAACTCTAATTTCACGTATTGATAGCAACACATAATTATATTTTCTACCAATTTCTAAAAAAACCAACCTAAAAAGCAACTTCTAAAATATATTGCGCAGCAGGGTAATGTTTGAAACTAAGAAGACAAATTTCTCAAATATTTATAAACATTATATGATTAAATTTAAATTATATTCATTTCTCCGTTCTTGCAAAGCGCGATGTTAAATTTAGCAACTCAAAAGGCGCAACTACTTGAAAATAGAGTGGCTTGACGCTATCCTGCTATGTGAAAAAACGCATCAAACTTTTTTTTTTTTTTTTTATGGATAACGAATGGCAAACGAGCAGAAGGACCACCTGATGGTAAGTGGTACCTTCGCCCATGAACATCTACACCACCATAGATGTTGTAGATGCGTTGCCAACCTAGAGGATAGAGACGGAAGGGGAGGATAATGTAGTAGTCCGCTATCGGAACCACCACATTTTTGGGAAAGAATGGGTGGGAAAGGGGAAAACCTGGCTTACATGCCATCGAACCGGAACACATCACAAGATATTTGGCGGTTCGTCTTTGACATGATAGTGGTCTCGAGCCAGACGGAGGACGAACCTCCTACCACCAAAGAAAACCTGTAATTTATTGCAAAATTAATTTTTATATAGACACAAATATACAACCGTAACGTCTTATAACTTGCGCCGAAAAAACATCGGCTAAGTACAAAGGCAACCGCGGTCGTTTGCGGCGCGGCCTTCATTGCTCACGATGACATTCACAAAAACAATACACCTAACAGTACCTATATGGTAAACATTTAGATCAATTCTACCATATCAATTATTTACGCTTTAATAATTTTGCGGCGTCTTTGTGTTTGTTTATTTTGCAACAATTGTCCAATTATTACCAATTTTTTAGTCACTCGAAGAAATTTTGCTTTGTCGGCTTCATGCTAATACAAATTTTATGTTAACTCTATTTTAACTGATAGATATGTGACTATTAGAGGGAGACGAGTGGCAAAACCGATGTGTATGAATGCGAAAGTGTGCTTAAATCCAACGCAGGGAAATATTTATTCTAGAATATTTACAACAAACACATAACGTCTCCTAAAAGAAGGTATATATAGAAAATTTTATATATATATATATATAAGATTTTCTTTATCAGTTCGTCAAAAAGAATAAAAGATATCAAATTACATTAAATTGAGTAGATAATTATGTTTTTGTATATAATTTGTTTTTATTAATAACCTCGTTAAAAGATCCATATCCGAATACTGCAATTACAATACAAATCCTCACGGAATAAAAATCGAAATTGTAATTTCCTGACAACGGCTTATCGAGGGACAACAATTTGCGGTTACCGAATGATTACCAATTCGAACGCATCGAAATATGGAGAATCTGTGACAAACAAAATAATACTCTATTGCTTATAATATATAGTTGAATTTGTGTTGTTTTGATATGTCAAGTCAAGGTCCCATTAGGGTAGTTTCGGTTAGTCAAAATTCGTCACGTTCGCTGACATCTGTCGCCGGCTGTAATCGAATCGGCCAGAATCAATCGTTGCATAATTCCACGATGACAATTCGGTTTCGATATTTGGAACGTGATTATATGTTAAAGGAGGTGTATGGTGTATGGAAGTGCTGCGGTAAAACTGTGGCCCCTCAATTTGCGAGATTGGTTTGTCTTTGATGACATGCCGGTTTCGATCGTGATGGGTAATAAGAAAGAATTTTACAAATAACATGTTGTTTTTAAGATAAAATTATATTTTTAAGTTGTTTATCTATATATGCTGTCTAGGTATGTGACCTAAATGTGGGAAAATACTGCAATTTATGTAGACTTGCTTCAGGTTTGATAGCGAAGGTCTTATAAGATGAATATACCTATAACTTACATATATTACTATTTCATTTTAAATTTTATTTAATCATATTAAAATTATTTAAATTTAATATCGCCACATTATTATCCTATTTTTTTATATACAAAATTGTTTCCGAATATGCTGCTAAATGATGGAAAAAAAAGACTTGACGGGCATACTATAGGTGATTCAATACAGTATCCAAACTATCCAAATAGAATCAGCAATGATTTACTAATCATCATTTTTAATATAGATTTTTTTGGAAGTAATGAAAAAGTAATCGTTTTTAACCTATGTAGAACCTACATTAAACATATATCGCCTATTTGCGATAACAAAGTGTTAAATTAAAAAAACCATGTTGAGAAAAATAGTGGTAAACGCGCTATTTTTCTTACCAAGAACTAAAAGTTTCATTTTTTGGCAGAACATATTAAGCTGCTAATTTCAACAGAAAATAATATATCATATATCTTATCTTTAAAACTTTCAAATAAGATTTCTGCAAACATGTTCTTTTAATTTACACGTTGTTCTGCGAGAACACATTCGATATGCAGGCGATATACGTTCATATTACGTATCAACATATAATTACACCAAATTACCAATCCTTATAACAATAGTACAAAAAATTCAAAGTAAATATATCACCATTCAATAAAACATTATTTTAAATTCCATCGAACTGACTTAGATCCACTTGATTACATTCATTCAGCTCTCACTCCCTTAGCGTTGATTAATAAGCCGCAAATTGAATGAAAGCTTCCTTTGACAGCGTCAATTTCCCAACGGTTACACTGAACGGAACCCCTAAAAATCCACTTACGAAGTCTATTTGAAATTTTGATCGACCCCGACTTGACACTGCATCAATTTAATATGCGTAAATTGGGTCGCTTAATACATTGAGCGCGGTTTACATGACGCTAGAGAGTGAGACGTATTAATATGCTTTTACAGTATTATTTAAAACTAGGAAGCTCCCCAGTTTTGCTTGTTTTGCTTGGAAACATTGAATTAAGGTGTGATTTTTTAATAATTGTGTCAATCAATAGTTCAAAGTATGTGACGGAAATCCACCAAGTGTATTTAATATAAAAAAATGACCCAGCCTAGTGGCAAAATACTTGTATGTATATATAATAGAAACATATTTAATATATTAAGTCAGTATACAAAATCGTTTATTTTTTTTATATTATTAAAATTTTGTGGCAATTATTTTTTGCTTATAGACAATTATTGGAACTAAATGAGAAACTAATAAACAGTTTATTTTTAATGTATTCACTCATTTCGTATCTTGAAATATTTTAAATGTTTTGCGCCTCCTCTTGAATCACAATTAGATCAGGGTTTTCTAACTACATAAATTAAAAAAAAATAGTAAACATATTTTTTATTCACCAACAACTAGAATATTAAAGCAATTATAAATACAAAGAAAGATTACTAATTTATTGTAAATTTGCCCACCGCCATATAAGCCCCGCAACAAGGGTTGACGCACCGTTTTGCATGGGATCGATTGTCTCGTACGTCAGATTGTCACGGCTCGCCGACGTTGATCGATAGCTGCACCTGCGGAACAAACACTTCATAAAAACCATTTATATCTTAACTATATATTTGTAGGGACTATATTTCAGTGCCTCAGTACGGAAAGGGTAGAGAAAGCTTGATTTATTTCGTCATATGTTTGTAAGGATTGATTGTTTAAATGAATTTTGGCTACTAAGTTTCATATAGATACTTTTACTAGGGATTCTTGTCACATTTGAGCTACTTTTTGTTCTTTGTAATATATTTAGGATTTAAACAAAATAAAACGAACGCCAGTCTTGGCGCAGAGGCACAAGCGTGCGACTGTAAACGCGTCAGGTTGTGGGTTCGATTCCCACTCCAGAAAATGTAACATTTAGTATTTTCATTTCTTGGGTTTGGTAACAAGGCAAAGCGCAGCGTTGAGTTCCGCCAGTCAACACGCAATGCCTCAATTTGGCGGAAAGTGGGGTACGAAAATGTTGAAAGAGAACGGAGTGTAATACTAGGTTCTCTGGTTCCCTCAGCCTATCCCGCTATATGCGTGATACAGCGTGAAGTTAAAAAAAAAAAAAACACTATAAAGTGATATTATTACAATTAACTTAAAAACTATTCGTCAGATCGTAGTTAAATTTAAATAGGACCACATCATAAGCATATTCAAAAACAATGATCAAAATTGGTTGACTCAGTAAAAAGTTATGCGGTAACACATTTAAAAAATAAAAAACTGAGAACCTCTTTCTTTTTTGAAATAGGTTAAAAATAACTGGGATAAGTAGAGTATATCTAGTGTGAGGACACTCTTCTCTTATTTTAAATTGATTGTTTGTTAGGAGGCGGAAATTAACACCGGACTTTGGTTTATCAGATCAAATAAATTAGAATAATTTAAAAGCGAATATGTCATGAGTAGGAATCGAACTATTTTGATTGCGTCTTCTAATAGAATTGTAAGCATGTAATATTTTCAATCACTTGTGGAGCTCAACACATATCTAAGTGTTTTATTATAGATAATAAAAATTATAATTAAAGGACGCCTGTCGTGGCGCAGAGGCACAACGTGCGACTGTAAACGCGACAGGTTGTGGGTTCGATTCCCACTCCAGGAAATGTAAAATTTAGTATTTTCATTTCTTCTCTTCTATTTTTTTTTATTTTGACACAAATAGCAAGTGATTTGCCAAATGCCAGAGATAAATAACTCATAGTCATTTTTCGTTTATTTTAGATAGAACAAATAATGCAACCATAACATACACTATGATGGCGTTAAAAAATTATACAAAAAGTAAACAAAATGAATATATATATATTTCTTTTAACTTCACGCTGTATCCCGCACACAGCAGGGTAGGCAGAGGGAACCCAAGAACCTAGTGTTAAGACACTCTGTTCTCTTACAACAATTCCGTTCCCCACTTTCCGCCGAATTGAGGCATTGTGTAAGATAAATAAAAACTCTTCCTTCACACAAACATAATTAACATGTCTTTGTCAATTTTTTGTGCAACGTGAATGATTTTGAACACAAATATGACTCAAACGAAATATTGCCGCTCATCCAAATATTATTCTTGGTCCGATGTCATCGAAATAAATTTTCAATACAATCGCGTACGATGACGCGACACTTCCTTTATCGGAATATATCATAATTCTATAGTATTTACACTTAACTTAAAGCACAACTTTCAACTTTATCTATCTAGTAATAGAAGTGTTAATACATGGTACAAAAGTATGTGATTTAATAATATTTTTGATTAAGACCACCCAAATATGAAAATTGAATACTTTCTTATAATCAGTATTGGTGTATTTTTGTTATAATTTTGACACCTTTCTATGTTATTTCATTTCAAATTATTTTTATTTATTGCTGTTATTTCCTTTACCACCTTTGTGACGTACTCGGATTGTATCTTACGGACTTAATGAGACAGTTGTAGGTACAAAAGCCATATGATTAGTTATGTTGTTTATGTTCTATGACCAAACTAGGATTATAGCTAGAATTGAATTTAAAATAGGGCAGCTGTGGTAACATGTAGGGCGGAAGTAAGATCTTTATATTTTTAAGTCTACTTTAAAATACGAAAATACCATCAAATGCCTCGCAATACCTCAATCACATTCGAAGAAAACATTTTAATAGGTAAGCCAGTAATGAAGACGAGGAAAAGAAACAATTAAATATCTAAGAGTATATTTTTCAAAAAGTAAAGATCATCAACGGCAGTGTATGACAGTGATACTTGTTGGTTCAATCTCTCGGGAAAATGATTATTTAAAATATTTTAATTTTTCCGCTCAGGTAAAAAATATAGCACTTATTGCTGCTATTCACAACGCCATATAAACGTAAAGCTGCTAATTTAGTAAGTAAAAAATCACAATAGGTAATATGTAACGTATTCCATACTAATATATCCATCTCCTTTGCCATAAAGAACCTCTTTTAAAAAACCGTTATAAATCGTTAAAATAGGTCCACGATCATTATATATATTACGCTGAAGAGCTATTAATAATTAAAATAAAATCGATAATTACAGATGGATACCGATTCGTGTTCAATAATCGAAGTGACGTAGCTGGAACGGACAATAGTGAATCAACGTCAATGTCAAATGCCCCTTGGCGTCTTACGGACCAGTATATAATGATCCGCTCAATGACATCACTGTTTAAATAGAATAAAAAGATTTTGATAAAAATTTAAGTGATGTTCTCTGTATTTTTAGATTTAATTTGTTGTATAAATATTGCTTTTTATTTTATATTTGTTTATTTTTATGACTGATGTTGAAATAGGAAAAAATTTCTTTTTTTTTAACTTCACGCTGTATCCCGCATATAGCAGGGTAGGCAGAGGGAACCAGAGAACCTAGTGTTAAGACACTCCATTCTCTTTCAACAATTCCGTTCCCCACTTTCCGCCGAATTGAGGCATTGCGTGTTGAGTGGCGGAACTCAATGCCGCGCTTTGCCTTGTTACCAAACCCAAGAAATGAAAATACTAAAATATCTGTAAGAAATATAATTCAAAGAAATTATTAGTGTCTAATATTTATTAAAATAATATATATTGTATTAGCAGGGCATATAATAAATTTAATATTACCGATTTATACCTTTTATTTAACTTCTCATCTTAAAAAATAATACCTTATTCTGAATTAGAATCATATATGACTTAATCCAATGTTATGATGTCTATAACCTAAACAAATCCATGGGCAAAAGCTACATTATAAATGAGGATTGTAGTGTACACGTGGTGGACAGTATCTGTAAGCACTATGTTTATAGATTCTATCCTTACTCAGGAAAATTATATCTACTTAAATTATTTTCGTTTCCCCGCTTTGAGGAGACAAAGTGCGGCGTTAAGTTCCGCCACTTAACCTAAATTATCTCGATTTTGAGCAGAAAACAAATTTCGAAATATATTAACCCTATGTTTTCTCTATCTACCCTCAAATGCGGAAAAAATCCTAAACCTTTTAAATTACAAATATTATTCCCAAAAGAATTCGAATCCACTACCATATCATAAAATTATATAGACGTTTCAACTACACCATGACGGAATTTCATCTTACCATCAAAGAATAATAGCTAATAATGTGACACGGGTCTTAGAGAATGGTCGGTACAATGACTAGCGGTTCTTGTGAAGCCACTTAATGCTAATGACAATATTATCTTTGAAATAATCTCTTAGGATATCACGTCCGTCTCATGTTTTGATTTGCAAATTATTTTAGCTCTTAATGACCAAGTTGGAATTACCGTTTCTTTTTAATTATTTAGCAGCTTCATGTTGTTTTGGCGAATTTGTGAGGTTTTAATTAACTAGGCACTTAGATTTTGTTTGAAAGATTATGTTTTTGTCAAAACAAGGAGAACCCAGTGTGGAAACACTCTGTTCTCTACGAAAGACTATAGTTTCATATTCAGCATAATGGTGTAGTTGGTTTATTTGACTGTAAATATGATAGTAGTGAATTCGATTCCTACTCGCAGAAATGGTTAAATTGCAATTGTTTTTATTTTTTGCACAGATAATACATAGCACAGCAATGTTTCAATTTCGGACGAAAAGGAAGAAACGGACTGTTGCAACATTAGTTTCTCTGTTACTAACCTGCTATACCTATAAAAAAAAGCATGAAGCAGAAAAAAAATATCTATCATGCAAGTATTTGCACTGAACAGGAATTGAATTTACGACCTAAAGTTTGCTAGTCGGGTCCAGTGTTGTATGTTTGTATGTTGTATTATTTTCTTACCGAGTTTTATAATATTATTGTGCGAGGAAAGATAAGGTTATAATATGTACGTTGCGGTGAGAAAAAAACTAACTAATTTGTCACTAGATAACTCGCTTTTGTATATTCTGTATATTGCTTTATATGTGTAAAAAGTAACAAATAATTATCATAAATTAATATTTACGATGATGTTGTTAAAGTCGCATAAAATTACAATATTTTTTATCTATATAAATATTTATGTAATTACACTAAGACTCTAGTTAGGTACAATTTTTTAAAATTCAAAAACATACATAACATTCACTTTTAACGCAATTTTACTTTCATGAAGTATGACTTTCTCAAGTATGTAGAGTTAAAAATACAAATAACTACAAAAAAAGACACTCAAATTGCAAATTACACAACGTTTGAAGTTCAAAACCATCAAAATTCCTTTTTTAAGATCCATAAGTGACGTACAAAATAAAATAAATAAGCTACCTTTTAGCATAATTTTACCCATATATGTACGAGGTTCGTACAATATATTCGAAGACCCGATTTAGTCCAATATCCTCCCCCGAGATGATTCCAATGTAATGCAACACACGAAGCTAAACTCTAACATTGCCAGTATATTGAGACATAAATTTTTCATTTCGCCCGTGGCCACTTGTGATAACCTACTTGACCAGCGAATCCCGCGGGATGCATAAAAGACTTCTACTGTATAAGAAATCACATATTTCATAAACGCTAGCCCGTTGTATAGGCATGGGTATCACTCTTGTCGATATTCTTTATTATATCGATACTTTTTTAATACGGTTGGGACAATGATTATGTTTTAATTGTCTTCATTTCCCTGCTCTGGTGAGACAAAACGCGGTGTTGAATTCCGCCACTCAGCACGAAATTTGTCCATTTCGGTATGAAAACGGTGAACAAAGTGTCTATACTATATTCTTGATGACTATCCGGCTTTACGGGTAAAAGTGTGAAGCTGTATGTATGTCTGAGTGTCACTTGACAATTATTAATTTATCTCATTAATTAAGTATTTAAATCCAATGTTTACCTAATACCACATAAAATGATGCTTGGATATCGATTAAAAATCGAATGACAATTTATTATAGTACTCGATCATTTGTGATAATTTTATCGTAAATATGATAGGTCTATAATTAATCAGTTCCAAGCTTCTTGTTTCAATTTATGTAAATATTAAGTACGTAATTAATGGTTGTCGCTTACAAATATTAATATTTAAATATTACTAAGCTTCTCGTACTGTTACTTAATAAACAAATTAATGGATTCACACATAAAATATGACTAAGAATTATTCTCGTGACAAAATGAGACAGTATCTTTTTGTAAGGGCGATGGTTATGTGTTCAATTCTCGCTTGAAAATTATTATATTTAAAATATTTTCATTTCCCCGCTTTAGATGACATTAAGAAAGGATTTTTTAATATATCTAGTGCATTCAAACCAACAAATCATGTAGTATGCAATTTTATATTCATATTGTTAGCTTATTGCTTGATTGTTTAAAGAATATTTGAAATATCTGTATCTAATCCAACAAATATGTGTTCATCTAAAAACAATTAAAAACACCTTACTAAAATAACAGCAAATATGAATCTACCGATAAATTTTTACCGATAATCAATCCGAAGACGTCACTAGCGCGACGGTACTCTTCACACCCCGATTTTTTTTGTCCGTCGCACAAAGGGCAGAAGGGCTACCGGACCGACACAATAATAAATATTTTGACGATAACACATAAATATTCTTCCTTTATGAATAACAAACGGCTATATGCCACAGTAAGGGTGGTAATTTCTTTCATTTTTACGGTCACTCCTTCCTCTTATAAATCGTCGCTATTTATTAGGGAAGGGGTCTTGCGATTTTTCATACCTTTAAAAATATATGAGGTAATATTTTCAAATGAATCACAATTTTGGTTTTTTAAAGTGGATAGTACTTAATATGTATGGATTGTCAAATTTTATATTAACATTAATGATAGAATTTTACTTTTCTTGAGTAGTTTAGCTTTAATTTCAATATTGAAAAATGTAGAATTCGGTTCCGGTTCTTTTTTGTAAATTTGGTTATAAATTTATTCGTTTTTTTTGTGACAATAGTTTCTTTTGACTCTGGTCAGAGATTTTAGATTTGGTCTAGATTAATTTAAAAAAAACATTTCAAAATATAAAGTTAGAAAGATACAAATGAAGTGTAACCAATTAAAAAAAAAAAAAAAAAAAAAAAAAAAAAATTAAATTTTTATATAAGTATACTCTTCTATCAAAGCAAAACATATATAATAGATGTACATATTAATTCTGCACCATTTAAGTACCGCATAGAAGTCGCGGTAACGTCGCGTGTTCGTCAACGACTAGAGGTAATTTCCGGCTTTGTCACTAAAGCCTTTGATAAGACCTGCCCTCTCACCTTTAAATACATTGCCCATAAAATACACTTTGCTGTATCAAAACACTTTGTGCTGGCACAATATATTGAGATTATAGAAGCAATTAGCTGCCGCTTGTATGCATTCGGATCAAGGACCGATGGGAGGTCAAATTTTATAACATGCAAGGTCTATGTTATTTTATTACCTATTGTGGAATAAAATTTTTGAATTATAAAGAAAATGGAATAAATCACTCCGTTTTTTTTTTCATACTTATTACGAAATTTTCGAGAATTATAATTATTATAATTGCGCCTGTCGTGGCGCAGAGGCACAAGCGTGCGACTGTAAATGCGATAGGTTGTGGGCTCGATTCCCACTCCAGGAAATGTAAAATTTAGTATTTTCATTTCTTGGGTTTGGTAACAAGGCAAAGCGCGGCGTTGAGTTCCGCCACTCAACACGCAATGCCTCAATTCGGCGGAAAGTGGGGAGCGTAATTGTTGAAAGAGAATGGAGTGTCGTAACACTAGGTCCTCTGGTTCCCTCTGCCTACCCTGCTATATTCGGCTTACAGCGTGAAGTTAAGAAAAAAAAGAAAAAAAAAGTACGATTATTCTTTATTATATGCTGCTGTGCTTTAATAAACTATCCCATTCAATGAAAAGCCACATCGATTTTTCCACCTGCGATACTTATGTAGATATAGGTCCCTAAGTTTGTATTATGTATGCCAACTTAAGGATAAAATGAGATGTGTATATATATGTATCTACAGCTATAAAAAAACTTTAATAAAAAAGTGAGCTATATTTAAAAAAAGTAAAGCTCAACCCCCATCTAATAAGTTAAATAATAATTTCAAGATCAAAGAAAAAGTAATTGAAAACACATTTGGACGATTGACCTTTTTGCATAGCGCCTAAAAGGGCTACTTAGCGATATTGGTCCTTTCATGTCCTGCCCTTTGTATAGTCCACGGCCTCTACAGGCTCAGTGTTTTATACCATATATAATTCTTGTAAAAGATTAAAAAATGTATTATGTAGTTTTATGTACTAGTTTTGAATATAACAAGATGAAAGGATCATATTTTCAACTGATATTCAATGAGGTTATTTGTTTGATAGTAAATTTTTAAGGCAATTTGATAATTTGGTTTATATTGTAGTATTTTTGCAGGAATTCCTATTTTTTTGATAAAATACAAATATTACTCCATAACTACATTCTGATAATTAAATCTATAGGCGAAAAGTCAAAAAAATTGAATAGTTTTAAAATATGCCAATTAAAAATATAAGGAATCAAATGTTTACTATTTATAATAAATAGATATTAGTCAAGATAACATTGTGTTAAATAAAGAAACAGCTAGCAAGTAGGATAGTCCCCCACTACAAGCAGTGTTCGCAAGCCGAGGTTCGGCCTCGCAGGAGGCGCCCTTGTGACACTGCAGTTCTAAGTTGATGGTCCTCCTCTCGAGGAGGCCAAGCCAGGGTCAGAGCTCTTCAAGCTCGGCCCGCCACAAAACCCGGTGACGCTGTCTAGGCCAATAGGGCCAACAGCATACTACACAATCGAAAAAAAAAAAAACAAGTAGGATAACTATAATCTATTTAAGTATTTACCTTATATGTGCCTAACTATGTGACCGCACGCGTCGTCGATAATTACAACATTACGTATCCCGCTGTGTTACAAGTTTGACCACTATAACATGATACCATTTACTTATCATATTATAAAATAGCAAAATTATTAATTATTACAATACAAAGCTCAATTATTGTTACATTTACAAAGAAGCCCTTGCCTTGCCGACTCATAAAACTTTTGAGACTGATTAAAATTTTTAACGAACATTCCAATTATGACCTTTGACCAGTTTATTAAGACACTCATTTCTATTCAGTTTTTATGGTGGACTGGATAATGTTCCTCCCCTTAGAGTTCAAGTAACGTTGGTACAATTTTTTACTGAAGCCGCTTCAAAAGGCAGGGCGTGGTTGGAGCAAAAATGTAAAGCTGTGGATACACATGTGATTAGGAAGTATTGAGTGAGCTTTTCTAATTATTTTAATGTAATTAATTAAAGGCATTTATATATATGATATTGGTTGATAGACCTTAGCTTACGATACTGGTGAAGAATTTACAAGTATCCACATTACTTGCAAAGCGTATTATCCTTTTGGCTTGTCATCCATCTGAATAACATAGATCTTTCTAGCAGTTTGCCACCGACCACTGCTTTTCGTACACTTCCTTCATAAAACACAAACTATCCTCATTCTGGGCATTTCGCATACGTCCGTTGCCACCTCCTAATATAAGATTACGTACCTTTATTCTTCATTATTTCTTTGTTTTTATAAATGTTTTTCGTTTTGCGAAGTAGGCAGAGAGTGTCAAATGAAAATATATTTATTGTTTTACTTTTAATTTTTATTATAATAATATAATATAGCATATAATAATAGCTAGTATTTCTTTCTGATGAGGTTCCAGTTAAATTTTCTTAAGTTAGTAATATTTTACGGTCGGTTCGGTAAAATTATTACTAATTTACGGTACGGTAAGTCGGTTTTCTTGTTTTGTTAAAATTTTAGTTATTATCCTAAATATTGTCTTACGTGGCGCAGAGGCACAAGCGTGCGACTGCAAAGGCGACAAGTTGTGGATTCGATTCCCACTCCAGGAAATCAAAATATTGAATAATATTTAGTATTTTCATTTCCTGGGTCTGGTAGCAAGGCAAAGCGTGGCGTTGAATTCCGCCACTTAGCTCGCAATGCCTTAATCCGGCGGAAAGTGGGGAACGGAATTGTTGAAAGAGAACGGAGTGTCTTATCACCAGAATCTCAGGTTCCCCTCTGCCTACCTTGCTATATGCGGGATACAGCGTGAAGCTAATAAAAAAAATATAAAAATCCTAAGTATTTGGGAATATATATTTCCATTTTTATCTAGCATCTTCTCAGAAAGTAAGCCTTGTAGGTGCTTAAATGTCTTATAAAATGGTAAGGTTGATATTACAATACGCAATGACATAAATGACTAGACTATTTGATTACTCTATTTATAGAAACGTGTTTTTATAACAAAAACATTTACTTGTTCATATTTTATAGTTCTGAGTTCTGAGTATCGTTAATAAAGAGCGCGGGGTGTGCGGCGATGCGTGCGCGCTCCTTAGTTGGAACGTTCTATGAAAATTAAGAAAAAATTGCATTTACTTAGGGCTATCACTTTTTGATTCGCTATACATGAAAATCAAAATATTTTTTTTTCAAGTGATTACTATAACATCTAGAAAATAATCTTAGCATTTATATACAAACTAGCTTTTCGCCCGCGGCTTCGCCCGCGTAAAATTCGGTTATATCGCGCGACATGGTAAGGAGTATAATCTTACCCAAGACTATTTGTCAAAATTGGTTAAGTGGTTTAGGTGCGAAAGTTGTAAACAGTTGAACAATTTTACATTATTTTATGTTTGGCAATAAGGAACTTCTATACAAACTTTCATCCCCTATTTCAATCCCTCCACCACTCGATTCGCGATAAAAAGTATCCTATGTCCTTTCGCAAGTTCAGTTCTATCTTCGTACCGAATTTCATCCAAATCTGTTTAGTGGTTTAGGCGTGAAAGCGTAACAGACAGACAGACAGACAGAGTTACTTTCGAATTTATAATATTAGTAAGGATTAATAGGATAAAACAAAAGTTAGAAATTAAAAAACTGAAAAAAGAAGATGGAAATTATTTATACTTATTATAACAGCGCCCATCGTGGCGCAGACGCACCAGCGTGCTACTGTAAACGCGATAGATCGTGGGTTCGATTCCCACTCCAGGAAATGAAAATATTAATTAATTTGTAGTAATTTTCATGTCCACGCTGCGTTTGCAGGAGAGAACAGTGTCTTGACAGTAGGTTCTCTGGTTTCCTCTGCCCAACGTGTTATGTGCGGGCGAAAACCGACGCGTGAAGAAGAAATGAAAACAATATAAATATAATAGCTTTCCTGAATGGAAATTGAATTCACAATTTGCTTGTAACAGGAAATGTTAGTGTTTTCATTTTCCTGGGCTTGGTAACAAGGCAAAGAGCGGCGTTGAGTTCCGCCACTCAGCACGCAATGCCGCCATTCGGTGGAAAGTGGGGAACGGAATTGTTGTAAGAGAACGGAGTGTCTTAATACTAGGTTCTCAGGTTCCCTCTGCCTACCCCGCTATATGCGGGATACAGCGTGAAGATAAAAAAAATTGTAAAATCATATAATTTATCAAATTTCATAACTATTTGTTTTTGTTCTAACGACTAATAAAAAAGGTTATGATCTTAAAACCTTTTATTTCAAACAATATTGGCTTATACTAAGATTTGAGAAAACCCTACGTTAAAATTAATATAACAGAATATTTTAACATTAATTTGTAGTTAGTAATTTTAATATGAGTTACCACGTTCAATTGTCATGTTAGGAAAAACATGGAATAAACGAAAAACATGTCGGTGGCGAAGACCGTCATAAGATATACATATATTTGCATATATTATAAAGTCCATATATACAGCGTTATATTAGCTAAGTTTGACAAAGTATAATACAAAACATAGTAGCTTCCTGTAGGACTGACAATACTGACATTTTTATGTCAACTGACTATTCGATATTGCTTTTAATAGCATATTTTAATAAAAAAAGCAGTTTCTCGCTTTGCCCCTCATAGGACAATCAGAACACCTGTCGTGGCGCAGAGGCACAAGCGTGCGACTGTAAACGCGACAGGTTGTGGGTACGATTCCCACTCCAGGAAATGGATCATTTCCTGGGTTTGGTAACAAAGCAAAGCGCGGCGTTGATGTCCGTTACCCAGCACGCAATGCCTTAATTCGGCGGAAAGTGGGGAACGGCGTGTTTTAACACTAAGTTGCCTCTGTCTACCCTGCTAAATGCGGGATACAGCGTGAAGCTATGTATGTATGTATGTAGGACAATCAGAAACTAATGCCGAGACACTCCGTTCGCCGCTTTCGGGTTTTGGGACATTGTAAGTTAAGTGGCGGAGGTGGTATCATCGTCGCATTAAGATATAGAAGTAATTAATTTATTATTTGATTAAATAAACTTTGTATTTGAGTATAAGGTAACTTATGTATTATAAGGTATAAAATGAGCCAACTCATGTCACTTTTGGTGGTATATTAATAAAGTAACTATTTCAGACGTAATATCATATATCTAATAAGTAAATCCAAACTAAATATTTTAATCTTTTGAGATTACGTGGCGTAGAGAGATAGTGCTTGATTGTAAATGCGAGTGGTTGTGGGTTCGATCACCGAGTTCGTAGATCAATAAATCACTCCAGGAAATGTTAATATTTTCATTTCCTGGGTTTGGTAACAAGGCAAAGCGCAGCGTTCAGTTCCGCCACTCAGCACGCAATGCCTCAATTCGGCGGAAAGTGGGGAACGGAATTGTTGTAAGAGAACGGAGCGTCTTAACACTAGGTTCTCAGGTTCCCTCTGTCTACCCTGCTATATGCGGGATACAGCGTGAAGTTAAAAAAAAAATAAAACAAAATGCGACATCGAGTTTTGTCACTCAACATGCAATGGAATGACCTCGGGCTAAAAGATGAGAACGGAGTGTCTTGACACTAAATTCAACCTGACTACTTTGCTATGCGAAATAAAGTGTGAAACTGCTGAAAAAGAACATTATTTACAAAACTCTATATTCTCGAAAGTA
Source organism: Philaethria dido (assembly GCA_033558755.1). Classification (NCBI taxonomy): domain Eukaryota; kingdom Metazoa; phylum Arthropoda; class Insecta; order Lepidoptera; family Nymphalidae; genus Philaethria; species Philaethria dido. Next base: position 37,820 of record JAKGSA010000459.1, read on the forward strand.
TTTACCATATAAAAAATCCAACCTTTCAATATCTAACAAGTACATTACCTTTCTACTTACACAGGTAAATTACCTACCGCCTAAAGTATTTTCTTACCTTGAGAATTATGACTATTGTAGCCATAAGTGTATAATAATCTTTTAACCAACATAACATAACTCATTTGGACGTTAAAAACAGAAAATTACAGGTTGCCATCTCAACGAGCATTGACACAAAAAATATGTTAAATATGACGTTTCCAAGTACCTACCTACATTGCGGCGTAAAATCAAATTAATTTTGAAATTAAGTCGTCAAGGCTTTTTAGTTTTTTTTTTCTTAATATAACCTTGGGTGATGAATACCTTATTATTGTTATGTAAGTATCTACAATATTTAGAAAATTATTTTTATAATTATTTCTCTTTTTTTAGCTTCGCGCTATATACCCCACATAGCAGGGTAGGCAGAGGGAACCAGAGAACTTAGTGTTAAGACACTCCGTTCTCTTAACATTTTCGTTGCCAACTTAAGGCATTAAGGCATTGTGTGTTGAGGCGCCGAAATAAGGCATTGTGTGCTGAGTGGCGGAACTCAACGCCGCGCTTTGCCTTTTTCTCTTATTATTCTTATGTAAACTATTGTTTTTGATTTATATCTATGATATGTTAGAATATTTTGCATGAAATCCAAGAAAAGTACAGTTATATAAAAATATATATATATATATACTTTTACGGGTCTCGGACGGGACTAGATGAGGTTGAGAACATATAGCTTAAGTAATCGAAAAGACGTAGGTTCAATTTTTTGTACGATCAACATCTCGTTGTCGCCTGCAAGTTTGCTTGCGTATACTTTATGACTTTTGCCATATTTTTTAAATGTATATATTCTATGGTCTCGACTGTAAAATATTTTTTTTTCTACCATTTCCGTAGAAATTTCGGTAAGCTCTTTTTTTGGGAATCTATGGGCTTTCGGCGGTATAGGGAAGCCCCTATACCCTATAGAACCTATATGACAAATACCAGTTATTTCTAGCCAATAGTTTTGGCTGTGTATTTGTTAGTTACTTAGTAACGAAAAGAGATATTATATTACCTATATTGATGATTTTCATACGTGTATTAACTTAAAGCAAGATTAAAGATAGGATCAAGAAAAGGCTTCTCTTCAAATTAGTTTTCATATTAAAATAGGTAACATAAAGAAAAGAAAAAACCTGACGACATGCCGCTCGTACATATTTCAAATTTTGTCATTGCCCATACATAATTTTAACTAACACAGAACAATGAACGCGAAACTCTCTAAAACAAAAAGGTTAAAAATAATTTTATAAGTCACTAAATTCATATTTTCATTACATACAGTCAAAAATACGACTTCAGTCGTTATTTCTATGGTATAAAGTTTAAAATTGCATATGTTAAATTTTAAATTATTTTAATGAACCCTGTGTTATAATAAAAGGCTTTGACAGTTCACGGTAAGATCGGTAAAACGGTAGGTTGGACAATTTCGATGTCGGGAGATATTGTAAATCGTTTTTGTCAAATGTCAACTTCTGTGGTCGCCTCCACTCGCTTATGGGCAAGGGATACGCAAATGGAAAGACCTTTGTATTATGAAGTAAAAATTATTCATTTATTCATATTTAAATGGTATTTGAATTCCTATAATGAAATATATTTTTTGTATATTCGTGTTTCATTCAATAAGGACATGTTCCGTACTTTTGCGAACACTAACTGTCTTTTTTTTTTTAACTTCACGCTGTATCCCGCATATAGCGGGGTAGGCAGAGGGAACCAGAGAACCTAGTGTTAAGACACTCCGTTCTTTTTCAACATTTCCGTTCCCCACTTTCCGCCAAATTTAGGGCATTGCGTGTTGAGTAGCGGAACTTAACGCCGCGCTTTGCCTTGTTACCAAACCCAAGATATGAAAATACTAAATTTTACATTTCCTGAAGTGGGAATCGAACCCACAACCTGACGCATTCAGTGACAGTCGCACGCTTGTGCCTCTGCGCCACGACAGGCGATATATTTTAAATTTTTTTTTTACTAGTCTTACATATATAGTAGAAATATTTGAAACATAAATTGTCGGCTTAGAGAGTAATCCTGCCAAGTTTATTTTTTGGCGTTATGACTTTTTTATAAGTACAAAAATCACTATCGAGAGAAACATCAACTGTCAGTTTTCTTTTAAAGTTATGAAAAACGTGTGTTGAGTAAAAGCGACAAATCCATGATTTCATAAGTTCAAGTAAACCAAATAAAAATATTTTTTTACATAAAATACCTATACATATTCATATTATTTTAACATGTTTTGTCTTCCCTGATACCTAATTGACTTAATTTGCTTTTAGCGGGCTTAAACTCAAAGCCAACGCAATCCCTATGAACTGGTTAGTTAAAATGTACTATGACTCCATCAAAAACGTGATTATCTACTTTAAAGTTGTAGAGCCTGGAAAATAAAGTAATAACTTTTTTTTTTTTTTATGGATAAAGGATGGCAAACGAGCAGAAGGACCACCTGATGGTAAGTGGTTACCTTCGCCCATGAACCTCTACAACACCAGAGATGTTGTATGCGTTGCCAACCTAGAGGATATAGATGGAAGGGGAGGACAATGTAGTAGTCCGCTATCGGAACCACCACATTTTGGGGAAAGGATAGGTGGGAGAGGGGAAAACCTGGCTTACATGCCATCGAACCGGAACACATCATAAGATATTTGGCGGTTCGTCTTTGACATGATAGTGGTCGCGAGCCAGACGGAGGACGAACCTCCTACCACCAAAAAGTGGCAATAAACAACTGATCCTACCTCACAAAATTATAACTTTCGTGAACACTTTGTATGAAATTTATATTCATAGATTCAAAAAATATCACAGTAGATACCAAATTTGTATATTCAATATTAATTATGTTGGTGTGGTAAATACTCCCAAGAATCTTATGCTATTGTTAGAATTATTTGACGAAAGGAGTGTTTATCATTTGTTTCTCTCTAATTATGGGTATACCGCTATGCTGGATATAGCGCGAAGCTACTTTTCTTTTAAAAAAAACTTAATTCATGAATTGTAAATTATCAGGGTGCATTGCAGACGTAGGGTGAAGGTCACAGGTTTAAATCTGGAGTACGAAAAATATTTTTGCACACGCCAACAACTGTATCATTTTCAAAAGATTTTTATACTGCTATATATTTCGGGTATTTATCATAACTTATTATTATTTTTCACAGGTACCTTATTTTAACATTTTTAATTAATTCATAGACTAATGGAACCCTTTGACCCAAAAGTCAATTACTTACAGTAAAATGAGTTTTTGCGACTCCTTATTAGACGCCACACCGGTTGTTTACTCTCTGCTGCGTTTGTTCAAGGACGGGCCCATTTGAAAAAAAATATACATTTTAATCTACGCTATAATGGATATTGCCTCTATTTTGTATTTACTTAATAGAATTTTTAAAAAAATATGGTATTTTAAACCGTTTTTACACCTATAGTATCAAATTTTCATGTAGTGAAATTCCAGCCCATGTATTTACGACGTAATCATAGCATTTTCTATTAAGGTATTTCTATTAAGGTTTTTTTTATTAAATAAATATACATACCTACTATTTCGAATTAAATCTAATAGGGCATATATTTGCATGTGAATCGTGAAATGTGAAAGAACTATCTCTTGTAGTTCGACAACAGATTTTAAACAGTGTGTGGAAATATTTTACTATTTAACAATAGCGTTTAATATGGAGGAACTCCATATTAAACGCTGTTTAAAGGAAATTGTAGCTAGTAAAAAAAAATCATTTGCTTGACCTGTACATATCTATAGATAGATACAGGTCAAGCAAAATATTTTCTTGTTCGATTCTGATAATAATATTAACATAACAATAAACCGAACATTAAAGGATGCTTTTTTATTGAATAATTCTAAACAAAATAATATAATAACGCCTGTTGCGACTGTAAACGCGACAGGTTGTGGGTTCGATTCCCACTCCAGGAAATGGAATTTTTCATTTTTTGGGTTTAGTTACAAGGCAAAGTGTGGCGTTGAGTTCCGCCACTCAGCACGCAATGCCTCAATTCGGCGGAAAGTGGGGAACGGAGTGTCTTAACACTAGGTTCCCTCTGCCTACCCTACTATATGCGGGATACAGCGTAAAGCTATGTATGTATGTAAATTAATATTTCATTTTTTTTATTTGTAAACCAAAATCCTAAACGCTGGAAATATTCATCGCGTAATCGCTAATATTGATCGTCATTTCGTCGCAAGCTTTACTATTTGAAATGAATAAGCTCACCGAAGTCACCTCCTAATACCAACGTGTCTTAGAATAAAATTTCTCATAAGTCACATAACACAGATTGACTTCAAAGACATTAAAAAAGTGTTTACAATACGTACACATAAAGGTCTCAAAAGGATAGACGGGTATGTTAATTGGGCGGTTCTCTGAAACAATTTCTAAACAAGGGGAGATCTTTTTAATTTGGATTCACTTTAATAAAAAAATTATACAACTTCAGTTCTAAGTGTAATGCTATTTTTAAAATTACTTCTTGTATTTAGTCTTTTTTTCTATAGACTATACAATTTTATTTATATTCTTAATTGCAGCTAGATAAGAAAGCAAAGGTTAGCGGTCAGAGAGCTTGGACGATGTCCAAGAGGCGCGGGTTCGAGTCCCGCTGCATTCAAAGTTTTATAGGTTTTTTAACTATAATTTTATTGTTTATTTCAGATAACTCCATTCCGTATTTGTGCCGTTTTTATTTCCGTGGAAAAGAGCAACAATTATCAATCCATTTATCCTCTCAAACTTTCACTATAATATAACTATAATATTAAAGTATTAGTAATTATAATTTCATTTTAAACAAACCTAGAAAATATTTTAAATATAAGCAGTCCCTCAAATCGGAATCGAACCCACAACTATAGTCAGAACAGGTTCAGTTAAATATATGCAAAATGTGGATTATATTATAATATTTGAGGCCTGTCGCGGCGCAGAGGCACAAGCGTGCGACTGTAGACGCGACAGGATGTGGGTTCGATTCCCACTCTAGGGAATGAAAATATTAAATAATATATAGTTATTTAATTTCCTCGTTCTGGTAACAAGGCAAAGCGCGGCGTTAAGTTCCGCCACTCAGCACGCAATGCCCCAATTTCGGCGGCAGGACGAAAATTTTAAAAGAGAACGGAGTGTCTTAACACTAGGTTTTCTTGTTCCCTCTGTCTATCCTGCTATGTGCGGGATACAGTGTGAAGCTAAATCAAATAAAATTATAATATTTTGTATGAATTTTCAAGCGTCAAATACGTTTGTTAGAAAAATTCCCAAAGAAAAATAAGATTTTTAACATACAATAGCAACGGTGTCAGCTTACTTATTAGTGGGAATATAACATTTTGTAGCGCGTTCTTTTAATTACTATTTTAAATTATATAATTTCTCTATACAAATCTTAATGTTAACAGTTTAAGAGAAAAACAATGGATCTTGTTGTTTTTCTTTATTATATAGTTATCTATAAATAAATACGTGAAGCAAAAACTTTGTACCCCTTTTTACGAACATTGCGCGGACAAAAGAGAATAACATTTTCCACACATATAGTTTATATAGAGAAGGAGTGTAGAATGTTACAGTAGTAGTAATAGTTTTTTAAAATAATCCATAAAAAGTATGTTAAATTTACAAAATAAATGTTACACACACTACCATGGTTTGAAATCCTTGTTTATATACCATATGTAAGACGTTAATGCGTTAATGCGTTGTTAACGCGTCAACGGCGACACTAGTGTTATTAAAGCGAGTTATTTAAAAATCAGCCGTTGGTTACCGCCACAACATACAAACTTTTCAAACGGGCGGAAGGAATAAGAAAAATTGTTATGTATTTTTTCTGATCAATTATTATAATTTACAACATTGTTTTGTTCTTGGGCAAAAATGCAATATTAGTGAAGTCTTTTACTAATATTTATGTATATATATATTTTATATCTTGTAGAGATATTTTCATATATATTTTTATAATTTTTCTTCAACAATAGGATGAATGTCCAATGTCAAGACACTCCGTTCCCCCCCAATCCGCTTGACTTCGAATCACTGCGTGTTGACTGGCGGAACTTAATGCCACGTTATGTCTTTATATTGCGAAGATATGAAAAAAGAAAATACTTAATTTTCCTTTCAAGTGGGAATTGAACTGACAACCATCGCGTTCACTATCAAATGGCAAAGTATATCTAATAATATAAATAATTTTTAACATAACAGACGCCTGAAGACATTAACGCCTGTCGTGGCGCAGAGGCACAAACGTGCGACTGTAAACGCTACAGGTTGTGGGTTCGATTCCCACTCCAGGAAATGTAAAATTTAGTATTTTCATTTCTTGGGTTTGGTACAACAACAAGACAAGACAAAGCGCGGCGTTGAGTTCCGCCACTCAGTACACAATGCCTCAATTCGGCGGAAAGTGGGTAACGGAATTGTTGAAAGAGAATGGAGTGTCTTAACACTAGGTTCTCTGGTTCCCTCTGCTTACCCTGCTATATGCGGGTTACAGGGTGAAGTTAAAAAAAAACCATAACAGCATTTTAAATTAACTTAATATTTATGACAATCACAAATAATATGTATATTACTATGAATTTACTATCTAACTAATCTACTAGTACTATAGTAGTAATCCATCTGTGACCCTTTCATAAGTAACACAAACAGAGCAATGGTTAGCACGTGTAAGTACAAAGTTCGATGTCCGGGCTAAATTTGTTCTTCCTGCAGTATAAGGGAGTTATTTTCGATTACGATTACACCTAAGATCACTCTATTGAGAAGCCATACATTAAAGCGGATTTGAAGATTGACGTATGTAATAGAAGAGATGGATAGTTGCTTTTTTTAGCGATGAGACGATAATGTTATGTTTTTATTTGTTTTATTGTATTAATATATATATTTATAAGATATACTTATTGAGGCCTTAGTGACGCAGTGAGGCTGACCTACTGCGTCTGACTGTACACGCACGGTTGTTGGTTCAATTCCAAGGGGAATTATTATTTTTAATTTATTTTTATTCCACCGTTCTGGGAAGACAAAGCACGGCTTTAAGTTACGCTACTTAGCACGCAATGTCTCGAATTCAGGTGAAAAGCGGTGAAAGTGTCTTTATACTAGATTATCTCTGACTCTCTTTAATTTAGTTTAATCAGCTTTGCGGGACAAAATGGGAATCTGTTACTTTTTTATAAGATATATCCATTTACTTAATAATTATTAAAAAATATTTCATTAAAACGTTTATTATATTAATATATATCTCTATATATTTCCTCAATCAGGCGGAAAGTGGAGAACGGACTTATTGAAAGAAAACGGAGTCTCTTAAGACTAGGTTCTCAGATTCCCTCTGCCTACCCTGCTATATGCGGGATACAGCGTGAAGTTAAAAAAAATATCTCTATATAAATGGAAGAAATCTGACATTATTATTTTAACGAACTTCTTGCCGTCTAATTCGCTTGAAAATTTGTGCTCGTGTCCGGTTCCGGTAACAGCACAATATTCTCATAGCAAGAACCTGATGTCCTTGCTCGGACAATTAAGATAACAAAAACATTTTTTTTAAAGAATCTTATGATTTGTTTAAATAACGATTATTATGTACTATCTACCAGAAACCCTGAATAGGTATGAATAATGGGTCACATACAGTTTTTAGGTAACTAATGGATACTTAAAGCTATATTTTTTTTATTTTATTTTTATCTTAGATCAGAAATAATAACTTATTCGTAATCAAATATCATTTGTTTGATCAAATTGTCAAGCTTCTGTCAATCTTAAAATATGATAAGACATTTTTTATAGAGATGTTGTATGAGATATCTGTATATAAATACGTGAAGCAAAACTTTAGACCCTTTTTTACGAAAATTATGCGGACGGAGGAGCATGAAATTTGGCACACTTATAGTTTATATAGAGAAGGAGTGCAGAATGATAACATTTTTTAAAAATAATGCATAAACGTGTATTAAATTAACAAAATAAGTGTAACACACACTATTACATTACTAAAGACAACGCGTTGTTAACGCGTCAACGGGGACTTTAGTTTAAATAATCTTGTGGATGAGACTTGAACTCATAACCATAGCCGACTAATCAGCACTATGGGGGATTTTAAGTATATTTAAACAGATTCACGTTTTTTATAGTGTCAAGAACTCTTTTGAATCATCTAAATTTTACATTAGCTATTAACTGTGTAAAGCTCTGTCTGATATTTATGTAAGGAAGTATGGATCTATGATAGTTATTCTTTATTATTCCATTATAATGAACAAGTACATCGCTTTATTCATTATGAAATGATCAGTAATTAGCAATAACATATTAAATTTTAATTTTAATAAAATGCACGCTCATAAAGCTAGGTCTACACTACGCATGGCTGACTCAACTCGACCCAACGATAAACTTTACGAGTGGACCACCCAACTTCAATTGCCGTATCGTTAAAATATCTATAACAAGCTATGAGCGGTTTTCGGTAATAACATACACTCGCTGGAATTGGCCTTATTTTTGGCTATTTTTGGATCTATCCATGGGAGTCATGGTCAAAAGTTAAAGGGTGGATCGGAAAATCTGTAAATTACTCATAGAAGGTATAAGATCTATAGATCTCTGTAGATCGTTTTTGTAGAATGGTAAAATAGTTCATAGGGTAGCGAATGATTGCTTTTTGTTCAATTATAGCGACTGGTGGATAAGTAATTTCCAGTCCTTTTCTGAATTAGATATTAACTAAAATTTTGTTATATTTACTTATGCAAATATATATTGAGGTAGATTTCCTAACATATAATAGTAGTAACAATACTGAAAGGATTTGCTATTCCATCAATCAATCTATCTGCGACATAAATATAAAAAGCATATAAAACATTAAATGGTTCAATTATTAAAAACAGTAATGCTCACTTATCGCAAACGATTATAGTAATCGTAAATACGTAATAATTAATTCACGATAATCGAACATAAATAATAACCGCAATAAAAGCTATTAGAGAACCGATGAAAGATGAGCTCTTGGCGTAAGTTCTGGACGAAAATCTAAATTTGTCATATGTATAATGTCCCGGTTGTTCGGAATCACTGCGTCAACAAACACTATCTTTTGAGATATTTCAGTCCGTCCGTCCGTCGTTCTGTATACATTACGACCTCACAGAGACATCTGACGACAGCCTATCAATCTTTTAATAAATACCAGAACACTAAAACAAAGTTGCTGTACAGTTATGCCGTGTCAGAATAACTAATTATAAGGAGTGAAGGCACACTTTCGTTTAGCATACATATATTAGCGGCAAAATTCTTGTTATATTATATGTGACTTTAGTACAACACATTTTACGATCGGCACAAATAATGTTTTTCGCACTTTTTTTGACACACGTGTTACATTTGGTCTATGATACATACTTTTAATGGCTGTTATGACATTATTCGACACGAAAAGTATCATTTTTTAATACGAACGACAGCTAAATAGGTGTTGGACATTAAAAAATGTTTCGCTTTGACAAAAAGTTAACTGTCGTAATAAAGTTTAAACGAGCTTTGTCACAGCGGCGCTGAGCGAAAATAAAAAAAATCATAAAACAAAGTCATAATTCGAGGGCCCAGTGCTCTTTCGCTACCGTCTGCCCGCTGTTTTTTAAATAGAAATAAAAACAGATGAAGTACATTACAGTTTTTATGCGACAGATATGCTACGAAGGCATAAAACGTATTCAGATTTACGATGACACGGAATTAGAACTCTCATGCGATACGAATATTGTCCTGTATTAAAAAGAACATAAATATTATATAAATTAAAACTGGCGTTAAAATTGTCGAGACCATGGCACAATATTAATCTGTTTATGTAGCTTAAAAGAATACTTGTTAGTCATTGATTAAATTATTGCTTAAATGAATATTATATATATATATATATATATATATATATATATATATATATATATACGTACATAGTACAATCGTACATAGCTTCACGCTGTATCCCGCATATAGCAGGGTGGGAAACCTAGTGTTAAGACACTCCGTTTCCCACTTTCCGTCGAATTAAGCTATTGCGTGCTGAGTGGCGGAACTCAACGCGCTTTGCCTTGTTACGAAACCTAGGAAATGAAAAATTCCATTACCTGGAGTGGGAATCGAACCCACAAACTATCTTGGCGTTGGCGTTAATATTATTAGATATATAAAAATATATCAGAGTAGAAAGAATGTGAGTATACTCCGTTCTTCACTTTTCGACCTTTTTATACGCAGGGTGTTGTAAAATCAAAGGCCACGCTTACGAGAACTGAAAAATTAAAAATATTTATATAACAAAAGAAAAATCTTTAATTGTCATGTGTAAAATTTCTCAGGTTTGACTGTTTTGTTTACAAAAGAGATTTTTATTGATGTTTCATTAACCTGTTAATAAACTTTGGAGGCCCCGCTGACGTGTAAACAACGTGTTGCCTTTGCAATGTGTATGTCATTTCATACAAGAATGTATGTCAAATGCGTGGTAATGTGTGTAATTTTTATTTTTATAATTTAATGTCTTTTTTTAGGCATTATGACAAAAAAATTTTGACTTTCTGCACTTTTTCATATAAACTTTAACGGTGCCAAATTTCATACTAGAAATGAGCAATTTTCGTGAAACGAGGTACATTTCATAACTATCGTGTTGACATTTCGTTATTCTGCCATATTTTGCTCCAAAAAGCTCTAACAAGTTGAGCTATCCGGGTAGATAGCTATGACTTATTATCAAGAAGGTGGCTTCTGTTCTTTTTATTTTTGATATAAAACAGCATAGATTTATATATAAATTTAATAATATATGTATGCCCTACATATATGAATACATACATACATATTTTCACGCTGTATCACACATATAGCAGGGTAGGCAGAAGGAACCTAATGTTAAGACACTCCTTTCCCCACATTCCGCCGAATTGAGACATTGCGTGCTGAGTGGCGGAACTCAACGCCGTGATTATATAATATAAAATATAGATATTTTTAAGACCATTATATATTTAATGTCAAGAATTTGGAAGAGTCGTTCACAAATTAGGTATGAACAGCAATAAAGTTACTATTTTTGTCAGTTATACATATAATTTATAGTGCAATAAAGTTTCACTTGTCACTCACCCGGGGATTTATGTTCCGTCCGTCCTAAATGCGGTGTCTTCCGCTGACGAGTTTCCTCATGTCAACGTTAAACAATATACGCGTAGGCGACAGAGGCGACGCTGGACCATTTCAACCAGTCCATCTGTGACGGACCGCCAAATGGAACAAAGGAGTTTGTCTTCTGGAATAACGTAAACAAAGTCTTATTTCCTGGACGTGTTTCTAATCGTGAACATAGTAATACGGTCATAAGTCTCAGAGATATAACTAACAATATCTACTTTGTAGTGTTGTGTTAGAATTGGGTTTGTAACGTATGGCTGGTTATAGTGCTATGTCAAATGCTGTGGGCGTAGATAGCGCGCGGCGCCGGCGACGTCGTCGGACGCCACCGCCCGTCCAAACAGTCGATGCGTATCGAGGAAGGATGCTTAGCACTCTCACCTCTAATAATATCCCGGGAATGTGCTGTGCTAACAAATAATTTATATCTGGATAAAGGTGTTGGGTTTCGTCATTCGTCGTGTCTATTTAGCATATAGTTTATATGTATAAGAATTGGATATTTCTAGTTACATATGTAATTTTTATGGTTTTTAGAGTATCTTTATATGTTGATAAAGCTTAAATGAATCGATAAATTTCTTTAAATTTTGTAATAGGAGTCGAATTATGTGTCACTTCGATCTACTCGCAATGCCTTTACAGGGTCATCTATTTTAAATATTAAGAACAAACTGGACAATAGAGCTAACGCCAAAGATACAAGTCGGAATCGAACCCAGAATTATCGCTTGTACAACCAGTTTCTTTCAAACTACGTTACGAATAAATAAATAATAATAATACTCTATGATCTCAACTAGTAGGTAACATGATATATCCATCTGAAACTGTAATAAAGTAACTCTATACAATGTTTCAGGGAACCGTGACAAAAAGTTTGAAACAGTTTTAAAAGTTTCAAGGAAAGGGATCGGGGGCAGGTTTGTTTAACACTGCGCAAGCGCAATACAGATGTCACTTGATGTTGACGAGTTCTAAGAGACCGCTACTAAAATAGATCTTATAGTTTTTTTGCCTAGAAAATATATAAATTTCAAAGTGTATGAACCAAGGTAATGTAACTAGGTGTTTTTTTTTTTTGGGAAAGGACAAGGCAAACGAGCGTTCGGGTAACCTGATGGTAAGTGACCATCGCCGCCCACGGCCCCGTGTAACACCAGAGGAGCTACAGGTGCGTTGCCGGCCTTTAAGGTAGAAGTAGGTGCGCTTTTTGAAGGTGCCCATGTCGTATTGACCTGGAAATACTGCCGCAGGTAGGCCATTCCACAGTTCAGTGGCACGTGGAAGGAAATTCCTTCAAAACCGCACAGTACTGGAGTGCCACGCATCCAGGTTGCAGATATATTTGTTTTTAATTTACATATTGCTTCTTACAAAACGTTTTGGGTTACTGATGATAATTTTATTGCTTTTTTAATAGTATTTGGTTTGTTTACTGAAGATATTGTGTTTTTTTTACAAAATACATATTTTTTCTTGTTTTGTTGAAATCATAAAACAATCATCGTACATACAATAATACATTTTAGAGTAGGTAGTAGGTATATACGAGTATACCATGTCTAAGCCATGAAAGCGTCAAAAAATATATTTACGACCTAACAATTTTTACAAAAAATACTTCTAGTAACAAATGTGTTACATTTCAATGCGTTGTTTATAAAATGTAAGCAGTGAAATACGTTAAGTAAAGACAGAGGTGGTGACTCTGTTTAACTAATTAAAGTTACCAACTAAGAAATGACCGGTTTTAATGTAAATTATTTCAATTAAAAATCATCTGCATTCATTATGTCAGATATATAATTAGTATATATTTTCTATAATAAATATTTTTTTGTTAATAATCATGCACTTTTTGATTAATAATTATTATTCAAAGAAATTGAAAATAAATGCACTAAAAAGATATTTTTTTACGAATAACGCGAAAACGTCTTGTTAGATCTCAACTAAATATAAATAGGAGCGTATCAGAAGCATTATTAGCACTAATTTAAAAAAATAATCTACAAAATTGTAAAAACACCTGTCGTGGTGCAGAAGCACAAGCGTGCGATTATAAACGCGACAGGTTGTAGCTTCGATTCCCACTCCAGGAAAAGAAATTTTTCATTTTCTGCGTTTGATAACAAGGCAAAGCACGCCTTTGAGTTCCGCCACTCAGCATGCAATGCCTCAATTCAGCGGAAAGTGGAGAACGGAGTGTCTTAACACTAGGTCCCCTCTGCCTACCCTGGTATCTGCAGGATACAACGTGAAGCTGTGTATGTATGTGTAAGTATGTATCTAGAAATTTAGTTTATCTAGGAAAAAAATATGCGGTAACACATAAAGAAACCATACAGGAGAATTAATAACCTCCTCATTTCTTGAAGTTGGTTAAAACCGATCTTTAAATACAATTCTTATATCCAATCAAGCTATAACAATTATAGATTTCCTCACAATTCATTAAACTCTCTAACTTCTAACTTCCTGTTCTTAAACTGCGTTGACGTCAGAAAATAAGTGCCAAGCCACTAATTTCCTGAAGATATATTCCCACTAAAAACGAATTTGTCTTTCTCAATGTAAACACCAAATAAACATCAAACGGCTTCAAATTGAAAGGAGGGATTCCATTGACATAATCCATTAATACTGACTCGGATCAGGCAATTAGTAAACAAATGAGCCGAGTGACAGAACGAGATAATTGGCACCGTGACAACGCGACCGTTTGGGTTATGCTAATGGGGACTTTAGAATTGTTGAATAGTTTATGGTTTATCGTACTTTTGATAAAGAAAGAAGCTATTTAAAAAAAATTAATATTTTATATTTTATATAAATTAGATTATTATATAAATTAGATATTTTTTTATATTTAGCTTAGATTCGATCGAAGGGAAATAATAATAATATTAAGATAGAAGTTTAAGAATATCATGCCCTTACTTTGTGATCATTCAAAATTTGCCTGAAATTTCAAGTTTCATATACGTTCATTTTCAATGTTTTCTTTTTCCGCGTTGAGTTCCGCCACTCAGCACGTAATTCCGATTCAGCGGAAAGTGGGGAACAAAATTGTTGAAAGAGAATGGAATGTATTAACACAAGGTTCTCTGATTCCCTCTGCCTACCCTGCTATATGCGGGATACACCGTGAAGTTAAAAAAAATGTTTAAAATGTTTATAAATTATAAGAAACAAAGTTACTGCTTCAAATTTCAATTAAACTTACATTTTAATAGCAAATTATGATTCTCAACCTCAAAGAAGTTTTAGATCACTTAAGAAAATCCAACCGTCCAGTGTAAAATCCCTTAACATCACACCTACAGTACAAACGGTGACAGTGTTAGAACATCGCCGTAAAAACACCAGGCCATGCTCCGAAGCTATTTCGGTTTAATGACAATGTAAGAATGAATCGTTCCCGGTACATCCATCATTCGTCCCAATATATTTGTCGTCATTCCATTTTATGGTTTCCAGAGGTACAGCTGTTTTAATAGAAATGAGTTAATGTTGCTTAAAATAAGTAGCGTTTTTTTAGATGACGCTGATGATGTGAGTAAATGATTTATATTTTTGTGATTTTAGGTCATCGTGTCCTAGTGGAATATGTATATAGGCACAAGCGTGCGACTGTAAACGCGACAGGTTATGAGTTCGATTCCCACTCCAGGAAATGTAAAATTCAGTATTTTCATTTCTTGGGTTTGGTAACAAGGCAAAGCGCAACGTTGAATTTCGCCACTCAACACGCAATGCCTCAATTCGGCGGAAAGTAGGGAACGGAAATGTTGAAAGAGAACGTAGTGCCTTAGCACTAAATTCTCTGGTTTCCTCTGCCTACCCCGCTATATGCGGGATACAGCGTGAAGTTAAGAGAGAGAGAGAATATTAAAAAAAAGAAAAATATATAGAAACTTATAATATTTTACCGTAAAGAGAACCTAAAAGCAATGCAATTATTCAAGCATAAATCCTAATAATGCTAATACAAGAATTTTATTAAAGTCATCTATTTTAAGACATATTACACACATCACCAAAGCAATAAAAACTGTCGCATCCGTAAACGAAAGCGTGCCACGGTTTTTTTGTTCTGTCATCTGTTTTGTCTCTTGTTTGTCTCCGAAACGGGAGTCAATTAGTGGCTTTTAGGATGGATTCCACCATATCTTACATAAACCATGGTTTCAAAAATTCGAATTATTTTTTATATTATTCGTCATAGAGACGTGTGACGTGCTTTACTGCTATGGGTGTAGGATCAAACTCCAATTAGTTAAATGTTTACATTTAGATTTTCACTGTTTGGTTACATTTTACTATCCAATGGCAATATCTCTAAAGACAGAAAGCGGGCGACGAAGTGACGTAACAATAAATGCTATTTGCTTTCTTCAAAAACATCAGTACATTCAATAATCACTGTAAATTGACAATAAAAATATTTTAAATCATTTAGAATTAATTAAGTCAGTTTCAACCATTGGTTAACTATGTGTTAGTGCTAAAAAAACTAATAACTCGTAGTTAACTTGCGTTTTCTTTTTTAAGTTTAACTCGACTTGTTCTCGTTTGGTTGTAATCGGATGTTTAACAAGATTCCACGTCTCGTGATTATCTACTGTGACATTTTCTTCAATTTATCTTTTTGTAAATTAGTTTAATGGATCGTTCAATTAGTTAGAGCAATATTTCAAATGGCATTCCCTGCGTAAATAGTTTTTGAGTTAATGCTAGGTGTATTTTATGTTGAGGTAAATTTACAGGTATTTGTTCTTGTTGGTATAATAGACTCAATATTTGAACATTATATTAAGGGTTTTAAATTATTAATATTATAATTACAACTTATATGATTTTACACGAAGCTTAAATGCTTATCCCACTAGATCAAGTGACTATAGTTGTTCAATACATATTCGCATATAATAATGATCCTCCGGATGATGACACTCCGGATACTCAAAAGTCAGTTTTCGACGTCCAACCTACAAATCTCTAGATATGTAAAAAAAGTGAAGAACGGGTGTTATGACGCTAAGCCGAGGTTCTTAATGACGAGACTGACGAACATAAATTTAAAAACGTTGATATGGTAGATTGATATAAATTCTCATCTCATTTATTCCCAGTTATATCTTATTTACAGTGTGTCTTCTATTTTGTTATAGTTAGGTAATAAAACGGAGTGTCTTAACACTCACTTGCTTTCTCAAGATTCTTCTGCTTACCTTACTATATGCGGGATATAGCGTGAAGCTAAAAATATATTAGAAAAATACATAGTAATAGCTATAGTATTTTTTTTAACTTCACGCTGTATCCCGCATATAGCAGGGTAGGCAGGGGGAACCAGAGAACCTGGTATTAAGACACTCCATTCTCTTTCAACAATTTCGTTCCCTACTTTCCGTCGAATTGAGGCATTGCGGGTTGAGTGGCGGAACTTAGCGCCGTACTTTGCCTTGTTACCAAGCCCAAGAAATGAAAATACTAAATTTTTACATTTCCTGGAGTGGGGATCGAACCCACAACCTGTCGCATTTACAGTCGCAGGCTTGTGCCTCTGCGCCACGACAGGCGTAAATTATTCAAGAAAAAATATTTAACAACATCCAATATTAACTTTAGGCGCGCGTTAGAGATCCGTAACATTTATTATGAAACATTGATTGGCAGTTCTAAATTCCGTACATAACATAAGGCGTTTTTGCCATGAATGGTACAATTAATCAAAATTAATAATTACAAAGTTACATGGGCCAAGTGTCGTAACTGTTACTGTTAATACACTTTCCTGGCGGTCATAGCGTGTGAACGGCTCATTCTGCCTGAATTAATCGCCTGTTATAGTTACACTAGTGCGCTGACGCTTCCGATTTCAACTCGGATGTTTCATACTTTGATATTGTCAAATCATACTGACAATTTCCATATTTAGTTCCTAATGACGTCTAATATTGTATCTATATATAAATACGTGAAGCAAAAGCTTTGTACCCCTTTTTCGAAAATTACGCGGACGGAGGAGCATGATATTTGACATACTTATAGCTTATATAGAGAAAGAGTGCAGAATGTTAATATTTTTATTTAAATAATGCATAAAAAATATATTAAATTAATAAAATAAATGTTACATACACTACCATGGTTTGACATGCATGTTTATATAAAATGACATACATTGATATACAACGCGTTGTTAACGCGTCAACGGGCACTCTAGTTAAAATAAAGAAGAATAATTTCTGTGAATGAATATTTAAAAAAAAAACGATTGTGAAAATTAGCTTAAGAATTTATAATTGAAGCAACTTCACGTTTAATGCCTTTGCAAAGTAGTCAAAGTCAACCTAGTGTCAAGACACTCCGCTCGCCGCTTCCTATCCAAATTTGAGACATTGCGTGTTCAGTGGAGGACTTTTTCTTACCAGAGGGGAAAAATAAATATAATTTAAATATAATCATTCCCTCGAGAGGGTATCGAACCTACAATCAATGGTATTTACACTCAGACGTTGTCCCACTGCGCCACGATGGTATCATACATTAAAGTTTAAAGGAGTTTTTTCAAACAACCTCAATAATTGATAACCGTATTGTATCTAAGTTTTCCAATATTCTTATAATGGTTTGGTTCTCTTCTATCAAATATACTCGTAAGTGTATGTATAAATATTTTCGAATAATACCACTTGACACTTTTCAAGGAATTATGTAGTACCTATTACCTTATTCCATAAGTAAAAAATCCATAAAGAAAAAACATATACAGGATTTGAACACCCAAACTCCTCCTTTATCAAATATACAATTTACTCAAAACTAACATTTTGCCAGTACAAAAAATATGAATAGTTTTGTTTATAGACATGAAATGATTAACATTGTTTACAATTAGTTCTTCGCAGCTGATACATTTTACCCCCGCAAGCAAGAGACCAAATGACAAATTTCAGTTACAACAATACATGGCAAACCAACCAATTTGCGTGATCTGTTGTTAATATGGTTTGCCGTTTTAGCGGTGGGCCATGTAAATTAGTCAGGTTGCTAGCCCACCCGGGCGTGAGAGCATATTTGTTTACGTTAATTTTTACTGCGGCCACGACAGAAGCCAGAACAAGAGTTGGATAATTATAGAAACGTTTTTAACTTTAACACATGGGGTCATTGACGTGTTACTCTTAGATATTAAAATTTGGCGCCCATTTGTAATTATATGACTAGTTAATAACTATTTGAAATAGAAAATGTTATCTAATTTTAGAATAATATGGTTAATAAATTGTAACGCCTGTCGTGGCGCAGAGGCACAAGCGTGCGACTGTAAACGCGACAGGTTGTGGGTTCGATTCCCACTCCAGGAAATGGATTTTTCATTTCCTGGGTTTGGTAACAAGGCAAAGCATGGCGTTGAGTTTCGCCACTCAGCAATGCCTCAATTGGGCGGAAAGTGGGGAACGGAGTGTCTTAACACTAGGTTCCCTTTGCCTACCCTGCTATATTCAGGATACAGCGTGAAGCTACCTTACACTATGTACCTATAGAATACATTTTTTTACGTCTACGTACTCGTATATTTTGTATTTAGTGAGATAGACAGAGTATCTAGTATTAAGACACTAACTGCTCCACTTACCGCCCATTTTATACACGTTGAATGTTAGGTAGCGGTATTAAACGCCGCACTTTGACAGACCAGAGTTATGAAAATACTTTAAATATATATAACTACTAGGCCTCTGGATAAATTACGTAGGGATAAGATTTATCTGCCTCGTGCATATACTTTTTTTTTTTTTTAATATAAACGTAACCATGATTGGAATTTGAGTGCATAACTATCGCGTGCAATCATACTCGTCCTAAGCCCGTTACAACAACGTCATTGCCTATATATAAAAAGGAAAATATCATCTGACTGACTCATCGTCATCCAGTTCTACATATACCTTATAACAAAACTAGCAAAAGAAAATTGAAAAAAAAACTAATTATATAAAAATAGTAGCTTCACGCTTTTTCCTGCATATCGCGGTAATCAAAGAAAACTTAGTGCCAAAACACTCGTTTCTCTGTTTTCCATCTAAATTTGAGAAATTGTGTGTGGAGTGGCGGAACTCAGCGTCTCGCTGTACGTCACCACAGTGCGGAAAGGAAAATAATTTAAATAAAATCATTATCCCAAATGGAAATCGAATCCACAACCATTCGCATTTTTAGTCGCTCGCTGTCCCCCTGTCCTATGGTGGTACGATATAATAAAATTTTCAAAAAAAAAAAACGGATTAATTATTAAGTTTTTAAAGACAAAGTATTTAATACTTTGTAAGTAAAATCTGTAATATTGATAAGTACATTTGTTACTTTAAATATTAAAACCTATGTGAACCTACCTACTTCTTGTAAACAAATTTTGAACTTCCGACTCGCATCTACAGTGTGATCTGATAAGTTAAATAAAGCTTGACAAAATTAGCTCATTAATTTTTTTGTAAAATCATTCCATACAATGTTAATAAAGTTATAATGTTAAAAATTAAAAAAAAGGCTAATTATTTGTATTTTTTTAGTACTTGTATTTAAAAAGCAATTTTTTACACTTTTTACGCATAGCAGTATAGGAAAAGATAACCGAATATACTATAATATATAATACTCACTTCAGCGCTTTTCGCCCAAATTTAAGACATTGCATGTTGAAAGGCAGTTCTCAACGCCAGGCTTTGACCTTCAAGATGCAAAAAAGACAATTTAATACAATCATTTCCCTACTGGAGATCAAACCCACAACCATCATGCTGACATTCATCACCACAGCCCCGTCATGGAGCAGTGGGACGGGTTTTGACTAGAAACGCCAGTGATTGTGAGTTCGAACATATTCTGGGGAATGATTATTTTAAAATTATTTTCATTATATCTGGTAAGACAAAGCGCGGCGTTGAGTTCCGCCACTCCACACTCAACGTCTTCAATTCGCGCGTAAAAAGGAGAATGTGGCTTCTTAACGTTAGTTTGTCTCTTTATTATATTCTATCCTGTTATATGGAATATAACTGAGAAAAAAATATGGAAATAATCATACATTTATACATATTCCATACAAAAAGACATACAGTGACATTATTCTTAGTAACCGATTTTAATGTTCAACCGAATTACACGAGTTCTCGATAACCGTTGTCCCGTTAGAGACGCGTGTGGCCACCGGATGTACCTAGATACGCGACACTTGTCTATTGCATTAGCATTTGACTACCGAACGCCAGCTGTCAATCTGAAGCACTGTATTTTTAGATTTATATAGAGATATTTTAACATTTTTAAGACCATTGTGGCGCAGTGGTGTTCGACTGTAAATGCGATTGGTCATGGGTTAGGTTTCGACTCGGAAAAATAATTATTTTTATGTTTTTGCTCTGGTAAAAAAGCACGCGGGGTTGAGTTTCGCTACACAACACGCAATGGCGAAAATAATACTTTTGCTTGTTTTAGATAAACTTATTTCTAATAGGTGTTTACTATAATGACGCAATTTAGTAGAGTTGTTGACTATACGTGGTAGATCTGGGTTGAAATTCTACAAAAGAGAATATTTGTACCTACAAATTTATGACCGAGAATGCTAGCATATATGTACATTGGTACATCTATTCTACCACATATTCATCTAGATATAAGATTTATAAAATGAAAAGAAAAATAGGACATTTTTGTGAAGGAAATTTAAAAGAAAAGCCATCGAGAGACCATTGTTACACAGTGGGAGAGCGCCTAACTGTACACGTGATGGTTCTGGGTTTGATTGCCACTCGGAAACATCAATTTTATATTTAATTTATTGACGTTTGCCAATACTGGTAAGAGAACATGCACCGACGAGTTTCGTCATTCAAAGCATATCGAATTTGAGCTGAAAGCGGAGAACGGAGTGACTTGACAATACGTTTCCCTAGGTTATCTACCTTTTTGATATGTAAGAAAAATGTAAAATGAACTATGTATATATTTCTTTTTTTAGCTTCACGCTGTATTCCGCACTTAGTAGGCTAGGCAGAGGGAATCACAAAACTTAGTGTTAAGACACTCTATTTTCTTTTAACATTTCCATTCCCCACTTTCCGCCGAATCGAGACATTGTGTGCTGAGTGGTGGAACTCAACGCCGCGCTTTTGCTTTGTTATAAGAGCAAGGAAATGAAAACACTAAATATTATTAAAAAAATTCATTTCCTGGAGTGAGAACCCATAACCTGTCGCGTTTGAAGTCGCACGCTTATGCCTCTGCGCCACAGCATGTCTCTATTGGATATTCTATATTTTTAAAACAAAAGCAAATAAACTTTTACTATGAAATCTAACACCAATTACGTCAAAACAAGTGCCAAATATACATCCATATATTAATAAAACAATGGGTAATACTATAAAAATTGAATAGAATAGAATAGTGAAGTGTAAAATGATACGTAGGTATAGAATTTAAAAACTATATTCTCTAATAAATTATAATATATGAAAAGGTTATCTCAGTAATTAACATACAATGAATGAATCAGTTAAAAGTGATTAATTCTTCCTGTTATACACGACTTCTTATAACTTATTAACGTAGATGTCGTGATTTTTCGTATCTAACTAAGTTAACTTACGTCAATACAATTTATCACTATCGTGGCAATATGAGGCCATCGTGGCGCAGTGGAATAAAGTTGGGCTTTAAGCTCGTAGTTGGGGCTTCGATTCCGCTCGTAAAATTAATTACATTTAAAATTATTTTCATTTCAAAGCTCTAGTAAAATAAGCGCGGCGTTAAGATCCGCTAACGAATACACACAGTCTCGAAATCAGGTGGAAGGCAGTGGACGGAGTGTTGAAGGTAGCTTTTCTCTCATCGTTATTTGGGAAAAAGCGTGAAGCCGCAAAAGAAATGGTTAACTTTCATTAGGTTTCCAGTTAGTGAAATATTTATATTCAAACTGACGATAGTTGAAAAACAGAGTGTTTTATCACTAAATTCTCTCCGCCTATCTCGTTATGCATAAAGTTCGAAAACTAACAATCTTTTTTTATTCGGCTTTGTATTTCGTTCATTACATACAGTCCATACCTACACTTCACTCTACGTTTACTGTTTGGTGGTAGGAGGTTCGTCCTCCGTCTGGCTCGCGACCACTATCATGTCAAAGACGAACCGCCAAATATCTTATGATGTGTTCCGGTTCGATGGCATGTAAGCCAGGTTTTCCCATTCCCACCCATCCTTTCCCCAAAATGTGGTGGTTCCGAGAGCGGAATACTACATTGTCCTCCTCTTCCATCTATATCCTCTAGGTTGGCAACGTATCTACAACATCTCTGGTGTTGTAGATGTTCATGGGCGAAGGTATCCACTTACCATCAGGTGGTCCTTCTGCTCGTTTGCCATCCGTTAACCTTAAAAAAAATAAAAAAAAAACGTACCTTATACTATTTATTTCTTTTATGTTACATTTCTTTTGACGGTACTTAGAACCAGAATTACGTATCTAAAGGTGTAGTATTTTATAACTTTAAGCTTAACTTGATTATGATAACTTATAAATTAATATTAATAAATAATTAATTATTCTGAAGTCTGATAAGAAAGATTGCTATGGATGTAGCTGTTCAGTTTAATACTTATTCATATTTTATATTAAATTAAATTGTTTCTTAAAACCAACATTTATACATTCATTGTAATTTATGTAAGACTTTAAATATTAAAAAAATATTACTTTATGAGTTATTGTAAGAAATATATTAAATCATAGGAAAACTTAACAAATATGCCATCCCTACACATTGACCCCATTTGAATTGCATTTAGTGATGTTCTACCATTAACGTTTTGAAAGCGACATTTGTTTCATTGCAATATTTGATTGTGGGTGGCCGCAAAGGTTGGATTTCGATATGATGTGGACGCTACTACTTAATACCATACATAAAATGACAATAGATGTTTCTAATTAAATTAAATGTTACATAATACATTTCGACATTTCATATTGAGCTTTTTAGCTCAATGTCAAATGTTTTTTTTTTCTTTACGCTTTATTCCGCATATAGCAGGAAGGCAGAGGGAACCTGAGAATCTAGTGTTAAAGCGTTAAGCCGCACTTTGCCTTGTTACCAAACCCAGCAATTGAAAATTCCAAGCTTTTATATTTCCTAGAGTGGGAATCGAACCCACAACCTGTGGCGTTTACAGTCGCACGCTTGTGCCTCTGCGCCACGACAGGCGTTTAGTTTTGGCGCTATGTCAAATGTTAATATTTCGTTTTTTCACCTAAGTAAAGCAGATATGTGATATGAATAACAAATTTCTATATAAAATACGACAAACATACATAAGCTTAAAGTACCATCATGACCAAAAGTCCCCATAGTTAATTATTCAGTACAACGCTAAATAACTCTTTATGCCACAATAAATATCGTTAATATGTCATTAGCTCGGAGCACCGGCCGGTTATTGCTATCATAATCAACTTATTCGATTTCCAATTACACCATAAAAGTATAAAGGTTCCGCTTTTAATAAAAACAGTATCATCACACGCTAGACAACTGTCACATAGCAGTACGTACGAATTTAATTGTGTCGGCATCCTTTGTGGAGGAATAAGATGGCGGCTAACATCAAACACGCCGCCGGAGTGAACGCAGTGAAATGTCACCACGCTCAGTCAATTAAGTCTATAGTTTTAACAATCAACGTAATTCGATTTTTAGCGATCATTCTCGATCGTTAATGAACTGTAAATTATGATTCGAATAATTCTTATAGATATACTTATGTAGAACAAAATCGATATTTTGTTGCATTTCGCGAAGTAGGCGAATAACAAAGCTAATTCGTTATTGATGACGCTAGCGATTGCCTCAGTCATGCCCGAGACGACTTATCTTAACGGCTTTAATTACAGATACCGTTTATATGTCGCGATTTTTGGTTTATTTAGTCAATTGATCAATTTCTTATATTATTGTATTTTTTTTTGTAGAGATTTATTTGTTTTTTATTATTTATGCGTCTCTGGAGGAACATTTACGAATCCACTACGCAAATCTTGTTCAGAATGATAATTTTATAATAGAAAATACGTATGTCGATAAATAAAATTTATTAAATGAGTACATTTTTTAAATGTTATTTAAATACTTAGAAAAAGGTTATTTCAAAAATGTTAAAATTGTCAAATTTAATTAATTGTCAATCATGTATCATCTATTTATACTGTAATGTTATGTGTATTGTTATAGGAGCCGCTACTCAAAACATACAATGGACATCACATCGCAAAACGTCAATACAATACACCTACAATTTTTTTTACCATAATTCATTACTCAATGTAATCCTTTTCCATAATTATTAATTAATTTAGAATCAATTTCATCATTTCCTAACTCTACATGTAAAAAAACCATCCGACCACAAAAGTCGTATCGCATCCGTCTCTAACACAATAAATATCATTATTCCACTCGGCAGGCAGGTACGAATGGTCCCCATTTACACAGTCCAGTTATAGGTGCCGCTACACAATACATTGTGTACTGTAGTGTACAGTGGATGGACATCGTACTCTGTAGAGTAACAGAGCGGCACGGTTTAATGAGCGACTTGGACATGTTACGAATATGGTGAAGACACCGTTTCGACACTGCACGGATATGAACCCACTTACTTACTTTGTTTTTAGGATCATTTTATAATTAATTTAATCGGCCATCATGGAGCATGGACAGCGTTTGATTGTAACCGCGATTCGTTGTGAGTTCGATTTCGACTCGGGGATATGATTATATTAAAATAATTTCAATTTTCGCCGCTCTGGCAAGACAAATTGTGGCGTTGAGGATCTTCATATAAGATTATATCTTGACGAATGTACGGAGTATATTGACAACAGGTTCTGTCTTACTAACCCATAACAAAGCGTATAGTTAATTGTATATACCTACATAGATGCTCTTTGGCTGTAGCTGTTTATTAAAACTAACATAATTTTCTCCCATTATCAGGTGAGAGCTGAACTACTAGTATATCACTCCTTGCTTTTAGAACAATTCGTTTTAAGAGGCGAAAACTAACCATAGCCCTTAACCAGTCTAGGAAAATCTAAACATAAAAACATATAAAAACTCAAACAAGGTTCCAACCTACACTCTAGATGGTCTTAATCAGCTCTATTTCAATTGCATCAACTCATGTCAATAATTATAACAGACAGTTTCAAAAAGATCACATAATTTGTGGTATAATTTGAAATTACGCGTATTGTAGACGGCGAGATTTCGAAGTATTTGATACAATCTAGTTCTCAGATAATAAAAAAGTGTAGAACGCATGAGAAAGTCCAGTGTAACAAGATATATATTTTATATCGCTAATTTGTACATCAATCACCACTAGCGCTAATCTCGTTTTAATTTAATAAAACCGTTATGACTCAATGGCCGTCGTGATTTTCCTCAGGGGTTGCAGATACAAATTTTATACTACAGCGACATAATAGGCAAGTTAAACAACAAATTTATACTTGTCCTTTCCGAATATAATTTCATTAAGTTTTATTGGTTTAGATATTTTCGCTTGAAAGAGAAACAAACATACATCCACCTATCCTCTGTGACTTTAGCTTATCCTATTAATTAATATTATTAATAGAGAAAGTTAAAAATAACTCTTAAATAATCCAGTCTATCTTTAATGGGGATTGAGCCCAAAATCATCACAGACACAGCAATTACAGCGCCACCGCAGCGTTTGCTTCGTTAATTGTTATAAAATATATCCCTAAAACAAATTCTCATTTGAGTAATTAATTGGGTTCGATTCCCACTCCAGGAAATGGAATTTTTCATTTCCTGGATTTGGTAACAAGGAAAAGCGCCGCGTTGAGTTCCACCACTCAGCACGCAATGCCTCAATGCAGCGGAAAGTGGGGATCGGAGTGCCTTAACACTAGGTTCCCTCTGCCTACCCTGCTATATGCTTGATACATACAGCATGAAGCTAAAAAAAAACACATTTTCCAATAGGTATATCTTATTATACATTAATCGTTCTTTTTTTCAGCTTCACGGCTTATCCTGTATGGAAGGGTATGCAGAGGGAACCTAGTGACATGACACTCCGCTCATCGTGTTTTCCGCTCGAACTTGAAACATAGTGTGTTAGTACTTTCACTCAAATGAAAATAATTAAAAATAACCGTTTTCCCGATTCGAAATCGAACCCACACTTTATCGCTTTATCAGTGAGATGCTGTCACGCTACGCCTGATGGCTTCAATTAACCTTATTATATATATTTTTGATATTGTGTTAAATTTAATTTGTGTAATTATTTTTCATTTTTCTGATTTGGATAGATTCAGAGCAAAATTTAACACACACACACGCACACACGCACACACGCACACACGTTAAGTTATATGTATTATGTTATATATTATATATTATGTTATTGTGTTATTTATTGTTAAGCCATCGGAGAAGCGAGACATTCCCAACACAAGTGTATTTGACTACTTATTGGGAAGTCTCGGCTGCTCAATTTGTAAAATATTTTTGAATAAATATCTTTTTATCTTATCTTATCTATATTGTAAACAACACAAAAAATTAAAGCAAAAGCCAAATCTTGTTCAGTTCTATTTTATATATCCTGTTCCTTTCAAAATTGACACACAAAATTACTTATATCTTTTAAAGTATGTACTTAAAAAACTCTTTCTACAAATACAATAAAACAATGGATACGCATTATCTGAACACAGATCTAGTGCAACATTGAAGACATTGGCTCTTGAAGGGAAACTTAAATCGAAAGTAGCATTTCTAAGGTGTAGTGTAAAATATATTACTAGCGATATATTATGAATATACGTACTTCAAATATCTGCTTATAATAGTCGACTATAATGTATTTTTATGTACCTACCTACTAAATATAGAGAAGAGGGAACCCAGTGTCAAGACACTATGTTGGGTTGGAAGCGTTTCACCCGAATTTGCGACACTGCGTGGTATACTTACCACTCAGTAGTTAGTAGCGGAACTCAACGCCGCGCTATGTTGTATAAAAAGGGAAGAAATGAAAATAATTTAAATAAAATCGAACCTACAACCTATGGCGTTTACAGTTGGACTGTCCCACTACGCCACATATACGTAAGTTTAGATTTATTAAATTTACAGATTCTGCAGAATGCACAGAGACAAGTGTTATTACTCAGAACATATTCGTAACTCTATATTTTGTTAAAACAAAATAAAATATGAAAATATCATGTTTCTTTTAATCTATCAGTACGAAATACTTGTTAAAAAGTTTACTTTTGAATTATTTGTTTTTGTAGATGTTATTTTAAAATAAGGCGAGTCATATTAGGCAAATTGTCTCAATACAAACAAAGACTCTAATTTATATACTTTCTTAGACCTTTTTGCTAGAAAATATGCACACATGTCCGGATCTGATGACAATACAATAATTTCATAGTACGAACCTATTGTTGTTGGCTGAGTGACCAAAATGATTCGAGAGTGATCAAAATGAAATGGGAGAAGATGGTTTTAAGCATGTTAATTCTACTTCGGCCGCTACTGGCCGAGGAGGAACACCGTGAGGTTTTAAAGGGTATCAATCCAACCTGTGTTTTATCACTATGAGAGTCCCATATAGCCCTTCAGAGTCCCTAATCGAGTGATACCCATAAAAGGGTTCACGTAAAAAAAAGATATTTTAAAGTGTACATTTTTTTTATTTCCGCTATCACTTAATATTTGCACCAAATGCAAGTACACACAAGGCGTTATTATGTAAATGATGAGAGCCCGGTTTCGGCTGAGTCAATACGCGGGGTAATTGGCGACACGTCTCTCGCCACTAACTTGACCTCCATCGATGTCACGATTGTTTCAAATCGTACAAAAATACTAAGATCTCACGATTTTTTTTTATTTTTTCATTATAAGTAGATATGATTTTAGCTTTAGATAATAATAATTTGGAAAATGATTGTTTTGTAGTACTTGTTGGTGATTTTATATCTATATATTTTTATAAGGGTTACCTCAGTTGACCTTCGAGAACACAGTATCTGTATATGTCTTCACTGGAGGAAGGTCAAGTAAAAATCATGAGGACCCCCCACAGGGCTTGCATGAAGAGGTTAATGACTGTGGAAGAAGCGAAAGAGGTGTGCAGGGACCGTAGCGTTTGGCGCTCCGTTCTCTCTGACTACCCCGCTAGGGATAAAGCGGGAAGTTCAGGAAGTAAGTATTTTTATAATTACTAGTAGCCCTGTTTTGAGCAAAATATGTGATAATCAACAAAGTGTCATATGTCACTTTAAATAAAAGTGTATATCGAGCACACGGTAGTGTGTATTATTTATTTATTTTTTAACTTTACGCTGTATCCCGAATATAGCAGGGTAGGCAGAGGGAACCTGAGTACCTAGTGTTAAGACACTCCGTTCTCTTTCAACATTTCCGTTCCACACTTTATTTTATTATTTAAACGTATTTATAATGTAATTTAAGTTAAAAAAAATAGTATTTCTACAGTTCTTTTCCATTAAAAAACATACTATATACAAGAACATCATCAAGAAAGAACTAAGCAAACATACTCGTATGTCTCATACTCCTCCGTCCGCATGATTTTTTTAAAATGGTTCTAAAGTTTTCTTTCACATATACGTATTATACGTACATATACAAAATATATTATAGATTAAAATATTTAAAAAACCAAAAAGGCTTCGGAAAATTAATTTTTACTCAAAAATCACTTTTAATTGTCTAACTCCTGTGCTAAAGAAAATCGTACATCAATTGTATTTCTAAAAATATATTACCTTCAACACAAACCCTTGAAACCTTAAGTATTCTTTACTACGTTATTCTTGTAACTATACTACAAGTGTTTTCAAGTGCTGACTAAGAAGATGTCGCTAAAGCAAATATGTACCTACTTTAGTATCTACATAATATAAGTTGAAATTTCTTACGTATTTGCTTATCAATTATACAATCGCTCGCTTGAACCGAGTCACGATTTGTGATTTAATTAGTATTAAATGCAGTGACAGTCGTTTTGTTATTTGCCTTATTTATAAATCAATTACTGACAACAACTTTATGGATCAGTAGATAAGTAAAATTGCATACGGTGGTTGTAACTTCAAATAGCACTAGAGAAAAATTCAACGGAAATTTTGACATGTCACTCTGACATTATTAAACCACGATTAAGTCTTGTTAGGTATACCTTATACCTAACAAGACTTAATCGTGGTGTAGTGGGACATTATTTGACTGCAAAAGTGATTGTTTACTGGTTCGATTCCCACTCAGGGCAACGATCATATTATAATTATTTCCAATTCCCAGCTCTGGTAAGACAAAGCGAGGGAGATGAGTTCCACCACTCTACACACACACACAATGTTACGATTTCGATCAGAAAGTGGAGGATGGAGTATCATTACAATAGATTTTCTCTTACCCTCCGATGCATGAAAAAGCAGAAACTTATTGATGATTGACTTATTGGCTAAGCTATAAAAAACGGATGTTTCATAGAGATATCAAGTTAAATTCACGACTTTCGGCTGTTTGATAAACTAATATTTTTATAACTTAATTAATATTTATCTATAGACAATATGACGTAGGTACGTTTAGCAAGTAAGTATTAAAACAATATTACTAGGTTAAATTCGATATAATGCTAGATAGTAAAGTCATTTCAACTTAATAATTTATTTTCAATTACGAATGATTTTTAACTTTTAAACAATATTAATGTACTGTCATCTATTATAATATTACATACATACATAGCTTCACGCTGTATCCCGCATATAGCAGGGTAGGCAGAGGGAACTTAGTGTTAAGACACTCCGTTCCCCACTTTCCGCTGAATCGAGACATTGCGTGCTGAGTGGCGAAACTCAACGCCGAGCTTTACCTTGTTACCAAGCCCAGAAAATGAAAAATTCCATTTCCTGGAGTGGGAATCGAACCCACAACCTGTCGCTTTACAGTCGCACACTTGTGCCTCTGCGCCACGACAGGCGTTATTATAATTTAATATAATATTGTACATAATTTTATATGGTTAACTAAGCAAAGGTACATCGTTTTAAATTCCTCCTCTAGATCTCGTCCAGTAAAGGAAACAAATGAATATATTGTACAAATTGCTAAAACAGTCGTGATCGCAACTGACAATGATTTCTGAGATTTTGTTTTCCTCTACCACCTGTCTTGAGATCAAAACATCAGTACAAAGACCAACATACAAATTTCCTGCAGCATTTCAATTTTTAACTTAGGGTTTATCCAATTAACGTAAAAACACGTGATTAGTGATCTGTTCTTAGAAAATTGCTAGTCATCGATATCTTAATTCACTTCCTTACAGTATGAAGATCAAAGTTCTGGTTAAGTGTGTATGAAGTGGTACGCTGATTCATATACAAGTATTTGTATGTCATAGGTACAGTGACATTTTAAAAGGAAGATGACACACAAATATATACCTAGCTGTACACGATGATGTAGAATTCAGATTTATCTAGAGGAAACGTTTATCTGGATGAAGTAAAGTGAGTTTCAAAATATAATATATTTTTAGGTTTGCCTAGGCAATTTTTGACGTCTGACTGTCATCTAGCTCGTCTAGAAAAATGAAAGGTTGTGGACGAAATGTGAGATTTAGTTCTTTTCCCTAATACCGCAATGGAAAAGGTTTAACATTAAAAAAAAAAGAACAAAGTAAGTTTAAATTCTAATCAAATCTTATTTGGTAGCCTAAAATTTTTATTAAAAACAGCACGAAAGATTTCATATTATATTAACTTGGCATAATTTATAAAGACACACGAAATGACTTACCCTTAAAAGACACTAGGATATTGCAAATGGACACACTCTTATAACAAATTCTGATAGAAGTTTTGGTTAACATAAAAAGTTATTAGTCATAATGACTAAATTGTAAGTTTTCTGAGGTACAATATACAATTAAGGATCTCAATAGAGAAAAAAAAGGTTTACGTGTAAATAAAAAATATTTGTAAATAAAAGACCATACGAATCTAAATGCGATGGGTTGTGGGTTCGATTCCAACCAAGGGAATGATCACACGCATCGTTGAGTTACGCTACTACTCACTAAAAGAAGAATCATGACACGAGGTTCTCTTTGACTAAGCTGCTAAAGGTGAAACTACTGCAATATGGAAAACCGAACCGAAGAAAAGTCTCAATTAGCCACATATAACTACAACTTTTTTTTTTTTTTTTTTTATGGATACCGGATGGCAAACGAGCAGAAGGACCGCCTGATGATAAGTGGTTACCTTCGCCCATGAACATCTACAACACAAGAGATGTACTAGATGCGTTGCCAACCTAGAGGATACAGATGGAAAGGGAGGATAATGTAGTAGTCCGCTATCGGAACCACCACATTTTGGGGAAAGGTGGATGGTGGGTGAAAGGGGAAAACCTGGCTTACATGCCATCGAACCGGAACACATCATAAGATATTTGGCGGTTCGTCTTTGACATGATAGTGGTCGCGAGCCAGACGGAGGACGAACCTCCTACCACCAAATGAAAACTAATGAATATTATTCTCAATCTTAAAACATACTGGTCATAACAATTACCGTAAATCAAAGATTGCAATCATCCAATAATATTTAGGTGTTATAAAACACCTGTTTCGTGTCATTTCAATTATTAAATTAAACTTTATGCCTTAGAGAATAGAGTTTTAAATATATTAACAATTTTTTAAAAGCTTAAGTACGAATATATGGTTTAGCTTCCCTGGACCCATGACATCATCGTGACCCCAAAGTCAAGGCGAATTAAAAATCTTAGCAATTACAATCATTAATTTCCTATTTAAAGTAGTCTTGTAATTGAACGTGTTTTTGATAATTTTAGTAATTGCTTTAACATTATATGAATAATACATAGAATTTGGTGTTACCTTCAACTTTGTTTTGAGTGGAGACTTAACTAGCGTTAGCACTTTATTTAATTAAAGAAGCCGAAACTAAAATTGCCTCCTGGTTTGGCTCCTTAAGCTATGATCTCACTGAAACTTCACGCTGTATCCCACATATAGTAGGGTAAGCAGAGGGAACCTGATAACCTAGTGTTAAGCCACTCCGTTCTCTTTTAACATTTCCGTTCTCCACTGAGGTCTGTCGCGCGTCAGAGGCTCAAGCATGCGACAGTAAATATGATAGGTTGTGAGTTCGATTCCCACTCCAGGGAATGAAAAATATTATCTTTTTTTTTATTTTCTCGCTCTGATATGAAGGCAAAACGTGGCGTTCAGTTCCGCCACTCAGCACTGCCTCAATTCTGCGAAAAGTGAGGAAAATCTTTATTTTCATATATAATTATTACTTTTATTATTATTATCAAATATCAATTTTTTTTTGTTATTATTCTGAAAATTTGTAAATTTATCTTTATTTGAGTGATTAATGATATTTATTTTAGTGCTATTTACCTTTTGTGCACTGAGTATCAGCAGTAGATGCAAATTGTTAGTATATTGTTACCTGTGATAGGAATAACCAGAGAGGCTACCATGAGAATGTGTTGTAGATAAATATTTTTTATTTATTTATTATTTTTTATCGCCGGAAAGTGGGGAAAGGATTTGTTGAAAGAGAATGGAGTGTCTTAACACTAGGTTCTCTGATTCTCTCTGCCTACCCCGCTATATACGGGTTACAGCGTGAAAGAAAAAAAATTAAGTACGTTAATATTATAAGATATTGCGATGCACCCGACATCTGCACCGTGCATCCGGTTGATGCTTAAACCCGTTCAGAAAAAAATTATTACAAAATAGATTAGCAGAATTAGAATTCCCTTTTAAATATAATTTCTAAGTTAGAGAGTCAATTAAGCCAATATCTACTATTATATACCTAGTATAAAATTTTCCTCCTACTAACTCAAATACTAAACTTACTTTGAAAACCTTTTTTCATTCATGACATTGAACTTAAACAATTTATTTTTTACTAATGCGACAATTGACCGAATAATGATTAACCGGAGATAACGAGGACAGATGGACAGCGTTTATCGGAATTTTCGCCAATCTTTCTCGATCTCTGCTTCGTCATTGTACAAATCAAATTCTTTTAAGTGTTTATCGTTAAGAGCTTGTGACAGAATTATTTATATTAAAATAAGCATTTTGAATGTTGGTAAGTCTAAAAAAATCATTATAGTTAACGTTTAGGGGATGTGGATTCATATCCCGTATGTTTATAATTTTTTTTTATAAGCACTTCAGTCAAAAATGTATCTCAAAAACTAATTTTTGAGACAATTTTCATAAAATTAGAAATAATTACCAAAGAAATAATACTGAAAATGAAGCTTTATTAACTTAGAAAATTAAATTCTAAGAGCAAACATATATAGAAGAAAGCTTTGTATACGAATATCCTAATGAACTATATGTCAAAGAAATTAAGAAAAACAAAGTAACTAATTCAAGGAAAGTATCCCTACGGAACATATCGCGGCGTCTTTTTGTCGCAGATACCATCAGCAAAGTACAATAGGCACGTAATTGACAAACCATGACTGGATAAAGTCAAGGCGAAGTCAATCTTACTTGTTTCTACGTTTAATACTTATTATGTTTCGAGCTGATCCATATATTTCATATTATAAGAATCATTATATTTATTTTTTTTAGCCTCACACTGTATTCCGCACATAGCAGGGTAGGCAGAGAGAACTAGAGAACCTAGTGTTAGAACACTCCGTTCTCTTTTAACATTTCCGTCCACCACTTTCCGCTGAATGAAATTGGGTGCTGAGTGGCGGTGCTTAGAACAGCGCTTTACCTTGTTACCAGAGCGACGAAATGAAAATACTAGATTTTATTTAATATTTTCATTTCCTGGAGTGGGAATCGAACCGACAACCTGTCACACTCACGCGCTAGTACCTCTGTGCCACGACAGGCCTCATTATATATATCAAACATATGAAAAAATATTTTATATGCAAAACAACTAATCGATTAAAATTATAAAATAGCTTCATCACTCCATTTTCCACCTAGCAGTAGAGTACACAGAGAGATTCTAGTGTTAAGACACTGTGTTCTCTGTTTTCCACCCGATTTCGATACATTACGTGATAAGTGGCGGAATTCAACGCTTAACGCAATATAAATAAAATATATGTAGACCTTTATCAGTAACATCTATACTAATTTTTAAAATAGATAGCCAAGTGTGACTTGTCGATATATATTTATACTTAATAAATAATTAAATAGATAAGAATAGAATAGAATAAAATAGAATAGAATAGAACGAAACGGAAAGGAACGGAAGGGAACGGAACGGAATGGAACGGAACGGAACGGCACAGGACAGCACAGGACAGCACAGAACAGCACAGCACAGAACAGCAAAGAACAGAACAGCACAGAACAGAACAGCACAGAACAGAACAGCACAGAACAGAACAGAACAGAACTGGTTGCGGGTTCGATTCCCTCTTGAGGATTTTATTATTTCTAAATTGTTTTTATATTTCCGGTCTGTCTAGACGAAGCATGGTATTGAATTCCGCAAATCAATCAAGTGCAGGCTGGAAAAAGAAAAGCAGGGAAAAGAGTGCTAATGTAAAAATCTAGAATAAAGGAGTAAGAACTTTCTTAGAAAAATCGAAAAATATTAAATTAGAATGGGATAATAAATTCTCAATCAATTAAAAATTAAAATTGAAAATAGGTCAGAGTAACGTTAGCGACGTTTCCTAGTTGATAGTCGACGACAAAAAGGGACAAGGATAATTTCAATCGTGTTTATACACCATCGCCATAGATTATAATTTCTAACAATATAATAATCCAAAAATTGTTATCAGTAAAAGGTATGTGCTAGCCATTTTTATCAAAACACTTCCGTCATTGATTGCGGCCTCTATTAGCTTTGATGTCACGACTGTTGTACCACGATCAGAAAGGTCATGGTTAATCATTGCACCAGGGCTGTCTAAACTTAAGTCCGCAACTCCACATAAAATTATAATTATTACTTATAAAATACTAGCTTTCCACCCGCGGTTTCGCCCGCGTGGAATTCGGTTATATCGCGCGACTTGGTAAGGAGTAGACTATAGTCTTTCCTAAGGTCTAGACTATTTGTCAAAAATGGTTAAGTGGTTTAGGTGTGAAAGTTGTAAACAGTTGAATAATCTTACATGATTTTATGTTTGATAATAAGGAACTTCCATACAAACTTTCATTCCGTATTTCAACCCCTTCTACTATTTTTTTCGCAATAAAAAGTATCCTATGTCCTTTTCCAAGTTCAGTTCTAACTTCATACCGAATTTTATCAAAATGGGTTCAGTGGTTTAGGCGTGAAAGCGTAACAGACAGACAGACAGAGTTACTTTCGCATTTATAATATTAGTAAGGATTACTATCCATATAGTAAATTTTTGTATAAAAAAGATTAAAATTATCTCAATAATACCTTAATAATATATTTTTTTTAAATGTCACTTTATATATGAAATTGTATAGTAGTTTAAGCAATACAAAATGTTTTATATTGCCAGTTGTTCACTATGAAAAATAAATTATGAAAGGAATTAAATAACGAGTCTCGATGTCTCTATCAAAGATTTTTTTTAAATAAAAATTGCTTATGCTTAAAAACTTGCCCATTTTTTTATGTAAGTTCTTTTGAAATAATACAAATTTGCACCTTTTTTTTTTATCTTCACGCTGTAACCCGCATATATCAGGGTAGGCAGAGGGAACTAGAGAACCTAGTGTTAAGACACTCCATTCTCTTTCAACAATTCTGTTCCCTACTTTCCGCCGAATTGAGGCATTGCGTGTTGAGTGGCGGAACTCAACGCCGTGCTTTGCCTTGTTACCAAACCCAAGAAATGAATATACTTACATTTCCTGGAGTGGGAATCGAACCCACAACCTGTCGCTTTACAGTCGCACGCTTGTGCCTCTGCGCCATTATTATTATTATTATTCATTATTTATTGTAAGTAATACGTACGTACTTAAGCGTAAGCGTGTAAGCGTAATACGTAAGCGATTAAAATAAATGTGAATAAAAATCGAATTATAAGTACTTTTTAAAAATAAAGAAAATATTTTTTCAATTTTTAAAAAGTATCATTCGATTTACAAGAAATTTAGTAGTAGTAGTAATATCATGGTTGACATAAAGAATCGCTTACTAATAACATAGCTGTAGAAAGAGAGAAAAGTTAATAATTTTAATTAGGCAAAATTTTTGTCAAAAAAAAATTTCGGTTACGTAAGTATTTCATAACACAAAATTTGAGCTATTTCTGCTATCATGGTACAATTAGGATAAACTTTCCTAACGTTGATGATTATGGACTAAAACCTCACAGTGTGGAATACGTGACAGTCATTTTAATAAAATACAGGCGAAACCAGAGCACAATACTAGTGCAAAACATAATATCTAGTTATAAACACCTCAGTAACAAATAAACTGAATTTGAAATTTATTAAAGACATATACATAGCTTGGCTTGGTGATTATTACGATTTTTAAAAACGATGACCGGTTAAAACGATTGTTGAAATAGAATACTTGATTAATGAACGTGTACACTGTTGTACTTGTAGTTGCTAATGATAAGTTGCAACTTTTAGTTCATCATTTATATGTGATTTATTGGAATTGGCCACCGCTGATGTAGAAACATCAGGTAGCGAGTGATACTTAAAAATAATCTAAGTAAAGGTTAAGGTTTAATTGATTAATTAATGATTTTTAATATCATTTCCTTTATTGATGTTGCTATATGTATGGTAAAAATTAAAAAAATATTTTAATTAAATTATTTTGACGGAAGTTATTGAGTATTTATTTAGTATTATTTATTTATTTAGTATTTATTTATTGAGTATTTATTTAAGTTATTTAGGTATTTGAAAATATATTTTAGGACATTCGACGTTTCTAACACTACAGTTGTCCGTGGCTACAGGTATATTGCAAGTTTGTGTGTGTGAGTGTGTTTGTGTCTGTGTCTGTGTGTGTATTTTCGAAATCCAAAATTTCTATATATGATTTTATAATTCTATTAAAATATTTTATATAAATACGTGAAGGAAAAATTTTGGATCCCTTTTTACGAAAATTACGCGTACGGAGGAGCATGAAACTTGGCACACTTATAGTTTAAATAGAGAAGGAGTGCAGAATGCTAATATTTTTAAAATAATGCATAAAAAGTATATTAAATCAATAAAATAAATGTTACACACACTACCATGGTTTGACATCCATGCTTATATAAAGTGATGTATACATTAACAAAAACAACGCGTTGTTAACGCGTCAACGGGGACACTATTATTTATAAAAACCACAAAAACTACTTTATTAAATGTAAGAAAAATAAATATGTTACGCTTATTTTACAAATGACGTAAGTAATCGCTGTACAGCAAGACCGGCTTAGTTTCGAATCTTCTTCGGGATAATTATTATAAGTAAGTGTGCACGCTTTCCTAATGTGGTTAGATAAAATGCGACATTGAGATGCCATGTTTGGACAGAAATTGGAGAAAAGAGTGGCAACTCACCGCCTTTTTAGTCAATTACCAAAATACGGGAAATGGGTAAACATAAATGATTTGAACACTTAAACACCGGATAGCCTGAACGGATAAAGATAAGTTATTACTTTTCCTTAAGGACGCCTGTCGTGGTGTAGAGGCGTGTGACTGTAAACGCAACAGATTGTGGGTTCGAATCCCACTTCAGAAAATGGAATTTTTCATTTCCTGGGTTTGGTAACAAGGCAAAGCGCGGCGTTGAGTTCCGCCACACAGCACGCAATACCTTAATTCGGCGGAAAGTGGGAAACGGAGTGTCTTAACAGTAGGTTCTCAGGTTCCCTCTGCCTACCCTGTTATACGCGGGATACAGCGTGAAGCTATGTATATATGTCCTTAACGAGACAATCTAAATTAAAATAAAATAAAATAAATAATAAAACAGCCAGCAATAATAAAACCCAAACGTGCTCCTATGATCGATTGGTACCAAAAAATTCGAAACCAAATGAAGATATAAAATAATATCTGATGCAATGTCAGTTCTTTTGTGACCGTCGCCATGAGAGCCATTAATCATGGTTTTTGTCACCTCCTGTGCTAACATGACGAAATTATGTTCTTTGTGGTGGTATAAAAGGGTGTCTTGGCCATCGTCGGCTAGTCACCGCTGACTTGTAATTAGTTTTTAAATTGGATGCTCAACAAAAAATAACCAAAGTCCCCGTTATTATGATTCTACGAACGAAATTTTATTTTGGAATTCGTGATTTAGATTTGACAAATTACTTTGGACGGGAATCGATTTGTTTGGTCATTAAGCGTCGTTGTCCATCTTAACTTGATTTTGAATGTCCGCAAAAAAAATCATTGATATTTTCCTTGAACAATTAATCTAAAATATGTTTGATGCGTCATTAATAGATTATTTTATATGTCTGCGTACTTAGGATTTGTATGAATTATTGATTTTCTTAATAATTATCTAATAAGAAAAAAAAATTAGGTACTTATGTGTAAATGGTCATTTCTGGAGGAGGCCTTCATCTTCCATTGAGAGGGGTTCTTGCATAAGTGTACTTAAAAACTATCAATAAAACTTTCTTTATTAATTTCCTAACTTTCTATAATATCAATTAATTGTAAATTTGTACATTTAGCAAGAAATAAAAGGCTTTTTGTTTTATTTTATTTATTTATTTACTTATGTGTACATAAAAATTGAATAGAAATCGACAATCGATAAACGATACCAAAGCATAGAACCTTCAGTGGTCTGAATATGTAAAGTGTTTCATTTTAGACCAAATCGTAAAAGTTTAATTCAAAATTCGTCCAAGCAAAATTAATAACTGTTCCTTATTTACAGTAACGAGAGTAATAATAAAAAGTACATATTAAAGTAACTAAGAATCATGTATACGCTAAAAGTGATCCGTAATCTAGGTGTATTAATAACAGGGTAACCAAATACTAAAACGCCTAATGATCATCAATAAGTAACAACTGTATAAGTATACAGTTTTACATTGTGGTATATAAACGAAAAAATAAATAGGCTTGAGAAATTAAACGGTATCTCAATATCGCGGGTTCAAGTCCTGCGACGTTAAAATTATTGGATGGAAATTAAAAAATATTTTTAACAGTGTAAAACATTTTTAAATATGTAAACTAAGATTAAAAATGTAGTCAATATTATTCTAAAATAGAAAAACGAAATCTCACATACTAAACACAACACATTAAAAATAATAACTCATATTTTATCGACGTCAAGGATCGTCATTCATTCGTAAAGGTTATTTGACCTATCGAGGGGACTGAGAGCTGTCGATCAATTGTACCAATTTTATATACGGAGACACCTTCAAAGGCGCTATTATATTAAAGCTGAACAAGACGTCAAGGCGATTTAAATATTCTTCCTTACGCTCCAAGCCATGAAAACTACGGTTAATATTATTTATTTCATTTCTTTTTTTTTATAATAATAGTAGGTGGGATAAACTAAATAATAAGTTATATATGTATATAAATCTCTTCCTTTACTCACTGACAGAATCACTTACTGACAGAGAACACACAGCCGATACCACTGGTCGTAGAAAGCTGAAACTTAGCAGATTTCTTGAAGATTCTAGTGAAACACTAGGAAGGGATTGCTGAAATTCCTACAGCAATGAAAAAAATGGAATTTATTGTTGTACAGTCGAATCTACGTAGATATTCATGAAAATAGTATGGCAAATATATAACAAATATAAAGTGCAATAAAAATAAAATAATCAGAATGTTTATCAGTTTTTTGATACGAAGCTAAAAAAAATGGAAAAGAAGAAAAACAAAAAAATATACCTATTTAAAAGTTATTACTTTACATAAATCTAGGGTTACACATGTAAAGATAAACGAATTTAGAAATACATCACTGCGATCTTCACTTATCACGCACTTTAGTGCCACTGTACAGTGCACATGCGTGAGATCACAGAGCCAAATAGCACAATATGAATATTTTAATTGTGATTAAAAATTAAAAACATACTTAATATCGCTTTAATAGTGAATCTTAATTGTTCAAAATGTAAACTACTTTAAGAAATATTCTATAAGAGAAGTCTATTAGATATATCTTGTACTTAAAGTATAACAATAACGTAACTAAAGGACTATATTTGGTTATATCGATCAAAATACACCTTTGCATCGCCATTCCACTGGCTTCTGCATTTCAAATCGGAAACAATCGGGCGGTTGACGTCGCTAGCCCACAGTAATGCCAATCTCTTTACCTCTGATAGCCACATATCAAGTTATTAAGGCCTACGTGAGACACATTCGAGATGGGTTTTGCATTCGTCGTTAAGTGGATTGATGGGAAATGGTAATAAGAGCAATTGTTTGAGGCTACGCGGAACCTTTGGGTCCCTTGGAGTGTCAATTAAGTGTTTTATGGTATCGAGTATAAATATTATAATGTATCTTCGCTATAG
The DNA here is from genome assembly GCA_033558755.1 of Philaethria dido. Classification (NCBI taxonomy): domain Eukaryota; kingdom Metazoa; phylum Arthropoda; class Insecta; order Lepidoptera; family Nymphalidae; genus Philaethria; species Philaethria dido. Next base: position 78,873 of record JAKGSA010000459.1, read on the forward strand.
TTTACTTAAGTCAAAAGTGTCAATTTATTTTGAGTAATGAGATATTATTTTCAACTAGATACTTATCGATATATTATAGCGAAATTACGCAAAATATTCACAAATAATTATTTATGTCTTATTCTTTTTTTGATAACGGACGGCAAACGAGCAGAAGGACCACCTGATGGTAAGTGGTTACCTTCATAGACATCTACAACACCAGAGATGTTGTAGATGCGTTGCAAACCTGCATGGGATACCGATGGAAAGGGGGACAATGTAGTAGTCCATCATCGAACCACCACACATTTTGGGAAAGGGATTTATTTTGAAAGGGGAAAATCTGGCTTACATGCAATCGAACCGGAACACATCATTAGATATTTGGCGGTTCGTCTTTGACATGATAGTGGTCGCGAGCCAGTCGGAGGACGAACCTCCTACCACCTAACAAATGTTAATATCCTATATTAGTATATAGTTTCATCTAGATTCGTTTAGTAGTTTTTGCGCTAAAGGGTGACAAACATTCGTCTAACCTCTCAAACTATCGTGATTATAATATTAAATATGGTAGTATTATGAGATATTTTGATGACTTATTTAAGAAAAATACGAAGCTACCAAGATTGATAAAAAATGTGTTATATTTATTTATATAATATCTATTACTATTTCATTCTAAATGATTTGTTGTTACATACTGTAAAAACAATATAATAATCTATATTCCGCAATTGTTCATAAAATAAAAAACAATATTATAATTTTACTAATTCTTTAATTTCTCTGCTTTACCTCATAGCAGTAACACTATAGTTGTAAATTGTCACAATAGTTATTGCATGATAAGTCGCTGTTATCATCACTTTCGTCTGTTTTTAAGTGATTGCGTAGTAACTACATTGCGTGTTACAGTAAGTATTTTTAGCGAATTTTTTTTTTTTTATGGATAACGGATGGCAAACGAGCAGAAGGACCACCTGATGGTAAGTGAATACCTTCGCCCATGAACATCTACAACACCAGAGATGTTGTAGATGCGTTGCCAACCTAGAGGATACAGATGGAAGAGGAGGACATTGTAGTATTCCGTTCTCGGAACCACCACATTTTGGGGAAAGGATGGGTGGGAATGGGAAAACCTGGCTTACATGCCATCGAACCGGAACACATCATAAGATATTTGGCGGTTCGTCTTTGACATGATAGTGGTCGCGAGCCAGACGGAGGACGAACCTCCTACCACCAAACCAAACCAAACTAATACTATGATATAAAAGTATGCAAATTACCATCCACTACAACAAGCTGTATATATTGTAATACATCATAAACATACCTAATCAATATCATCATGTAACGTAAAAAAACAGTCCCACGTTCCTTCAGTCTATCAACGTATGACGAACGTGATTATTAATTTTCCTCTACAAAATCATTTGTTATGGGAAAATGATTGTTATGTCAAGGTAATAAGGTGTAGTTATTTGTTTATAATGTGTAAGCAAAGTAATGTTTGTATACGTCGGGATGTCAAAGCGTCGCGAGCGAGCGCCGACGCAGGACAGTCTCGTGCTGAGAGCAATCTCATCCGACCTCGGGTAGTGATGTACTTACATTCACTCTGTATGTATTGTACACAGAAAGTAATAAATATTAGAGTAAATAAATAATTCTATATGTATGTGAAAATATATTTTTTTGCAAATATACTTGACTTTTTTCCATACTTTATTATAGTAAGGATTTTTTCCTAAAATAGATGAAAATTAACGAATAGATTGATTTTTTTTATTTTATCTTCTCGAAAAAATGGGAGACTTAGTAAAAAAATAATAAATTAAGTTTGTTTATCGATGTCGATATCGATATTTGCCAGCCACCATCATCATTCGCGTCGCCGCGGGATACTCGGGTCATAGAGTAGAGACAATCTGTCAAATGGAAAGAATCACACACGAACAACGTCTTACACCGCCGCCCTATTAATCATATTTCGGGCTTTTTTTACCATTTCTGAATGTATGTTCTCTCGTATAATAGCTACTATTCTGACGCCAGTATAGAAAATTTTATGACCACGTATTACAGTAACTTAGGGTTTAAAATCGATTGTGATTTCATCATATGTGGTAGAGTTAGCCGCTTTGGCTTACGTTACCTATAGACAATACTTGTCGCTTGATTCGAAATGTCATGTTTGTAATGATAAAATCTTGACGAAAATTTTTTCTTTGACAGGGTCAAACAGGTACAAGCTCTTCAATTACATTTCAGGCCCTCAATGCGAAAGTGGCGTAAGATAATTTTTCATATTGTAAATACCGATATGAGCCTATACCTACATACTTTCTGTTAATTTAATATCATCAGCTGACATGTACTTATTAATAATATACGTAGATATGTGTGTTTAGCTTCTTGTAATAATAATAGCGTCGTAATGTTATATTTCTCTATTAGGTGTGAATAGGTTGATAAGTCGAGTTGCTTTATTTATAGAGTGAATAACTACATCATAAAAATTAAGCAATCCTAACACTATTTTTTGAAGTGCTAATCCACACTTAGGAAACGAAAAACATTTAGAAAATAAATAGGATATACAACGCATGGCTTAGTGGTCAGAGCGGTGGACGGTTTCCAAGAGGCGCGGTTTCGAGTCCGTTTTCTAAATAAGTTAATCCTAACAGTTTTAGGCAAAAGTAATATTAAAATAACATAAAAAACTTACAGATTCAATCAACCGAGATACGGTTCTATACACTAGATCTCGACGCAAGTTCGTTTTTCCAACTTTTGCTATATTGTTTACGTTTATCACTAGTTGTCGATATATTTATGCATTTCATAATTATATTCATGTACATGTAGACGTAGGATATATGTACATACCCTATTCATATAATTTCAGCATTGGGAATATTTTAGCAGGATATACCGAGAAAATATACTGTCAAGACACTCTTTTGTCCACTTTCCAACCGAAATCAAGATATTATGGGTTGAGAGGTCGAACTCTACGCCGCGCATATACTAGAGCGGAGAAATTAAATAATTTAATATAATCACTACCCCCCATGTGACCCTGATGTGACCCCGAGAGGCCCACAACCGATCGTTTTTACAGCAAGAGACGCCACGAAGTTAAAAAAATAATAATTAATAAAAAATATTAATTTGCGATAAAACCTGCTTTAAGCCTCACTTTGATGATTTTATAGTACCTCCTATTATAAACTTATTATTTTTTTATGATATATAATAAAATGCATAAATAAATAATAAAATTTCCATATACAGGTACATATATGGTCACTAAAGTGAAAATATAAAGACGCTCCTTTTATGGACAAGAAATTTGCATCTATGTTTATATAAGTGGCGAAGACGTAGAACAAATAATAGTATATTTAAATATTCTTTTTTTTTAGGTAGAAAGATTCTACAGAATATTTCCTCATATTGCGTATCCTGCCATTTTCTGCTCAATTTAGAATTTTCGATATAGGATTCGTTATAAAAATAGGTATTTTAAATACAAAAGTTACCTCTAAGAATCAGAGATTAGAGCAATAAATTTAATACAGTAAATATAAGTATCTTATAAAAAATAAAAACTGATAAAACTTAAACTTAATATTAACACTACAAAGCGCGGCGTTGAGTTCCGCCACTCTGCTCGCAATGCCTTAATTTCGTCAAAAAGTGGGGAACAGAAAAGTTAAAAGACAACGGAGTGTCTGAACGTTTCTCTGGGCGGAATACGGTGTGAAGCAAAAAGAAAATTAAACCTAACTTATTCATACCGGGTACGGAAATACTTTTAGATAACTCAAGAGCACCACAAAAGCTCAAATGATCATCAATTATATTATTTTTACAAAATTAGTTTTATTTTTAGCTTCACACTTCCTGCAGAAAAAAATAGTTATAGAAGGGAATGGAAGGAACATCATGACACTCCACTTTCCACTTTTCACCACAAGTCGAGATTGCGTATGGAGTGCCGGAACTCAACGCCGCACTATTTCGCGCCAGATCGGAGCAATAAAAATAATTTAAATAAATGATCATTCATTCCTTTCTAAAGTACGGGTTAGCTCACTTTAAATCTTACCAACAGATTTGACACAGTTTTCATGATTTGTAAGACTAACAAATTGTTCTGAAACGTGAATTAAGATCATGTACCGTTTTAATTTGATTTGCATTTGGCAGCGAGTTTGCGTAAACATTGATTTGAATGAGAGCTAATCATAGTTACGGCATGATGCAATGTAAATTGTTATCATATATAGAAAATCTTAATATTCTTATGTTCAACCATTAGTGTACAAAGAACGCACCCATTGATATCATTTGCTTGTAACTGATTTCAAAAAGGAGGAGGTTCTCACTTCGACTGTGTCTTTTTACGTATGTTACTGTAGAACTTCTTACTGGGTTAACCAATTTTGATCATTCTTTTTTCATATGATAGCTAGCACTGTTAATGTAATCTGATTTAAATTTAGTTAAGGTTTGACGTGTAGTTTTTGAGTTATTCGTAATAGTTTTAGTTTTTAAAGTATTTTATTTAAAGCAGATTTTTTTTGTCAAAATTTTAATTATTCATACAGCAAATTCTAATAAGATGTCCTAGCGTTAGCTTATTATGCTACACGCATTCTTCCTCAATTTTTCTACCATAGTAATTTTATACAAAATTTCATTTGTCATATAACTAAGATAATTGTAGTATACAGATTGATTTAAATAATTAAATACACTAAATTATTACTTATCATTAAATTCTTATCATTGAAAATCTCTCTTATCACAATTTTTTCCCTTTCGCATAAAAATGCTAACATACTATAAAAAAACATCATACACAAAACAAGCGTCGTTCACGGCACACTACTATACTATAAACAAATTAAATAAAAACGTAGATATATAGCCTACATTTTACAACACTTTTAGTTTTTTATTTTTTTTTTACCTTCACGCTGTATTCCGCATATAGCAGGGTAGGCAGAGGGAACCTGAGAACCTAGTGTTAAGACACTCCGTTCCCCACTTTCCGTCGAATTGAGACATTGCGTGCTGTATGCCGGAACTCAACGCCGCGCTTTGCCTTGTTACCAAACCCAGGAAATGAAAATACTAAACTTTTACAATTCCTAGGTGTGTGAGTGAGATGAGTGAGTAGGAATCGAATCCACAACCTGTCGCGTGTACAGTCGCACGCTTGTGACAGGCGTTTACAACACTTATTCCAATGAAATAAAGTTTAAATTAATCTTATACTCCCAAAACATGTTCTTGACACAATTTTTCACTATTAACAACAGCACGTAGCCCGCGGCTATGGGCTTTATTTTATCGCGTTTGAATACAACTATAAATATAACATACTTACGTAATTGATATAAATAGTATCATATAAATTATTAGCTCTTTTTATATATGTATGTAATATAAATTAAAAGATCAGAAAACTAGTTTGATTTGCTATAATTTTCAATCATATCTATATTATAAAAGTTAGTAGTTTCTCCATAGTGACGCTATCGTCGCGCAGGGATACAGTATTACTATAAATGTGATTGGGTTTGGGTTCGATTCCCATTCGAGGCTATGATTATATTTAAATTATTTTCTTGCTTTTATAAGACAAAGCCCGGCTTTAAATATCATTACTTTATATGTAATGTCTAGAATTCAAGCAAAAGTTGGATAATGGAGTGTCTTTTTTTATGGATAACGGATGGCAAACGAGCAGAACGACCACCTGATGGTAAGTGGTTACTTTCACCCATGAACATCTACAACACCAGAGATGTTGTAGGTTCGTTGCCAACCTAGATGATACAGGTGGAAGGGGAGGGCAATGTAGTAGTTCGCTATCGAAACCACCACATTTTGGGGAAAGGATGGGTGGGAAAGGGGAAAACCTGGCTTACATGCCATCGAACCGGAACACATCATAAGATATTTGGCGGTTCGTCTTTGATATGATAGTGGTCGCGAGCCAGTCGGAGGACGAACCTACTACCACCAAACAGAATTTTGACATTAGATTGTTATATTTTAAAAGAGCCAACTTTTCTTAATAGAACTACCTTCAGAAGCAGTGGTACCTTCCTGTAGGGCTAAGTTTTTTGTTGATTGAACATGACTTTAGATGTCAAGAGAAGTATAAAATGTGGTTCAAATGATCCTAATACTTTAAGCTCAAAAACGAAAAGCTTTTAACAAACTTTAAGCTTTAACCTTATAATCGCTTACAAAATAAACAGAAATCAATTAAATATATTGCACAATATCTAAAACAAAAAGTTATTTGGTCATATGCCTCACTTACTGTAATTCATAGACCATGTTTGATGCAACTAATAATGGTTAGATAGCGATCGACATGGCAACACTTTAGCTTGACCCGAAAGCTTTACCAAAAGTTCATCAATTCAGATAAGATCTTAGCTTGCGATTGTATAATTTTAATAAAACTCGTCTAATTGTGACATCATTGTTCATTTCAATTCATCATTCAGCTTTTTGACGCAACCTTCGAACGTCGTGCGATTCGAGGTAATTGTTTTTTTTTTATTTTTTCTGAACGTATACAAGTCATTTCGTTCACACAGAAATAAAATGTCAATAAAAAAATAATAAATAAATAATAATAAACATAGAGTCTGTAAAAATGTGTACATATATTGTACATAAACACGCAAAATCATATTTATTCATAGGATCTGAATAGGTATACTGCCTATTCAAACATAAATGTCTAGTCCCTCAGGGAGAATAAGTTATAGTTCGGGAACAGTACTTTACTCGTTCTTCATTCTCTTACAATGCTCCAAACTGTGTAAAGCACATGCATATATTTTTTTTGCTGAAGAATCGGACGGCTTAGAGGTGATACAATGTAGTGGTTCATATCGGAACCACCACATTTTGGGAAAAGATGTGGAAAGGGGGAAAATCCCGGGCTTACATGCCATCGAACCGGGAAACACATCACAAGATATTTCTGGCGGTGCCCTGTCTTTGACATGATAGTGGTCGGGTGAGCCAGACGGAGGTCGTGAACCTCCTACCAATAAACTATTGGGATACTCCCTGCCTCTTACGCTACCCAGCGGCGGAGAGGAACGGGCGCTCCAATCCCGTCCCCTCACAGGGAATTTTGCAGGGAAACCTGTATAAATACTGTTTTTTCAAAAACTTCAAACAGAAACAATTATTCTATCGATAATACTCTTCCATTGCTTACCTATTGGCTAAATCGAAATACTGGGACGATAGCTGGCATTTGGCATTGAGTTTCTTTAGGAGTGTAGAGATACAAAGAGAGGTTTCCTGAAAAACCTACAGGACCGAGAAGAACGTGAAATTTCACGGTTACAGTCTATGCCAAACAAAATTGAAGGCGCACAAACTAGTATGAAATACAATCTCACGATTATTGATTACTTCCATACGAGTGCATGGCGGGTACGAGCATATATTATTTTGAAGCAGGTGTCAATCTTATCATGTTATCGGCCAAATCATTTATTACATTAGACTACAGGTAAATGAAAATCTACATACAAATATTCTACTGTGAGAATTTATTTTCAAGCTTACCGCCAATTATATACCATGCGCGCTTGTTAATTACGTCAATAAGTATATATATATATATATATATATATATATATATATATATATATATATATATATATATATATATATATATATATATATATAATGTTATTAAATATCTAATATTTCCATACAATTATATATACTTTGCATATAGAATACGATAAAATAAAGGATACGACGTCAAAGTGGGATATACCTTGAATACTAAATCTCATAATATTAGGCTTTTATAGTTATACTATAAATCGCCATAATTAAAGAACTGAATTGACTTCTTTTTTTTAACTTCTCGCTGTAAGCCGCATATACCTAGGTAGGCAGAGGGAACCTGAGAACCTAGTGTTAAGACACTCCATTCTCTTTCAACAATTCTGTTCCCCACTTTCCGCCGAATTGAGGCATTGCGTGTTGAGTGGCGGAACTCAACGCCGCGCTTTGCTTTGAACTGAACTGTTATCCTATAAATAAATTAAAAAAAAACAAACATACCAATGCTGTACAGGATTAGATTTACCGACGGCTATTTACAGACGGTGTAAATGAGATCACTCCTCACATTTCGTCCAATTAGAAGTACTGCTGACGGAACCTAACGCTGTATTTTGTGTTAACATGCTCCACTAAATAAAATTCTAATAGATATCGTTCATTTAGACGGATATGTCTATTTCACGTTATCTAAATTAAAATTATTTTCTCGCTTCCCACTCATACGCTGTCCAGGTCGTCTTTGCGAAGACATCAGATTCATGCTATCAATATTATTTTGTCATCCAAACCGGATACGTGTTTTATTACAAATTTCTTTGGAAATTACCATTTGGCGGAAGGAAGTGAATTAGAAATTGATACCATTTGACAGGAAGCTTCATCTTTCTCTATTGACAAAAATGTGAAGGCATGTTAATAAGCGTAGTGATTGGTCACTAACAATTAAAACAAATATTTAAAAAATAATAACATATCAACATTACCTCACCAAATAACGAAACTAAATATTATTATGTAAAAAAGTTATTAGCCAATTTGCATATCGAAGTTATAAAGACAATGCCGTATTAAAACGAGTACAAAACCTTTTCTTATCTCCACTTTGTCGACATCTACGAAATCTAAGTGTCGCAAGAAGGCCGCGGGGTGAATCTCACCGTATTGTTTCACAATGAAAATACCGACTGACGAACAAATTCTCATGTTTTTGTATTATGTCTGCATGTACTTTTTTTTTTTTAATATTCAAGTATGTGTTCCACTCGTGGAAATTTGAAGTAAAGAAAAAATTATTGTTTTGTTAGCTTGTTCTCTACTTTCAGCTGTTTGGAAGCTTTTAGGAATCTATATAATTTTTGTACTATATATCTATATATTTGCATACTAAATAACATAGGAGATGTTACTGAGCGACTGACGGATAAACTTACAAATGAAACTTCTTATCATAGAAGGCTAATATTATAATAGTCCACGGAAACAATAAATCCGCACATTCGCGGATACATGCTAGTTATAATATAAAAGGAATAACACACCTTCATAGAAAGTAGCTTTACCTAACGTTGAAAAAGTTACAGCCATAGATTAATGTACAATGAACAAATTCACAAACATAAGCAAAAAAAAAAAACATTTTTTAGTAGTCCATGTAGTTACTTTATTCTTTGACCTCCCAAAAGCAAACTGATAATTCGCCAGCGTTTCATTAAGCGGCGGATCGTATCATTGTAAGATTGTCTGGCTTCTAAGGCAATCCGTACAGTTATGCAAACAGCAACCTACCAAGATCGTTTTATTTGACTTTAAGCCAGGCAGAGACCAAATTTTACGTACTTATGGCCCAGGTAAAGACATTGGAAATCTCTAACTAAAAATAATATACTTTAACCATATAGAAAGTAGATTATTCAATAAATAAAGTAAGGTTAAGTAACAGAAAATGTAATTTTGAAGTAAATGTTGGACAGGACTATACCATTATTTTAATGGTAAGCCCTGAATATTTACGATTGTACTAATGCACTCACTTCTGCTTTTTAGGTATAATTTAGCCAATAAAATACAAATTGGGCAACACAGTATTATTAGCTGACTGATATGCATAGGTAACATGCGGCATGCGCATCTTTTAGGTCAAAATGGGATTTAAAATAATTTATTTGAAGATAAATAAAATGAGGCTGCCGTGTGGCGCAATGAAAAGCGTGTAACAGCAAAACGCCAGGGGGTTAGGTTCGATTTCATTTACTTCTACCATTTCTCATTTCTCCGTTCTGTAATACAGCACCGCGGTGTTGGATCCAGCACCCCTCTCTCAACACACAATATCTCTAATTTCGGTTGAGCCAAGTTAAGAACAGAGTTTCGGTCCGCTGGGCCCATGACTCGGTCCGGCGGAAAGTGAAAAACGCATTTGAACCCGCCGAGCTCCACGAGGTTCGGCTGGATGGCATGTGCTGCATTTTCTCCTTTTTCCTCACTATCTTTTCCTTAAAAATGGTGGTTCGATTTTAAGGACTACTACTACTGTCCCCTTCCAGGTCAGCGCAACGTATCTACAACATTCCTCTGGAAAAGTTGTAGATAGCCTATGGGCGAGTTGTATCCACTTAACACGTGCCTGCTTGCCGTTCCGAAAGAAAGATCACACAAAAAAAAAAAAAGACGCGTGAAGCTGTAAAAAAAAATATAAATAAATTCCGCCTTCCAAACTATCATGAGCAGACCAATAAAAAATTAATGTTAATATGAGGTTGTAATTGTTGGTTTGTCACGGAAGTGTTTTTTGCTGACGCACAGATATAAGTATGCGCATGGACAGCCAAATCACGACCTATTACGAATTTACATGTGCATTTAAATGTATGTCGATTGAGTCATCAACATTAATATGAAATTATTATTTTTGGTCATGATCAATGATTTATTTGTTACGTGGTCTGTAAGACAGTCGTTTTTTTTTTTTTTTTTTTTTTTTATGGATACTCCATAAATTGCAGAAGGACCGCCTTTGATGGTAAGTGGTTACCTTCGCCCATGAACATCTACAACACAAGTGAGATGTACTTAGATGGTGCTGCTAAACCTAGAGGATACAGATGGAAAGAGAGGATAATGCAGTAGTCCGCTATCGGAACTACCCACATTTTGGGGAAAGGATGGGTGGAAAGTAAAACCTGGCTGCGGCCATCGAACCGAACACATCATAAGATATTTGTCTGTCTTGACATGATAGGTGGTCATGTGAGCGCATTTTGGAGTGATTTTGAACCTCCTACCACCAAACAAAAGTCGTTTATTAGCTGCTTTAATTTTATTGTGAGACTATTTGAACACTTTCGTGATGGAAAGTTACTACTACAATGTTTTGATCAGCCAAACTCTATAGTTATTGTTCATAGATACATACATAAGTAGATTTACCTGATTTTGTCCTTTTTACATTTATAATAAGAATTTTAAATGTGAAGCGGAAAATTGAATCTACACCTACTATGTTAAAAACACAACGGAACTTTACAATATTTAGATTATTATTTTACAACGTCAAAACATTGATACGTGTGGCTTGGCTTTCACATCTCGCTGTTTATATCTAAAGCTAATAAATAAAGATAAATGTATTAAAAAGATTACTATATCAATTGAGTTATTGATAATAAAAATATTTTTAGTGTAAAAAAAGTAATTTCCAATCTAAAAATTTAAGAAGGCTTGATACCGTACATAGCTTCACAGCTGAATCCCGGGCATACAACAGGGCAAATTTCCATGAGGAACCTAGTGTTAAGACACCTGTCACCCACTTGAAGAATTGGGGGCATTGCGTGCTTGAGTGCCTCTGCCTATTACCAAACCCAAGAAATGAAAAAAATCCATTTCCTGGAGTAGGAATCGGAACCCACAACCTGTCGCGTTTACAGTCGCACGCTTGTGCCTCTGCGCCACGACAGGCGTTTGGTGTTTATCATATATGACACCTAAAATAGTTTATTTTTGTACAGGTCACACACCGACGTTATTGTATATGCAGTTAGTAATACGTAGCAAACGTCGGATTTTTATACCAGTTTCTCTACGCTTTATCCCCAGCGGGGTAGTACAGAGAGAAAGGAACACCAAACGCTACGGTCCTCGCAAACACTTACATACAGCGGCATACATAGCTTCACGCTGTATCCCGCATAAGGTAGGGAAGGCAGAGGGATAGTGTTAAAACACCTGCTCCCACTTTCGCTGAATTGAGGCATTGCGTGCTGAGTGGCGGAAACTCAACGCCGCGCGTTGCCTTATAACCAAACCCAGGTAATAAAAATTCCATTTCCTGAAGAGGAACTCCACAACCTGTCGCGTGTTGTAAACGCGTACGTACCTCTGCGCCAGCCACAGGCATTAACAGACTTTTACGAGTTCCAAATTTCGATAAGTGTTCACACATTGCATAAGTGATTAATTATATTATTTTTTCTTAATAAAATGAATAATAAAAAAGCCTAAAAATAGGTTTTTTTTTTGTCTTTTTGTGTGTCAATTTAATACATATCGAGGGAAGGAAAGAGACATTGTATGTTGTAATCTTGCGGGCGGCGGTGGTCCCATAAAGTTGTCCATAATGTTTATTCTTCACACTAGTGCCATGCCTCGCTTGCGGTTACAGAAATTGCTTTGCATGTAAGTACTTTCTAACTTGACCCGCGGGCCAATTCGTAAAGGACTTTGGTGATGTGCTGTAACACTCAGATGTGGTTTTGTGTATCCTTTGTATCATGTTATTTTTTTTTTAATTTTTGAAGTTAGTTTAAAGTGGGATTAGACACCCTGTTTGTACTTCTGCTTGTTTGAAAATGTATTGCGCGTTAAAGAGAATTGAGATATTCTTCACTATTTAAAATATTAGAAGATTACCAATGCAAACCAATTAAGTAGCACGAAACAGCAGAACGGAGTGCCTCAACACTAGGTTCTCATGTTCCCTCTGGGTGCATACCCTTCTATATGCAGATACAGCGTAAAGTTAAAAAATATATAATAAGTATTGTAAATCGCTTCAGATTAAGCAAAACTTTTTTTGCTTAACTGAAGCTATATATTGCCCAATTTTGTGGTGATGGCCACTCGGTATTTAATGGTGGTGGTTTTAAACTGCTTCGTTTCTAAATTTAGGGAAACAAAACAAGCAAATATTTCTTCTTTAGTTATTATATTTATATCAGTCACTAGAAATTAGTCCTAGTTCTATTTCAGTGTACATTTTTTATCTATCAATGGAAATTGTAGAACAAAACATAATTCATAAATATAAATATTTTACGAATATTTTTAACTTCACGCTTCAGGTGTGAGGAAGCCAGAGAACCTAGTGTTAAGACACTCATTCTCTTCTTTCCTCTTCGCAACAACCTGTTCCCCACTTTCCGCCGAATTGAGGCATTGCGTGTTGAGTGGCGGAACTCAACGCCCTGCTTTGCTCTTATTACCAAAACCTAAAGCGAAATAAACACGCCAAATTTTATACTTCGGAGAGGAATCGAACTCACAACCTGTCGCGTTTAAAGTCGCACGCTTGTGCCTTCTGCGCCACGACAGGCGCGTTTCTGCTATTAATGAAATATTATAATAGAAATGACAAAAAATAGTTATCGGCCGCTTTTTTGAAATGAGTTAAACTAAATAAATTGACTATGCGGTTTGGTGGTGAAAAAGTAATAAAAGACATCTCTGAGTAGAATCATCTAGTTTTTATATTAATAGAAACTAGAAAGTATAAGTGTTTTTTTTTATATTAATTCTATAAAAATATGTTTTTGACATGTTTTAGTAATTTCCCCTGTATCTATTTATTTATAACTAAAAGGAAATCTTAAAGCGCTACTTTAACTTTTACTACCTTCACGTCCTCCGGTTTGATTGAAAATTTGCAAACGCTTGCGTATATGGCACAACTTAAAAAGGTTTAATACTTGTTGGCATACAAAATATAATAATATCGTCAATTTGAAAAAAAATGTTTTATATGTACCATATTCTGTCTCTAGGTATACTTCGCACAACAGATTACTTCTTCTACCAAAGATTAACAGATTTGCAGATAACCTTTGGTAACGAAGTAATGTATTTTGAGGCTTGCTGGGATGCTGGTCTCTGCTCTGTTCTGCACTACGCTTATACATCATTAGTGATACATAATACGTTAAGCGTTTTACGTTGTATGTTACTTTAATTTATATCTACTTTCGATTTTCTATAACTTTATAAAACTTTCTTTTTTTTTTTATGGATAACGGATGACAAACGAGCTGAAGGACCACCTGATGGTAAGTGGTTACCTTCGCCCATAGACATCTACAACACCAGAGATGTTGTAGATGCGTTGCCTACCTAGAGGATACAGATGGAAGGGGAGGACAATGTATATGAGGTGGTCCTTCTGCTTATATAAAAGCGCAACGCTTCTACAGCCTCACCGGTGAATGGAGAGGGTTTACGCTGAGTTTTTCTATGTAGAGTCGGTAGTGGAATATACCAATTAGACTTGCTGTATCACTCTTGCGCCAGGCGGTTCTTGTACTCTGTCTTACATATATTGCAGACTGAGTAAAGGACCAACGAAAAAGAACCGACCAAAAAGAAGCAATATTCACCTAATCATCATTTCCGTATACATATTCATCTTTTTGTGTTAGCGAGACAATTATCTATAGAGCGCTATATTAAAAAGCTTATCTCGTCATAAAGTTGGAGTGTCGGCATTTGTCACTTAATAACGTTGATATCAGTATCAATAATCACAGCCAGGAGTGTCGCATGTGTTTTTTCCCAAAGAGATTTTTTAATAAACGACCTACCTAATTAAATATTTTGGGCTATAAATATGTGGCATAAATTCAATTTTTCTTATTTTTAAGCAGATAAAACCCAGTGAGAAATCACTTCATTTTGTATCTCATAGATATTTATGCCTGTATATGAAAATCCTTCCAATACGAAAAAAAAAAACAACAAAATTGAGTTCCAATTGCTTTTTGACAGCCAAATGTAAATGTATTGTCAAATTGATTTTCTTTTCAAATTTTGGTGTCCAGGCACTCTATCCTCCATATATAGGGGCCGATATATTTGATACATAGCGTGTCTCATTAGAGCGAAAAATTAAAATAATTTAAATATGAACATGATAATTAATTTGATTCCTCTGAGTGGGAATCGAACCCACAACCAATCGCACTCAGCCCACCTAAAATACGTTCAGCTTTAATATAGGTATTTATTTTAAATATTGTTACTCTCTAGCCATTTTTACCCATTTAATATAGTAAGAATGTATGATTGATCAGTTGTTCACACAGCTAGACGACAGTTAATAATCGCTTCTAGTCAACTGAAGGGCCAAGTAACAAGCGAATAATAAAAAATATTTTTTTTTAAATGGCTAACGGAGTGCCTTGACACTAGGTTCACTGTGATTACCCTGGTATGAGTGATAAAGCCTGAGACTGATTTTCTTATTCAAGCATGAAACGAGATTTCTTCATAAGAATTGAAGACCTATTTATATCTAAATTACAATGCCTACAATCATAGGCATTGTAATTTAGATGTAAATCGTAAAATAATATAATATATACATACATTATACTGTTAAGCTCTCTTTGTTTTTTTTATTTTCTGGCAGATTAGGCAGAGAAAATTGTGAAATGCCAAAGACTGTTATTTTACTCTAATAAAAGCCGACAATTTTATTATGTTCTGACATTTGACTGTACTATATGACTGTGTATCATCAATACGTCACGATGTCCATTTTTTAGTTACAAAATCACATGCATCTTCACAAAATACTCCCTAAATAGGTAATTTTGTAATTTTAATTTTACATTTATCCTAACAATCTCTAGCGATTTCCAAATATTGAAACAATGTACAAAAAACAATTAAATAAAAAAAAATATCCAAACGCTAACGCTAATATATTACACCAAATTAAATTTCCTCTTCCGCTACTGGAAGTGTTTGTTGACACGCGAAATTAATATAACAAATGAAACGAGGGGAGATTCAAAATATATCTTTTGAGAAAATAAGGAATTTTCCATGAAGAATAACCAAAAAGCGTTTTTCAATATTGACATAAATAATTTTACGATAATTAATAACTGTTTGTATATAGGTAAGTAGATAGTTACCTATTTCTAATTTAAATTATCAGAAAATACTAAAACTCTTTCTAGAAATATTTGATTATTTATTATAAAGGATTAAATTACTTTTTATATCTTTAAAAGGCAATATTATAAAGTAAATTGTTAAAAAAAAGAAAATTCTCACCACACTGCATACCGCATCACCTGCGATCGGGGTTACATACCTATTGCCGCGTGACGTCACTGGCCGAAATCGGAACGCAAATTTTAAAAATGTTCAAACTTTAAGACGCTGTAATTTCTGAAATCCTAGCTCGATTTTGATGAAACAATAAGTATTGTTATATGCAAGAACAGGCGCATTCAATACATGCACTTTTTTAATAAGATTTTGATGTGTTGGTGTGATTAATTGAACACAATTTATTTTATATAACGTAAAGTTATACTAATGATATATTACATAACCACTCGGAGAAACATTAACATTTTCAATCTGACAAAGCGCGTCCAAACCAGTGAACAGAATATCTTAACACTACGTTCTCTTCTACTACACTCTGACTACCGAGCAATGCGGAATAATGCGTGAAGCTGCTTTTTACCCGACTGTCAGAGGAGGGTTAAGTTTTTCGCGTATTCAATATGGCGCCCACTATAGGCAATTATGTCATGGAAAAAAAAACAAAAAAAATCGTTGAAGGCTACCGTGTGGGGTACAACATGAAAATATTTAATTAGCACATTTCAAATATATAACACATAACTAGCTTTTGTAGCCTACTCTCTTTGTAATTATTGCCTAAATTTGAAGAATTGGTTCAGTCAGGTTTTTTGTTCTTTACCTATAATTAGATAATTTAATATAATATTACTATTTAATATAATCCTTATATTTATTTTAGTTATACATATTTTCTGAGTAAGTTTACGTGTTAAGCTTGATATGGTCTAATTAGACGAAGATCTCTTGTCAAGTGCCAGTCAATGTGGACATTAATTGCGGTCTTAGCACTGCAGCTTAGAGTAAAATGGTGTAACTAGAATAAAATATATCTTTATACATTGCCTACATTTGTTGATGTCGAGTTTTTTTTATAAATATTAGGAAATTAAAAAATAAAAGGCAGGTTTAATATTGTTTATATGACACATTCTGTTCTGAATTTGATTGTAAGTACATATTCTTTTGAGAATTGAATTGAATACCATTTTACATGCGGCGTTGAGTTCCGCCACTCAACATGCAATTCCTCAATTCGGCGGAAAGTGGGGAACGGAATTGTTGAAAGAGAATGGAGTGTCTTAACACTAGGTTCTCTGGTTCCCTCTGCCTACCCTGCCATATGCGGGATACAGCGTGAAGTTAAAAAAAAACCATTTTCATTATATTATATCTAAATTACACAAAGACTTTATATTTCTAAGGCCTTAAAAACGACTTATGTGGTATATGTGTCGGTGTTATTCTGATATATGTACATATAAGCTTATATATTATAAAGCTTAATCTAGATAAGTTAAATAGTTTCCTTCGTGAAAACAGAACAAATATCCATCCGTCCTGACAAATTCGCATTTACAATTTTACTAGGATTATTGATTAACTAACTAACAAAGTCTTACATTATTTATGTAGATACATGAATATTTAAAAAATATAATAATATATAGAGAAATATTAAATAAATGTAAAATATATAGATATAATACTAAATTAAATACTTTTTTAACATACATATATAGCTTCACGCTGTATCCCGCATACAGCCTGCTATGTGCAAGCAGAGGGAACCTAGTGTTAAGACACTCCGTTCCTCACTTTCCGCCGAATTGAGGTATTGCGTGCTGAGTGGCGGAACTCAACGTCGCTTGTTGTCAAACCCAGGAACTGAAAAATTCCATTTCCTGAAGTGGGAATGGAACCCACAACCTGTCGCGTTTACAGTCACACGCTTGTGCCTCTGCTCCACGACAGGTGTTTTAAAGTATGTGTAATTTATTCTCAATTATAATTTTAAAACAAAGAATTTAAAAAAATAAATACATTTACTTAAATCACAACTTACATACCAGTTTCTGTAAGCCGGATACGACGATCATTAGTTATTTGGCGGTTGCGTCTTTGTAGCATAGATAGATGGTCGCGAGCCAGACGTGCTAGGACGAACCTCCGATACACACCAAAATTTAGTGACCTGTAAAAGTGACCTAAAAGTGAGGAAATTAAGATAGGCTATGTTTGCTTAGGTGTATGTATGTTGATCAGAAACTGTATGCGTCATAACAAAATTTGAATACGGCTAGACTTATAGTTATATTATGGCCAAATTACAATTTTTATTTATATATTCTAGCCTATGTGTTAATTGATGTATAAGCCATATGAATATAAAGTGTCATCTATATCGATCCAGTAGATTTTGCTTGAAAGTAACAAACACCCATTCACCTAAGCTCTTGCATCAATAAGGCAATAAGTATTGGTGCAATAGGTACGTGTTTGACTTCACATGATGGTCGTGTGTTTAAATTCCACTTAGGTTGATATTTAAAAGAATTTTGTTTCTCTATTATATAAAAGTTAATACAAAAGGCGCTCCTCGCACTTTTATTGCTAATAAATAATTTTTATACCATTATTTCGATTATCCTTATCACGAATTTTCCGTCATTAGTGTGTAACAATTCTCTCCATTCTCCACATCTCGTCCATTATTTAGACTCACTGCATGTTGAGTGCCAAAACCCAAAGCCTTGTGTTACCAGACCATAAATTAAAAATAAGCATTTTCCTGAGTGGATATCAAACCCACAACCATGTAGTGTTAAATGCATTTTTGCCAAGATTTCATCTTTTCCTTGCTCAAATAAATAAAATATACATAAAAAAGAAAATGAGCTAAATATAATAATTTTTGCGACATTATAACTTGATATCTCGTGTTACACCTCAAGCGACCCCGTATACAGTAATGTTAACTGACACACCCCCGCAGCAAAAAGAAACGTCGATTGACAGTGCTATTATCACGAATTACATGTAAAGCCCTTTGTACTATCGACAAAAAAAGAGCACCGTAACATTACGTAGTCCAAATAAATTTATAAGATATGTTTTTTAGCTTCACGCTATATCCCGCATATAGCAGGGTAAGCAAAGGGAAGAAGAGAACCTAGTGTTAAGTCACTACGTTCTCTTTTAACATTTCTGTTTTCCACTATTGTGTGCTGAGAGATGGAACTTAACTCCACGCTTTGCTTTGTTACCAGAGCAAGAAAATGAAAATACTAAATATTATTTAATATTTTCATTTTCCGGTCTGAGAATCGAATCCACAACCCGTCGCGTTTGCGCGCTTTTGCCTCTGCGCCACGACAGACCTCTATAAGATATATATAAGGATTTTATAAAACATTACATTATACTGAATGACAGACAAATTTTGAATGGATCCTTCGTATTAAAGTAACTAGAGTTATACAAAATAAAAATGACCATGACGTAGTGGCACTGTCAATGGAATAGATGCAAATGCTTTAGGTTTGATTAAGTCGGATTTTCAATTTGTCAGTTTAGTAACAATAACCGGGGCGTCGTATACTGACACTCAACACGAAATGTTTAAATTAGGCAGAGAAAAGAGTGTCTTAACACTAGGTCATCCTTGTCTATCATAATATAAGCAGGATATGCGTGAAGTTAGTGTTTACAAAGTAAACTGAATTCTCATACTTTTGAATGGATTATTCAACGTATAACTATAGTAGTAATATATTATTTTATTTACAACAAGTTATAACAATTTGCAGTTATCCGTGGTCACGGATCGTTACGGCTAGTAAAGATAAGTGAGGTAAATTACTTAAAATTCGTTTAATTTGGGAGTAATAAGTTTAATTATTATATGAAATAATTATTTAACGAGACGAGAATGAATTGTTGTGAATGAATAAAGTATAATGAATTCAAAACAGAATACAAATTTTCATTGAGTATAAACTAAGTGCTTGAGAAAATTATAATATTATAATAATTGTTAAGAAAACAACTAAAAGAAAGTGAAAAAGATAATTAATAAACAAAATCGATTCTAATAAACCTAAAACACTAAAAAATGAAGTTATTACGAATAACTCAAAAACTAGTCGTCAGGTCTTAACTAAATTTAATGGGACCACATCATTACTATCATTTGAAAAAAGAATCATGAAAATTGGTTCATCTAGTAAAAAATTACGCAATACAGTCAAATTATGAACATCCTCCTTTTTTGAAGTAGGTTAAAGATTTCATTGCTACATAACTTTTTAAAGAACTTTTCACACATTCTATGGAACTTAGACAAATAAAAAAAAATGTACGAATATTTGAACAATGAATAGGTGTTATAGGTACATAGTTTGTTATATGTATTCTTTATTAATTTTTTTTAAGCAAATATTTCAATTTGCTTTTTTCTGCCTAAAATTTTGTAACATTATAATTATTAGTTATAGCCTCCCATTGACATATATAAATGATATTATAAGAATTTAACAAAAAAAACTGAAATCCAAGAAAATTCTCTAAAAAGTGAAATTATTACAAATAAAAAAGAATCATAAAAATTGGTTCACCCATTAAAAATCTATTGAGTAACACACATACAGTCGAATTGACAACCTCATCCTTTACTTAGGTTGCTTAGAAAAAAAAAACAAATATATAAAAATATATATTTTAATAAGTCTAACCGTACTTACCCGCATAATCTGGTATTACTTAGACACTGACCGGTGTCAAGGGTTCTCGATTGCTCTTTAATTAGCACGCCCATACACGGACTGTTGGTTTTGCTACCACTACCACTACCACTACGTACAAATATAAAATATTAATGAATGATTTTTATATGAAATTACGTATAATTAATTATTTAAGACGTAAATGACGAATGTAAAATTAATGTTTTTTGAATTTATATTTAAAATTATATTTTATTCTATATAAGATACATGCAACTTGTTATTTTGAATAAAAGTTTTGACTATGATTTTATTTGATTTTGACTTTGACATTTTTTGATTTTGACTTGCAAATTTTTTGATTTTGACTTTGACTTTAAAGCAAATTCGTCATCGTAAAGTACGTAAAGTGGTCTCGAAATATAGTGCATATTACACATTTGAAGTCTTAAAGAGATGAAATAGTAGGAAATACTGCATATAATAATTTTGAGTTTGACACACCATACAAAACTATAGATTAAAAAGAATTCAATATTCATTAAATAAAATAATATTTTAAAAAAAACATAATCGTTCCTAAGGCTGAAAAATTTGCATATTTTGCTAAAACACATTAACGTTTACCATTCTTAAAAAAAAAAAAACGATTTGTAATTTTTTTTTCTTAATCCCTTCCCTAATGAGTATATTGGGTACTTGTACCGACTTATATTGGGCAATTATTCATGATTAAAATAATTGTCCTTTAAAAATAATCATAATTTAAATGCTTATTTTAAGAGATATATCAGAATTAAAATGACGATCACCCAAAAAACACATGTATCGATATTTTTTTTGAATCACGTGTGAGTGCACTTGTTTGGAAAAACCATATATAACAACGCAGCGTCACGGTTTATCTCGTATCGCAGGGTAGTCAGAGAGAATCTAGTGTCAAGACACTCCGTTCTTCACGTTCCGCCCAAATTCACCATTGTGTGTTGAGTGGCGGAACTCAACGCCGTACTTAGCCTTACCAGGACGGGGAAATGAAAAAAATAAATAAATACAAACATTTTCATTATATAACATAATATTCTCTTCATTTATTTTTTTACTGCAAGCCACGTTGGATGTACCTATAGCTAGTAAACAGCCCTGGCGTGACCGCGTTAAGTAACTAACTTCCTTCCGTAGTGTGATATATACGGATATCGCCCATTCTTCCTTGTTGCGAAACTTAGCGTGACCTGATTTTGTATAACACCCCTTATTATGAAATAAATATAATAATGTAGGTACTTACCTACTTAGGTAGATTTTGTTATTAGGATTTTTTTATATTTGAGATTTTGTTATAAGGTATAGATTAAGCTAAAGACTAGCACTGGACACGTAATATGGACTTAGGTAGTTGTGGATTCAAATCTTGATATAAAAATATTTATTTTATTTATTTAAAAAGTATCGAATATATAAAGCACGGTGTTAAGCTCCGACAATTAGCAATTATGTCTTCTTTACTAAGTTTTTTATTCCTTCCCGAAAGGCGAATAGTTCATGATGGTAGGAAATAACAATCACACTGCTACTAAATACAGACTACATATATTTTTGGAATCAGTGAGTGTCATGGTTATAGCACCGATTTCGATACTTTGAGATTTCTTGAGCTCTATTTTTCAAGCAGAAGCTGGTTGTGAAGGATTTTTCTGAATATTACACTTGAGTTCTACCAATCTTGAACAATGTATTGCCATAAACGTCATCAAAAAGTAAAAACAATATTGTTCAAATCTGACCAGGTCATCATCACTATCTGAGGATAGTAAAGGTCATATTTTTTTTATTTGTTATGATTTAATGTAGAATTTGTCCGAAGTCTCGTAGATAATATATATTTTCAAAGCCCTCTGAGTTAGTTAGTTAATTAGTTAGTTACACTACTAGATACACAAAATTCTTTATGACCACTCCACACCACTGAATCTGACCACACACAGTGACATTTCTTTATTCAAAGTGCTTGCGTCTTAATACCTTTTTTATACAATTCTTCATAGGATTATAACCTTTAATATATAGTGGATACATGTCAAAGTACAATATGATCTCAGTTCACAAGATAGGATACGTGAGCGATGATAAGAATGTATTTGTGCGGTGTGCCGCGTATCACTTTTTCTATTACGCGGCCTGGCGGCACTGTACCTTAGTGCTACGGAACTGGTGTGGGGTAGAGTCGAGAAGTAAGTTATATTATTTGTAATGTTAAAAAAAATATTTTTGGTTTAGGAAATTATTTCGTTTATTTTGTATGGTGTTAATAACGCTGTAATTTTTTTTTGTTTTAAATATTATGATACTAATTTAAAAATTTTAATTATAATTTTTTTATTGAAATATTTTTGTAAAATATTGTTTAAATTTTTACCAGAGAACCTAGTGTCAAGACACTCCATTCTCTTTCAACATTTCCGTTCCCCATAATATAAAAAATTGAAAGCACTAATCATACTATAACATAATAATAAATTAAAAATAAAAATATTATTGCTGCATTTCATTTAAATATAGAAATTTACGACAAAATGTTTTGAATATGAAGAAAACTATAATATTTTGTACATATTTTACCTTTTAACATATAATTTGGTTAAATAAGGTAAATCACAAAAATATATTCATATCCCTCATACCAGTAGCCGTTGGAACATAGAAATGCAGTAGAAGGGGCTACAAATGAACTTGTGGGTGATAATTAAATAAATTATTATTAGTATTTACTCATATTAAACAGTGAAAAGTAGAGTTCACAACATGATATAAACAACATATTTGATCATTCACTCAATCAATCAACTATTTTATTCTTGCGCGTAGAATAACAAAGTAGCTAAAATTTCGTGAATATAAAGATTTAAACTTTTATACATTGGGACAAGCTTCGTTGCGTGATAAAAATCTATATTTAAAAAAAAGATTCAAATCTTATTTTATTATTTTTTTTTTATAGGTACAAAAGTGTTAATATCCACCAGTCCATATATTCCTCTGTCCAGCAGCGGGGCCATCCGTACGGGAGATTGTGCAACGTTTTGTGTGACCACAGACCGAGACGTATACATATTTATGAGTTGACTTTAATATACAATTTCTATGTATTTCTTCATGTAATGCAGGAAGTGGGAGCACTTGATTGTCTTAACGGTCACCTGCGTCGCCAGTTGATCCGGCGATATCACATAATTGCCTTACAATTATTACCATCGCAATACAGCGTTGAAACTGTAAAAGTGCTTAAAATTAAAAATTATTACAATTTGAGATTTTAGTTAGATATGTTTTGTATTAAGACTATGTCGTCATCTTAGTGTTTGTTTTAGTAATAAAAACGAATGGTTTAAAAGTTAGATAGATAGATAGATAAATTCTTTATTGCACACACAAAAAAAAACAAGTATAAAGGAACATACAAAACACAAATTTGCAGCATGCAAAGGCGTAAGTGTAAGTGATCTCTTACAGGTAACCGTAGACGTAGACACTTAATATATAGGATACTTTGAGGTGCAAAAAAAACAAACAAATAAGAAAAAAAAAGAAAAGAAATATATATATATATATATATATATATATATATACATATATATATATATATATATATATATATATATGCAATATATATAAAAGTTATTACGACGTTACGTACGTAATGCGCATTTTATGAACTCTTTTAGTCTAAACTTGGGGTTGGTAAGTCCCAAGCACTGTGCGGCGCGTTTCTTTCTCTCTGCAACGCGATGTGTTCTGATACACCAGCAAGGCTCGTGAGGCCAAGGACTGCTGAGGAGTTTTTCTTTATGCTACTATTAAATATATAAAAAACTATAAAATTTAAATTTTGAACTACGGTTTTTTATCCCTTGAACGTCACCTGTCAGATCTAAGTGCGGAAAATATTCGATTTATATACGATTCATAAATTAAGGAAAATATAGATACAAAAAACTGTACGTTCGATTAAATATTAATATTTAGATATTGCTGTTAGTGACTGGCATCAGATATAATAAGATTTTTACTTTTTTCTTACAGGACTGACAGGAAAGTTAAAACTTTGCCGTCACATACATTTGAGTGTTGAAGAATCATCGTCTATTAGTGGAACTGATCACAATAGCGCCGACAAAGTATAACATTTGACAGCTCGATGTACCCTCAAAAGCTAATTAATAAGCAGATACAACCACTTAAGATAAGTAAAAATATTTTCATCCCAAATGGCACCGGATACAGATTATATCGGCATGACAAAGCGTGGCGCCAAGAAGTGCTAAATATTGGTATTTAAAAATCAACCTTAACAAATTAATATTTAAAGTTTATTTTTCTTTGCGGCACTTCTCTTATTTTCAGGATATTCTGGTATAGAATGATTTTAAACTGAATTACTAGAAAAATAAGATCTAAATTACCATGTCATTACTTTGTGAATGACTACATACATTTCGTCAGCGTAAATCAAGAAATTATTACACTTTCGACTCTCTACTACAAGTTTTAAAGTAGATTTTTAAATATTTCAACATATTTAAGTATAATGTAAGTCGAATCAATGGTAACAACACTAAAAGCTTCATCCAGAGTCTGAAGTGCAGGTACGGCTTCTGTCTCCTAAAATAAACAAATTGGTCATTTCGAGATAACCGACACACTTCTGTCGATGATTTCTTATTTTTTTTATTTATAGAAATTACATAATTTTTGCCATAGTCATGTCGTAGACATTTCACTAAGAAATTTTGGAGCTCAAATTCCAATTTAGTATATGATGTTTGTAATCATATTTACTTCTGGTTAGATTGATAAGAATATTCTATTTACTAATATTTTTCCGTGATAAGAAAAGGTGAAATAACACATTAAGTAAAATCATTTGTCCAGCTTGGTCAGGATGGTATTATTCAGGTAGCACCTATATTAAAAATACTTACTAAGTATATTTATATATTCGGCCCATTGCCCTGACCATGTACCTACTAAACCCATCATCAATGTACATATATGTTTATGAGCGATAAACAAAAAAATCAGATTTCTTCGTGAGAAATAAACAAAAAAGTAGTAAAATTCAAATTAATAACTAATGCTTGTAAATCGATGATGAGCCTGATTTTATTAAAACACGCCTGTCGTGTCGCAGAGGCACAAGCGTGTGACTGTAAACACGACAGGTTGTGGGTTCGACTCCAACTCCAAGAAATGTAAAATTTAATATTTTCATTTCTTGGGTTTGGTAACAAGGCAAAGCGCGGCGTTGAGTTTCGCCACTCAACACGCAATGCCTCAATTCGGCGGAAAGTGGGGAACGGAATTGTTGAAAGAGAATGTAGTGTCTTAACACTAGGTTCTCTGGTTCCCTCTGCCTACCCTGCTATATGCGGGATACAGCGTGAAGTTAATAATGAGATGATTTGAGAACTGTATATTTAATACTGTATTAATTTTTATGGCATAATTACCATTTTTATAATCCACTTAATAAATATGCCTAATTGCATATTACTTTATTCATAAACCTATAAAATTAAAATAGTCATTGATATTTTGAAAGACTTTAGTTGATTTAGATACTTATTTGTTTTAAATATATCAAGGAAAATACGTAAATAAAGAAAAAAAAAGAAATTTATATGTACTGGTACACTGTCACGGTTAAACACGCTAAATTCTTTAACATCATAAAATTTTTAAGTACGATAGTAATATTTCTTAAAATCACCACGTCATCATCATTACATTGGCCATGAAGGCATAATTTGTACTTCTTTTTACGAAAATTACGAACTGAGGAGTATGAATTATGCCATTCTTAAAGTTTATATACAAAAAGACTGCACTGAAAACCTATACATGCACCATGTATTTTACTCGCCTGTTAGTCTACAAGAAGACCTCTTGTAGACTAACAGGCGAGTAAAATATTTTATTTACTTTTATTATTAATACAAAATAGATAAAAGTTGCCTTTTAAAGATCAGGTAAGTATATAAAAAGAAACTCTAGTAATCCATGGATTGACCGTGCGGTTGGCGAGCCCATAGTTTTGCAAAGAGAGAAGTTCAGAGCACTGCCTGAGACTTACGATCCAAGTATTGGTTTAAGGGGCCCCTTTAAAATGCGTATTAACATTTAACTCCACTGTCTGCGTCCCCTCTCTCTCTCTCTCTTTCTACCTAACCAAATTATAAAATTCTATACAGGCCGAGATCTCTTAGTACATTACAGAGAAATTTCGCTGTTATACCTCACACGCCTACCTTCACCGCGTACTAATTAACTCTAACCCTGTATACCTTGTCAGATAGATTATGATTACAATGTACGAATATTTCTTCTAATTCCATAAGCAAAGTAAACTATGAAGAATAAAATTATATTAAGTAATCAAAGCTCTGGTAACAAAGCAAAGTCTGGCGTTGAGTTCCACCACTCAGCAAGCAATGCCTCAATTCGGCGGAAACTGGAGAACGAAAACCTTAAGAGAACGGAGTGTCTTAACACCAAGTTCCGAGGTTCCCTCTGCCTACCTACGTGCGGAATACAGCGTGAAGCTGAAGCATAAACATAGCAATCAATATAAAACTTCTTGACTCTACAAAATGACTTTCATGTCCCTTTCAACAAATAGACTATTACAAATTAAAATTCCCACCAGCTCATCAACTTGGTTCACGTCGTTTAATGGTAAGTGTTTTAGTGAAGAAAAACTTATAGGCTATAAATTGTTTGTACTACGATCGTTGGGGATCAGAAAGCTCATATCGTAAAAACGACGACAGTCGCTAACGATAGCCTGTAGTTGATAAAAAATTACTTTGCACTGCTTAGGTTGAGTACACAAAGATATTCTGTATGAGTGCCTAGAAGTAATAGAAAGGTTGATATTTCCATGAAATCTTTTATTTTTAAATAGGGAAGTTAAAATTCATAATATTGTTTGAATATTATTTGCTTTATAATAAAATTTATGATATAGGTTTTATATTCTTATATTTCTATGCATTTGTTTATTTATTAATACAAGAAGGAAGAACTTTAGATCCCTTTTTATAAAATTATAAGGACGGATAAATATGGAGTAGTTGATGACAATGAACGAAGCAAAAAATATGCAGAGACCGTAGACCGTTTTACGCTCATATATAGCGTAAAAATATAAAATAGAAAAATTTTATGAATAATAAGTTCTGAAAATGCCAATACTTTTATAAGAATGCATTAGATTATTAAAATAATTATTAGACCTATTATATGGTGGAGTTATATTCAGCACGCAATGCCTCAATTCGGTGGAAAGTGGGGAACGGTATGTCCTAACACTAGGTTCCCTCGGCCTACCCTGCTATATGCGGGATACAGCGTGAAGCAAAAAAAATATATGGTGGAGTTACATCTATGTATAAAGTGACATAGGTACAAGTCGCAAAGGCAATGAGTATCAATCGAGTATAAGTATCTACTTACGTAATCTTATTATTCTTACAAAATAAAAATTTAAACTGCCGCCGGATATCTCTATTATTTCATGAACAAAGCAAATAAATAATACTTTTTTTATTAGATTTTAAACAAGCCCATCTTTAATTAAGAATCTATATTATTCTCATTTCCCGCATGTTAAGGAGATTAGACAGACTGTAAACGTGATAGTTGAGGGTTCGATTTCCACTCAGGCAAATGATTATGTTTAAGTTATTTTTATTTACCGATTGGTTAAGACAAAACGCAGCGTTGGGTTTCACTACCTATCATACAATTAAGGTGGAAAGCGGAGAAAATATCCCAAGTAAAAAAGCGAAGTACGTCCTACTTGTTCCGGAGAAAACAGAATGTTCTACAATTAGTGACCATACAGAGACCAATACGACAAAAAAATGAAATATCTTTATGAGGTACACATTTAAACAAAATTAATATGATATCCTATACATGACCTTACCTTTAGTCTCCAAAGGCTATCACATCCTTAAGGTTCCCATACATTGTTAATCCTTTGGCCGCGCCGCCAATACTAGGGCAGTAATGAACTTGCCAAGTTATTATGGACGCTATTAAATATATTATTATTGTCTTTATGCATACACGCTGGTGATATTATGGTAAAGTTGTAAAATTGAACCACACTTTATTTTATACATAGCTATATATATAGGTATTACATAGATAGTTAATACTTCTAAGAGTTTTATAATTATCACTTGACTTTGTAATTGATATTTTAGAATATTGAGTTCCCTTGACGCGCTAATACACGTTACTTAGCAACGTGTATGCTGTGGCAAATGTGTATTTATTTACACACATACATACAAAGCTTCTCACGCTGTATCCCGCATATAAAGTAGGTAAGCAGAGGTACCTAGTGTTAAGACAATTCGTTCCCCACTCTTCCACCGACTAACCCATTGCGTGCCGCTGAGTGGCGTAACTTGTCCCAGGAAATGAAAACTCCATTTCCTGAGTGGAATCGTACCCAATAACCCGTCGCGTTTACAGTTGCCTCTACGCCATAACAGGCGTTATTTGCGTATTTATTTTATTTTAGTAAAAATATTTTCTAATCCTTCTTATACATAAATTTTAACTACGTGAAATTTCAGACTCCCTCTGTCCGCATAATTTTCATAAAAAGCAGTCACACGGTATTTTCCTCCACTTATTAATACCTTACTTAGATTAGTACATTACAAAGCAAGATATGTATAATTTAACTAACTTCACACATCAGCTAAGTAAATTATAAATCTAGTTAACAGTTTGTAAATACGAATATATATATATATATATATATATATATATATATAGCAAAGAAAGATATATATATATATATATATTATATATATATATATATATATATGGTTATATATATATATATATATATATATGTATATATATATATACATATATATATATATATATATATATATATTAGATTGCAAACCTACTACAACTCACGTTTCTACATACTTCACATTTATTTTATACTTAATAAGAAATATAAATAACCACGCATATATAATAATAAATACACCATATAAAACACCAACATATTCAAATATCAAAAGCATTCAAAGCAATACGTCATTCACTGCACGGGCACGTCAATGTTCACACGGGAGTCGACCTCTGACCGGCATCGAACCCGGGCCCGTCATGATTAAGTGACGCATTGCTGTAAAGCCAGTATGACATGACATTTGTTGATGATAATGACACGTGAAACATTACTGAGATATGAGAGGTCTGACGTACGTGACAGACAGATAGACTGGATTCCTAGGATTTGATTGTGTAATGGGATAGTTTAATTTTTGTATTAGTATCTATTTAATAATATTTAGAAAAGGCCAGAGAGTATATACAATATATATTCTAGTATACCAGTAGGAGTAGTATCGCGTGCTCAGTGGCGGAACTCAACGCCGCGGTTTGCCTTGTCACCAAACCCAGAAAATGAAAGTACTACATTTCCTGGAGTGGGAATCGAACCCACAACCCAAGTCGCGCTTACAGTCGCACGCTTGTGCCTCTGCGCCACGACAGGCGTCATTTTTATACGTTTTCTAAATATGCTTTTCGTTTCCTGAATATGCAATTAACGCTTTAAAACATCAAAAATATTTAATAGCATTCTCTCTTGCCAAATGATTGTTTTTTGAAATAATCTTTAGGTAGTAGAAATTTGTAAAAATCTCTCTACAGACAATGCTAACAACAAAAATAATTTATCATTTCCTGAGTTTGGTAACAAGGCAAAGCGCGGCGTTGAGTACCGCCACTCAGCACGCAATGCCAATTCGGCGGAAAGTGGGGAACGGAGTGTCTTAACACTAGGTTCCCTCTGCCTCCCCTGCTATATGCGGGATACAGCGTGAAGCTATGTATGTATGTAAAGAAAGAACAAAGTAGGTACAAAGCAAATTAATATGAAACAAAAACTATAAAATATAAGTTTACAGGTACCGAGCACGACAGGAAGACGTTATATTAGCATTAAAACGGTCACACAATTACATCGTGAATGTGATTAGTGTGTCGCCGACGACTGAATACATTAGTTCAGCTCACCTGATTTTATTTAATTAAAAACTGAACGCCTGTTACCATTGTTCTTTAAACTTAGTTTAACTTAAGTAAGGAGTTTATTTGGATTTGTTAGTTTAGGATGTATGTATGTATGTATGTATGTTTAAAGTGAGAAAATAATTGTTGATTCAATATTCATACAAAAAAATAGGTTGTACTAGATTTTATAAATATGTTTTATAAAATAGTGTTGAGCTCATCATATGAGAGCAGTAATACCTTAGTCGATTTGGAAATTGAAGACCTAAATAAATAATAAAAGAATTTGACAAGAGTGATTTTGGGTTCGATTATTGCGTGTTAAGTGGCGGAACTCAACGCCGCGCTTTGCCCTGTTACTAAACCCAGAAAATGAAAATACTTTATTTCCTGGAGTGGGGGGAAGTATCATATTTTGAATATTTTAATTTTGTTTGAAAGACAAACCACGGTGCTATACTCCGCCGCTCAATACAAAGTTTACAAAAGTGCGACAAGTAGAGAACAAAGTGTCTTGATTACGTTCTCATTTTCTCTGTCTACCTTGAAATAAACTACTAGGGATGAGACCGATATATCAAAACGTAACTAAAAACAGTCACTCTTATATCATATCATATCGATATCTAAATGATCATATCCCATATCAAATATCTACATACAAAACGTAACGACAACTCGACGATGAGATATAAAACTAAATCGTAACGAAAACTAAATCATAACGAAAACTATCGAAATGCAAACTCGATATCTGAAAACGGATTTGATATCGGATATGAAAACTTCATATCCGATATGTAACCGCTACAGCTAAAAAACGATAACACCCATGTCTATAAACTACAATTAAAACAACAGTGGCACTAACTAAAAGACAATATGTAAAACGTAGTGAAATGTCTCATCCTGGTCAACGGAGCGTGCTGTGTGCGGGAACCCTTGCTTGGTAATTAACCTGATACGATTGTTACTTGTTAGATACTATCTTACTTGCGGCATATTAAATTGAAGACTTCAAATTTTGTGATACTTAATGCAGAGATTTTTTTTTCTTTTATCTTAGTATTTGTTATTTTTATAATAATACGTGAAGGAAGAAACCTCATCTCGTTAAAGGATGAAATTTGGCGTAGGTAAAGAAGATAAGAAAAAAAAGGTTTTTTTTATTGGTAAAGGATGGCAAACGAGCAGAAGGACCACCTGATGGTAAGTTGTCCTTCGCCCAGGGACATTTACAACACCAAAGGAGTTGTAAATGTGTTGCCGACCTAGTGTTCAGATGGGAGGAGGAGGAATTAATGTAGTGGCCGCGGCAGTTCACCATCGAAAACACCACATTCTAGGGAAAGAGTGGGTGATAACAGGAAAAACCTGGCTTACATGCTATCGAACCGGAACACATCCTTAGATATTTGGCGGATCGTCTTTGATATGATAGTGGTCGCGAGCCAGACGGAGGACGAACCTCCTACCACCAAACAATAACGTATTAGAAATATGTTAAATTAATAAAATAAATATAATCCTTCCATTTAGAGTGAGGTAATTAAAGCTACAACTATCGCGTTGACAATCAAATACTAACTCACTGCATCGGGATGGCCTCTTCTATATATTAATTATACCGATCGACCGATCATCGTGGAAATCCTTGGGGGAGGCCTATGTCCAGCAGTGGGCGTCGCACAGCTGATATGATGGAGATGATGATGATATTAATTATATATTTTGGAAAACAAAGTAGTATCTAAATGTATAGGTTCTATATGTTTACCACTTTGATCACTAAAAAACCTTATGACTAAACATTATGAGATATGTATGTGAAGCTAAAAATCAGGAAAGGTATCTATTACATTTTCTTATAACCAAAAAATAAAACAATTTTTCTTAATCATAAATTGGCCTATTACTTATATTTGGCGGTGCCATGATAAATACAGTCCAAGTATTATTTATAGCGTATTCGATCAGATAGCATGGCTGTCCACTAGCGGGAACTTGGGGGCCAAATTGACCTCGTAAATCATAGCTGATAGAGGGATGTGTGTTTTAGAGTTAATTATATTTCCCAAAGTCATGAAACGATTTTGTGTAGAAAAAGATTATATCTAACATCTTTCTAGCTCAGTGGCTCAAAAGGTAAAAATTCAATCACATGGTAGTAGTTATAGGTTCAATAATGCTTTGTGGAAGCTTAAATTCACTCTTTATTCCACATAGCAGGGTAATTAGACAAAGAAATTAATACCAAGATATTCCATTATGTTTTTTCGCCTGAATTCAACACATTATGTTGTTAAGTGGTGGAACTCAACACCGTATTTTCGCTTTACCAGAGGGAAGAAATTTAAATAAAAATAAAATCATTCCTCCCAAGGAGAAATTGAACGCGTAACCATAGCGTTTAAGTTAGGTCAATCTCAATTTTTTTTTAACCTTCAAGCTCTATACCGCACGTAGCAGGGTAAGCAGAGGGAACCTAAAAACCTAGTATCAAGACACTCCGTTCTCTTTTATCACTTCCGTTACCCACTTTCCGTCGAATAGAAAGAGGCATTGCGTGTTTAGTGGCGGAACTCAACACCGCGCTTTGCCTTGTTACCAGAGCGAGGAATTGAAATACTGAATGTAATTAAATATACTCAAATAATTTATATACATTTACATTACTCTTTATAAATTAAAGATAATTCAAACAATCTAAAATATACTGATTACGATACAAAACAAGCGTGGTTAAGTAAGAAAACGAAAGTAATATTTCGACCTATTTAGTTTTAAAATGATGAATATTAAGCTATTTCATGTATGAGATACAAATGTATAGTTATTTGTCCGCAATCCACGCGGTACTCGCTAACTAAAGTTATATCACCATGTAATTTCCTATTGCAATAAGTTCATATAGTTTAAAGCATTAATCTTAAGAGACTGTTGTGGCGCAGTGAAAGAGTATTTGACTGTAAGCGTTATTGGTTATTGGTTCGATTACCATTCGAGATATAAATATACATAGAAGATACTTAAATTATTTCCATTTTCTGTATTTTTATTTGGTCTGGTAAGAAAAAGCATATCATTGAATTCCGCCATCCTTAGTTTAAGCTGCAAAATAGATAATTAGGATTTTAACAAAAATGAAAGCCCACTTCTAAGCAATAACACTAAAAAGTATAATTATTACGAATAACTCAAAAACTACATGTCAGATCTTAACTAAATTTAAATGAGACTCTATGAGAAGCACTAGCTTTCAAATAAAAAAAAATCAAAATTAGTTCACCTAGGACAGGATCGGCAAGGATTGATAACTTCTTGCTTTTTTAAGAAAAAAGTTAATAATATCCCATTATATAAGCACATATAAAATATTAACAAAACATATACCCTTTAATAATCTCACCAATCAGTTAGAAACGTTCCTAATAACACCCCACCTACAAACACAATATTACTAATGAACACGTCAATATTGCTTAGCGCACGACACTCGCTAATACTTGTTAATATATTGCTATTATACACTATACGATATACAAGCAGTACTTGTGGGTTCGATGCTTTACAATAATATATCTATTCGCTTTAATCTTAAATTTACTTAGTAAATAAAATAAGGTAATGATTGGAATTTTTAAATTCTTAGAAGTAGAGACTTTGTGTGGTGTTTTGCGGAACTCAACGCCGTGCGTTTTCGTGCTACACCTCTATATAATGATTGTTTCAACGAGTGGAGATCGAATCTACAACCAGTCGTGTTTACAGTCCACTGTGCCATGGTGACTTTAATTATATGGGTTATAATTTATTGTAAATAAATAAAACTCAATTATAAAGAAATATAAAAATTTTACAAGTCTATATAGATGTGTGTCGTGGCGCAAAGACACAAGCGTGCGACTGGAAGCGCGACAGGTTGCGGGATCGATTCCCACTCCAGGAAATGAAAATATTAATTAAGATTTAGTACTTTCATTTCCTCGTTCTGGTAACAAGGCAAAACGTGGCGTTGAGTTTCGCCACTCAGCACACAATGCCTCAATTAAGCTGAAAGTGGGCAAGGGAAATGTTAAAAAGAGAAGAGTGTCTTAACATTAGATTCTCGGGTTCCCCTCTCTACCTACCCTGCTATGTTGGGGAGCTAGAAAATAAAAAAAAGTAGGTAATCTGTAGTGGTCACGTTTTGGTTCAATATGTTCTCCCATTTACTCATAACCCTATCTATATAAGTTATTAGTCTATCCTCACATCGTCACATTATATTCAACAAAAGAATATTAAAATCATATTAAAAAAATACCATTTCTCTTAAAAGAAACCAAAACATGTTACAAATAAATGACTTGTGACCCAAAACTCCAAGTCAAAACAACGTTTGTGATGCAAAGGGATCTCATTTATACTCAAACGTAAGGGAGTGGAGACTGAACAATGCGCCTAATTTTCGTACAATCTTTGATTGATGGCCAATCCTATATCTTGGTTGACGCGACTTTTGACGGCTGTTATTACTAGATTTATAAGTTACAATTGACCATATTAATCTAAATCGTCAGTGGAGCGTAATTACTTTATACTATTGTGTTATCTAATTTGGTGTAGACGTGATGCTACCGTGATAAATGTTGAACGATTTTTTAAAATAGCTAAATATGAGTCATTTGATTTTATGATATTTTTAGATCTTTTTGTACGCCCATTTTCTATCTGTGACTTGGGAAATGTTGATATAAGGATCGACGATAAGCAATTTCAAATATATTTCATCAGTTCCCTAAGGAAATCTCTAAAGGCCTCTAAAGGTGTTATAAGATAGTTGTACTATCTTACTACAAATGTCCCCTTGAATAAGTTTTGAATCCACAACCACAGCATCCAGTCATACAGATGCACATAGCAGTACCACTATAATACATAAATACAAAATCTTCCATACAGCTTTTATTACAGGTATTACTCAATATTCTAGCGACTCCTTATACCCTCGGAGGTCGCAAATAACAGTACAGCTCGTAAACTACTTGCCACATTAACCATAACGAATAAAGGCACTAAAAGCACGTCTCGATCCCTAAGGGCCGTTTCGGCTGTCAATGCGAAAATTTAAGCTCGCCACACCCATGCACTCCAAAGGGTCAACCTTTTTGCCCTTTGTCTCAATTGTTGCTGTTATGTTCCCCAACTCCTTTGTCTGATTGCTACAGATTAAATATAACAATGACAGGAGAAAAACTTCTCAATTCGTGTTTGTTTTTTTTTTTTTTTTCAGATATATTATTATGTGGTGGCGCAATTGAGATGTGCGTGACTGGGCACAAAGATAGTGGTTACTAATCTAAATCGTATGACTTTTTAGCAGATTTTAAAATATTTTTCTTATTAAAAATTTGCATTCTCATTTGCCAAAAAATTAACTTTGAAATGTTTTATACCGAGATGTGCAATAAAAATAAATTTAAGAAACGTATAGGAATTTTAATGTAGCTTGATAAAAACATATAGCATAATTGGCTAAAAGTATAGAGCGCTTAAACGGATTTCAAAGGACATGAATTTGAATCCTTCTAAATTATAGATTTTTATCAATTTTAAGATATATATTTTAAGATATAAGTGTTTTTTATGTTATTTTCAATGGTATTAATTAATAATATCACTTTCAGTTATTATTCAATCCTTAAACAATAATAAATATCACATACAACTTTTTTATGTAACTTACCCACATAAAAAGATATGTAAGTATTGTCCATCATACTATTTACAATATTATTTAAAATCATAAATGATTAATATCCATATGTTCCAATAACAACAGAGCTTAATTTCCTAACACGTTTCAGCCACAGAATACAAAATGATCGTCAGTTTTAATCTTGTTGTTCATAAGAATGTGTTACCGACATTGGCGGCCATTTATCTTGTTATAACGACAATGTCTTGATAAAATACTATCACATTTAGCTCAGTAAAAATATTTACTATCATTAACCACTAGGAACAGACCTCTCCATTCGATATTTAGTTTGTCTAACTTCATACGATTCTAAGATTGTCTAAGATATGGGTGGGTCAGGGTAAAATGGGCGTGATGGTGTCGTGACCGTGGTGTTAACGGTCATATTTGTCATCTGTCAATTTGCCTTCTATTTCTGTTGGGGCTATGAAAGCTTTTTGGTAACCGCGTGAAGCTTTCATTTTGTCATCATTATTTTTAGATGTTTTATAATCGCTATTGACAGCCCGAAGCAATTAGTAAAGGTTCTTTATATGTATGGCTGTAAAATCCAATTTTAGATTGGATCAATTTTTTATATTATTTTTATTTGTTAAACCTTTAAGTAATTTATAAAAGAACAAATTTACTTTGTGTAATATATTATTATAACATGTAGAACGGAAACAAAGCAGTCTTGGTCGTGAAAAAAGACTAAAAAAAAAACTGCTTCAAGTTTATGTCTTTTATACATATGTTAGTAATCTTCTTCTTCTTCTTTGTGTCAATGAATTGACAGTTCAAATTGTCTGGCAAAAAAAAAAAATGTTTGTAATGGTGATGGGAATTTGTTACTTATTTTCGTTTTTGTATTGTTTATAACTTATTTTTTTTATCATTTTTTTTTTGTAAGGGGAAGATGTATAATATTAATGATTGTAAGATGCGAATAACATGGAGAACGGAAATAAAGCAGTCTTGGTCGTGAGCTTGTCGTTTTACAATACTTTTTATTTTGATTGTTGCTAATTTTATTTTTATTAAATATAGGTAAAGTATGAACAATGATATTATTATGACTTTAAAGAAATAATCTACTGAAAGCACCATATATTTAGTTTTCCATAATTTTTATAACTATTTATTATATTAGAATGACAATCTGATTTTATTTTTTGATTCTTTTTTTAATCTAAACGCATTTTCCACTTTTGGGGATCATTAGAATCTATCTGCTTAAAACCATTAATGCATATTATCAGTTATATTTTTATATACTAAATTAATTTTAAAATGCTTCTTTTTTTGAAAAAAAGTAACTATCGATTTTTTTTTATGATTTATAGTTTAAAATCTAGTAGGATACGGCTACAGTATAAAGAACAAACAAAACAAAATCATATTATAATCAATCAATAATATGTTTTATCTAACGACCAACCAAGAATAGAATAGAAGATGCTGGCAGCTGTGACACAGCTTATACTAGTACGACTGCCAACGCTTACCTCTAGAAAAAAGAAATTAAATAATTATCTAATGTACAAAAAGAATATAGAGTTAATTTGTAACATGTACTTTTTGTTAAAAATACATTTCTTTTTTTTTCGTTTTCGGTTTGCCGAAACTCGACTTTACGTCGGTATACTCGTATCTATATATCCCGTCCTAAAGCCTTCAGGAAAAAGGTTATATAGATTTATAAGTTCTCGGGTTCTTATTATTATTATTATTAAAGCGTAGTGTGTAGTACCACCATGGATCATTATGATACATGAATTTATTTAAATAAATATAAAATGAGGAACAAAGTTATTCTCAATTATTTATTACTTCGACTTTATTTCTCTATGCCTACTCCACAGAATTAAAAAAATAATAAATTAATGAAAATGAATACATTCTTTTTACATAACGCCTGTCGTGGCACAGAGGCACAAGTCAAAGCGACAGGTTGTGGGTTCGATTCCCACTCCAGGAAAAAAGTATTTCCATTTTCTGGGTTTGGTAAAAAGGCAAAGCGCGGCGTTGAGTTCCGCCACTCATCATGCAATGCCTCAATCTGGCGGAAAGTGGGGAACGGATTTGTTGAAAGAGAACGGACTGTCTTAACGCTAGGTTCTCAGGTTCCCTCGGCCTACCCTGCTATATGCGGGATACAGTGTGAAGTTAAAAAAAAAGAATACATTCTTAATATATAATGTTAACAATATACCTACACGTGTAATAGTACGTTTAAAAAATTGAATTTAATTTGAAGGTTGAATTCCGTTGATGATAGACAGCGCTAAGGGCTTAGGGGATTCGTAAAATTACGTTTAATTAACGAACTGCCGTCAAGACGTAAACATAGTGCCGCTAAATAACAGCTCTCCTTCTCATTTTTATGCTTTTTGATTCTAAAATTGCTTTGAAACTTTAATATATTCTTTATTTATTTTTTATATAAAGAGTTTTTAGCTTCAGCAGCAGCATCTAGCAGCATCTAGCAAGGTACGCAGAGGGAACCAGATAACATAGTGTTAAGACACTCCGTTCTATTAATATTCTCTTTATCCATATTCCGCCGAATTGAGGCAATTTAAAGCTAATATCAAATCGGCGGAAAGTGGGGAACGGAGTGTCTTAACACTAGGTTCCCTCTGCCTACCCTGCTATATGCAGGATACAGCGTGAAGCTATGTATTTATGTATGTAAAGATAATATAAACATAACAAAATATGTATATATTTTAAATATTCTAGATTAAATATAAAATCATAAGTTACCTGAGGCGACCATTCTCCAAAAATAACAACAACTAATTACAGAACACTATCGATTAAAAAGTCCTCAATTTTAACAGTATAGTCCCATACTGATCTATTAAAGAGGCTGGTGGCTATTACCTGGACCCGAGGTACCCTTAATCCCTATAATTAGAGCCATCCCACACCGCGTGATTGATAGTCCAACGATTCCAACAACAAAATAATGAGATACTGATCGTCAAAATGTAATGAAAAGATTATGAAAAGTCAGATTTGTCTCTTTCGTCACGCGGATAACCCTTTATGTCATTTTTGATCAAAGAAAAACGTATGTTTGTAATTATTTGTAGTGAATAAGCAATTTTTGTGTGTGTGTTTAAAGTCCCGAATAAGTGTAAATTTAGTTAAAAATGTGTTATAATTTTTTACCCAATTCAAAAAAGAAAGAAGATCTCAATTCGACTGTCATTTTTTGTGTTACTTCTAGGTAATTTTTACTAGCACTAGCTATCTAGTGCTTGTCATGTGGTCCCATTTAAATTTCATTAATGTCTAAGGAATAGTTTTTGGGTTATTCGTAATAATTTAACTTTTTAGCACATTTCATTTGTAATCGGTTTTTCTTCCTTCTTAAAATCTTAATTATAATATTAAAAAATTCAATATTTTAGGTGATTTATTAAATTATCATATGATTTGTATTAGTAATGCTTAAACTTGTAGTAGCTAACTAATTATTATGATCTTCCTCTTGCGGTTGCGCGTCAAACCCCTAAATTGAGTGCATATTAGGAACGCCTATTGTTGCGTAGTAAAACATTAAAACCATGTAATTTTACAAAATGGAACACAATTTATCTATGAAATTAGATGAGCCTTTTGGAGATTAGGGAAAAAGTCTAAATCGTTTTAGATCTTAATGTGGTTTTCTACTAACTGGATATTTGCCACTGCACATGGTATACAGCAGCTTTTTTATATGAAAATGTCGACATGAAGAATAGATGATAAATTTAAAAAGTAGTAGAAAAACTACTGTCTTTCTACTACTTTTTAATTCTTTTTTCTTTATTATTATGGGGTACAAGATAATATAGTTTTAACCAATGAAGAACTACTTACAAAATATTTCCTGCATTTACGTGATGACTCAAAACAGGTAAAAGTAAAGAAGGGAGTGACCTATCACTGCGATCTCACTAAAGTTGTGAAAAATTATTTAAATATATCAAAACCTGGCAATACTTTAATGTTACAACATTAAAATAAACGATTTTACAAATATTAATTAATAACACAATACAAAAGAATCCAATAATTTCTAAACAGCCAGAACGTAAAATATACAGGAAAAATTGGAATTCATCAAATTGGGCTTTAAATGTGGATTACAAAAAATCTCTAAGTCCATTTAATTCTTTGTGAAAAATATAAGGGCATAATTACGGTCACAATCCCGTGGTTAGCGAGGCAGGACAATTAGATTTTGACGGGCGCGTGATAAATGGTTTGCTTGGTTACATTCGAGACTAAAAAACTCGGAATCGCCGTTTCATGTGTAGCTCATATGATTTTTTATGAATTATATTTAATTATTTTGTGCTTTTTTATAAATTACATGTTTTATATACCTAGATTTTAAGAAAAAAGTATAGCTATATATTTAGGCAAATAAATTCAATTAACATGTAGGTAACTACACTGAAAATATTTTTTTTTAATAAATAATAAAAAAAATGAATACTAATATGTATGGAACCAACTCTATCGTCTCCACAAAATCTATGTTCCTTCAATATTTTATAAACTAACCGAGGAAGGTTATTATTAAAACGGTCGTTTTCCTAACCGCGAATTATCAAATTTCTTCCAATCCCTAGTATTATCACATAAGTCCGAATGTCTTGAGCGTATCTAACAACAACCAAAGCAAAATGATCCCATGTGCTCCCTTATAAGCCTTTAATTGTATTAAGGGAATACAAAGAAAATAAAAGGATAGAGGTCTTATTAAATTGGTACTAAACCTTGAACGATTAAACGAAAATTGCAAAAGATTATAGGTTCCAAAGTAATTCGCAGATCAGTTATTATAATTACACGACTTCTAACTTTTTAAATGCAGCCATTAATACTATAATTGTATCACTTTAAGTTCACCTAAGGACTAAGGCTTAAAGAAGACTAAATAGTATTGCCAGATAAGACCAAAAACATAAC
Source organism: Philaethria dido (assembly GCA_033558755.1). Lineage (NCBI taxonomy): Eukaryota > Metazoa > Arthropoda > Insecta > Lepidoptera > Nymphalidae > Philaethria > Philaethria dido. The sequence goes on from JAKGSA010000459.1 coordinate 120,177, forward strand.
TAAGACATAATCATGTAGGATTTAGTGATAAATCGCTCAAAACTTGGTTCTTTATTTACTTTAAAAGGCCTAAAAATTAAAAAAAATATCGATTACGAATATATACAAATGGTTCAAATCGATTTTAAACATCTATTCCCTTTCTTGGAGAAGCAAAGAATACAAATTATGACTGTTCTCTTAGAGAATAATTATATTCTCTAATATAAGTTGCAGAATATTGTAAGCCAGCTTAAATTGATCATTAACTTATGGCCAAATTACCCAAACTCTTTATAAATTGTAGCCTGTATCTAATTATTCTGATGTAATTCATCTAAAGCTGTTCAGCAGTTTTTAGATGCTAGAGTAACTAACAACCATCCTTACAAATATTTCTCATTTTTAACACTTATTAGTAGGACATGCGCAATAATTGAACGCAGGAACATGTTATAAATAAATACATTTCCTATAATTATGTTTAAAAAGCAAATTGGCAATTGAAACTTTGTTTCCCGCCTGAGCGCGTCAAGTGACGATTGGCATGATGTCGAACACACGTTAACCTGTCACAGGAAAGATCGTACTTTAAATACTGCTTGGAACGATTCCCGTGGGAAACTACTGGGCTGTACTATTTTTATTAGATTTTTTTGCTAATAAATATGAAAAATAACTACAATAATGTAATAAAATATTCTAATGAACAATAAAATTCTTATAATTACGTTCTTGCGTCAAAACCTAGTTAGAGTCCATTATACATAGATAAACTAGTGTCCCCGTTGACGCGTTAATAACGCGTCGTAGCAACGTATGTATATGTTACTTTATATAACCATGGCTGTTAAACCATGGTAGTGTGAGTAACATTTATTTTATTAATTTAATATATTATTTTAAAAAGATAAAATATTTCTGCACTCCTTCGCTATATGAACTATAAGTGTGCCGAGTTTCATGCTCCTCCGACCGCGTAATTTTCGTTAAAAGGGATCCATTTTTTTGTTTCACGTATTAATATATAGATATATGAATACGGCGTGGAGCTCTCAAGACGCAATGTTTCGGCTTCTGACGGAAAGCTGAGAACGGAGTATGTTAATATTTTTTTTTTCTGATGGGTAATCAGGCGACAAAATCTCAGTCCAATCTCACAAGCCAGAGGCCATTGGGTCTAATTAATAAAAAAAGGTAATCAGGGTTGTATAATGCGAGGAAAAGAATCTATATATTAATAAGTGAAAGAAAAACTTTGGGGAACGGAGTGTCTGAACACTAGGTTCTCAGGTTCCCTCTGCCTACCCTGCTATATGCGGGATATAGCGTAAAGTAAAAAAAAAGCGTTGGATCCCTTTTTACGAAAATTATGTGGACGGAGAAGAATGAAACTTGGTACACTTATAGTTTATATAGCGAAGGAGTGCACAATGATAATATATTTTTAAAATCATCATGGTTTGACATGCATGTTTATATAAAGTGACATATACATTGATAGACAACGCGTTATTAACGCGTCAACGGGAACTCTAGTAAGCATAAAACTGCAAAATATTGATAAATTATGACTCAAATACATATATAGTACAAGTAAGCATGCTAAGTCAAACATAACTAGTCAAAATATACAGTGAGGAAAAAAAACATCAGTAGAAATAAAAAACATGATTTTACCTATTATTAAATTATATCCCAAATTAATTAAATTTAATACTCATAAAATAATAACCTTCATTACAATCGAAAGTCGCAAATAAAACAACAATTTTCTATGCTGAAGCAAAAAATAAAAGTAATTAGATAGGAAATATCGTCTGTACTTGACATTTAGATAACTCACGCGCAATGCATTTACCTCGGCCAAGTAATTATAGCGCATGTGTGCTTATTCTTTCTATGACTTTTTTATTGTTTAAGTACTAAGCTAGCTGTGGGAACCTAAAAATATTTTGAAGTTTAATTTTAACGAGTTGTTCGAACTAAATTAAATAAAAAATGGTGTTTAAGGTTTTTGGTTTTCGCGATTTTCTGACATGTATTTTTAATACCAAAGTATACGCGATTCTTCCGGGTAAAACAATTTCTTTTAAAGTTAAAATATTATTTAACTTCTCCCATCTGTCATTTCAACGTAGAGTAAAGAGAGAAAACATAGTGTCTAGACACTCAGTTCTTCACTATTGCTTGTACATTCAGCACTGACTCACTACGCAGCGACAACGTTGATTAAACATTACAGCTTGATTAAGTTTGTATCCAAGCCAGGCAACATGTTGATAAATCGAGATGGACATATATATTTTTTAATTATCATAGGTAATTATAATAATATTATTATATAGGCATTAGGATTTGTTTCATTCGTAGTGTGAATTAATGACAAAATAAAAAAAAACAAATTATTTTTTTTGTTTTTTTTTTTTCACCTGTCGTGGCGTAGAGGCACTAGCTTGCGACTGTACGCGACAGGTTGTGGATTCGATTCCCACTCCAGGCAATGGAATTTTTCATTTCCTGGGCTTGGTAACAAGGCGCGACGTTGGGCTTGCCACTCAGCACACAACGCCCCAATTCGGCGGTAAGTGGGGAACGGAGTGTCTTAACTCTAGGCTCTCAGATTCCCTCTGCCTACACTGCTATATGCGGGATACAGCGTGAAGCTAAACAAATGAAATACTTTTAAATAGAATAAAAGCAAAAATTACAAATAACAAATCCTGTCTCTAAAAGTATACATATTCGATTTATCAATCTATTCACGCCTTGTACAGACATTATTTCTAAACATATTATAATGTCACAATCAAGCCGACATGCACTTTCATAACAAGCTTCAGTTTATTGCCATTACGATATCCCACAGGAAGGTGTCAGCGCTTTTTACACTATAAGACATTTAATTACGTACGTAGTATGAATAATTCAGATGCGCGCGCGCCGGAACGGTCACAGCGCGTAGCGACTAGCGGTCGTCCAAGATTTGAAATTATGTGGCCATTTTTATTAGACACAAGTAATACCCTTCTCTGGTCTGTTGCGTGCATTGTTTCTGAATTAGAAAGTAGGGTTATAAATGTAATCTTTGTAATAATCTTGTTTGTCGTAACTGGGTTCTAGATTGGTGACTAACATTTGATAGTATTGTCGGTTGGAAATGTTTGTGTGGAGGAAAATGTTGGTTTTCCCAAGATTTGTAGTTTGATGAGTGGTTGTTTGGAGTTCAAATTCCATTTGAAAATAAATATTTAAGTTCGTAACCAGTCACTGGATGATATATATGTACTTGTAATACCTATTCTAAATAAATAAAATATAACAAACAAAGTCCATTAAATCGATCGACTATGATGTTAAAATACTTACCAGTTCTTGACTTTTTTAAATGTATAAACAATTTTAGCGGGACTCGAACCTGTCACCTTACGACGGTCCAAATGGTTTTTTATGATAAATGTGTGATTAACACTTTAAAAATATTAAAAAAAGGTATAAAAGACAAAGCTAATTTTTGTAATCGATAATACTATTATATTTATATGTAGAAATAAATCTTAAAATAACATATCCGAATATCTAACACAACAATATAAGAAACATTAATACCTAAAATATCATTCATATTTATAATGTCATGATGATTAAGTTTTTACTAAGTGTTAGAGGAAATACAAAAAATTGTTTTTCAAGTGTCCTCTAATAAAAGTACCTTAATGAATATTTATATGGTGAGAATATAATTTATACTTAGATTACGATCATAATGACATGTAAAATATGCGTTGGCAACGCGTATGTCACTTACTACAAGGGTATATGTCAATCTTTTTTTTTAAGCTTCACGCTGTATCCCGCATATAGTAAGAAAGGCAGAGAGAACCTGAGAATGTAGTGTTAAGACACTCCGTTCCCCACTGTATTTATCAAAGGTAATGATTAATAACCTTTAAGAATAAATTAAGTGCACTTCTTCTCGATATAAACTTTTAATATGGTAAATTTCTTACGCGATTGCATAATTTTCGTAAAAAGTCATCGTAAGGTTTTCACTTCAAGTATTGAAACATAAGGAGATTCATTAAAGTTAAAAATTGATGATTGATATAGCGATTTTTAATTATTATCGTTTTTCCTTAAACATTTTCGTTATTACATACATACAATGGAAATATAGGCATATAATTTCAAGTCACCATTGCGTGGTTAAACAAAATACTTTAATTTTAAAAACAATTATTATGATTATCATTATATATATATATATATATATATTGAAATGAATTTACATATTTTTAAATCAGTTAAGTCTTATTGTTTGCGACCAACTCTCTAACTTACCTCATATTTTATTATCCCCATCATATAACTAATCAAATCACAAAATAAAACAAAATTCCGAAATATAAATTTTGCACTACAATAAACATAAAGAAATTCCAAACCGGTACATGTCCTGAGGCGCTCATCATTTCGGTCGTATAATTTAGTTTTCTTTCGTCTCTACACTAGTCACATTGTGGAGCAAAATATTTGACATTCCGTCACCGCCTCAAAATAAATTATAGGTTAGGAACTCCATGGCGAATGCATCTGACATGTATTAAAAATGCAACAATCGTTTGTGTATTATTATGAAATTATATAAAAATTTCAAGCAAAAAGTTTTTTGAGGGAGACAGAGAAACTAATGGTTTTTAAATTTTATTGGCTCATTTTATACGCTTGCGGTGCTTCATTTTGATATTTTAGCATTTTTGAGGCTATGTCGGAAGATTATTATTAGCTAAAGATACTGCACGCTGACAACAACGTATTATTTTTTGATTCTGCCGCAGGATTTTGTAAACCGCACAGTATGCCACAAGCTTAAATACCATCCACACCACCTGGATGCGTGGCACTCCAGCATCCTGTTTCGAAGGAATTTCCTTCCACGCCACTGAACTGTGGAATGGCCTACCTGCGGCAGTGTTTTTCCAGGTCGATACGAAATGGGTACCTTCAAAAAGCGGCCTACTCCCACCCCCAAAGGCCGGCAACGCACCTGTAGCTCCTCTGGTGTTACACGGGGTCAGGGCGGCAGGATCACTTACCATCAGGTGACCCGAACGCTCGTTTGCCTTGTCCTTTCCATAAAAAAAAAATCATAAATATTTTGACTAGAGTAGAAGTAAACGTCAAATAATTATATTTAAAATAAGAAGTTACATGCCTAATTTTTTTGCTTTTCAAATTTTCAGACATACTTTTTGCATGAAACAAAAAACTCATTTCCTAGAACATACTTTAATAACCTAAGTTTACGTAACATAAAACAATAAAACAACTAATTTATAATAATATATTCATTTGTAAAAATTAAAAATCTTAATAACCCTCGTCTTGGCACATGAACTTGGCACATTCCCATATCTCAAGTCGGTCCCCTCGGCGACGACGATAGATTTGCATAATAACTGCCTACACTCGTCCGCCCTAGGGAGATTTGTCCACTTTTTTCGACAAATTCCATTCTTTGAACAAGATTATTCGAATACTTTGTGGATTTACAAGGAATGTTTGATTGGATTTAAAATTAGCTGCGACATTTTCAAAGGGGAGATGACATGCTTGTAGCTAAAACAACGGTCATGGCTTAATATTTTCATTTCGTATTATTTATTATAAATTTAATATTTTTGCTTCACGCTGTATCCTGCACGAAGCAGGGTAGGCAGAGGGAACCTGAGAACCTAGTGTAAGACACTCCGTTCTCAGTCAACATCCGTTCCCCACTTTCCGCTGAATTGAGGCATTGCGTGCTGAGTTGCGGAACTTGACGCCGCGGTTTGCCTTGTTACTAGAGCAAGGAAAATGAAAATACTAAATATCATTTTCAATATTTACATTTCCTGGCGTGGGAATCGAACCCGCAAGCTGTTGCCTTTACAGTCGCACGCTTGTCTCTGCGCCACGACAGGCCTCGATTTCCTCGATCGTTTTAAAATTATTTCGAATTTAAAAGGCAATATTGAAATTGTGATCAATAGTTTTAAAGTGATTTTACCCATGACTCTTGGAAAGTGATTAAAGCAAGCCATAATAGCCAATTATATAATTAATTCACTAGCTGTCTTTCCGAAATTCCTTTACGTCGAGTTTCGAGAACTCATATGTAGTTTTTTTTAATTTTCATATTACGAAAGACAATAAAGAAGTTACAAGTAACAAATAACTATCGCGTGTGGTTATAAAGTAGGAACAACGCTATAATGATGTTTGTATGCAGTTGAAGCATTTTTTTTTAATTTGTATCAAAATTAATAATAATATTGTTTTTTTTTTCTTTTTTATCGTAGTGGAAGGTAGCAAACGAGCGGAAGGACTACCTGATGGTAAGTAGTTACCCTCGCTCATGGACATCCACAACACCGGAGGAGTTGTAAATGCGTTGCCGGCCTTTAGGGTGTAGCTGTACACACGACACTTGAAAGATACCAAATCGTAGCGCTCAGAGAAAATCTCACTAGGAAGATCATTCCATAATTTAATATAGAAAAAGTTAAATATAAGTATTTATTTCATATCTATATATTACTTTGGAAAACCCGACATTTTTAACACTTTATAGTAAACCGTAATCATCAATCAACGGTTCTAAATTATTAAGGAATACCAAATACCAATAATATTATTTAAAATGTGTAAAAATTATTAAAGCCTAAGTTCTTACCTTTATCGTCCTCTGAAAGATCAATATTACATTAAACAAATGGTATGTGACTGAAAATAAAATCTCTAGATTAAAACACTTATAAATAACGCTTGTATTTAGATTATAACTCTAATCAATACAAATCAAATAATTTTATTCAAAGTAAGAAGTTACATGCTTCATTTTTTGAACGTCAAATAATTTACCACCGGTTCACTAAATTTAATGCCTCAGACCTGAGAAGAACCGGCGCAAGAAACTCAGCGGGACTTTTTTTTCCCTCAGTCAATACTTCACAATTATTAATTAGTGACAATGATACCTTTGAAATATATTAATTAAATATATATTAGGAAAATTCAAATTTATCCTCAATCCGGGCACTTCTATATTTTTCAACTGTTACCATTCAATGCCTTTAAATTAAAGGTTTTCCTTTATAAAGTTTTAGAGTGACATATCTCTACGTTTTCTCTGCCCTAACTCATTAAAAAAAAAACTAAAATATAGTATTATTAAAATTTTACAGTTAACAATACGTATTGCATTCGTGTTCTTTATCTTCATCATCACATTTATAATATGAAACGCACTAGATATAATAAGCGTAGAATCAAGTATTGACAAAAATGGCCGGTAGGTACTACAGTGTAATGACTTAATAACGTAATAAAAACACTCTTCCCGTCACGAGACGGTGCCGTTACGATATAAAGCATGAGCATATGTTTCTAAGAGTAACGATTGAAGATAACTTGTGGTTTTTGTTTTATTTTGTTCTGATTTCTTTTGTTTATTTTTGTAACTGACTTGAAAAAAGGAGGAGCTCTTTTGTGTGTTATTGCTTAATTTTTTATTTTATGAAGTAATTTATTAAAATTATTATTTTCTATTAGTATTTTCATTTCCTGGGTTTGGTAACAAGGCAAAGCGCGGCGTTGAGTTCCACCACTCAACACACAATGCCTCAATTTGACGGAAAGTGAGGAACGTAATTGTTTTAAGAGAACGGAGTGTCTTAATATCAGGTTCTCAGGTTCCCTCTGCCTACCCTGCTATATATGGGATACAGCGTGAAGTTAAAAAAAAAAGAAAAAAAAGTAATTTTAATGAATCTTTTTTTATATATGATTTGATGAATAGTTTTTGAGTTATTCGTAATAATTCTATTTATTAGTAGCTATATTTGAAGTCGTATTTCTTTCAATTTTGTCAAAGATTTAATTAATTGTTATTTGTAGAATGTTTTCTGTTAAAAATAAAGAAAATGTAAGTGTATGTCTCTATTTATCAGTGTTTGAGTTATGAAGACTTTTTTACGTATAAAGTGGCGAAATTGATCACTGCGTTCTATGTATCATTGTGTTAGGTATTATTATCGTAATTCCTTACGTTTATGCATTTAGAATTTCTATTTTTTTTTATTAACTTCACGCTGTATCCCGTAAATAGCGGGGTAGGCAGAGCGAACCAGAGAATCTAGTGTTGAGACACTCCATTCTCTTTCAACATTTCCGTTCCCCACTTCTACTTTCTATTGTACTTTCTACTTGTCAAAATTATATTTTTCTCTTTTTGTATGAAGTAAGTAGTTACATATCAAATGTTATGTGTAAAAAAAACCTAAGATTCAAAATTTAGTAATTACTAGGTAGAAATCTAACTAAGCATTAAAAGATAAACAGATCATCTCATTATCCAAATTTTAAATTGAAGAGGCAAATTTTCGTAACCGTATCCAGTTTTAGTGAGAGCTTTACCTAATTGCCACACGAATGCAACAGATTTTGCAACCTCCTAGAGCGTTGAGGCGCGCGACTAACAAACCGTGACCACTGACACTTACATGAAACTACATACTTCACAAAACGCCTTTAAACAACTTAATCACTTCTAATAATAAACAATAAAGTCGAAAACGCTATAACACATACAATTCAAACAGCAAAGAAGACCTTGCTAAAACTGTCAGCTCTATCGCACGTAATGCACAGAGTGTTGATATACCTGACAATTTCAAAGAGATTTTTTTGTAGTACTGGCTATGTAAGCATTATTTCGCTACTCTGGTGTTATTACCTTACATACGGATGTCACGCTCGCTGACTTTGTCGTTTACGCTGGCCAATAGGCAGTGCAATGCAGTGATTACAAGAGACAATGGAAGCTGGGTATATAAAGTATATACGTCTACATAAAGGTTTTCTTTGTAATTTTCCGGTAGGTGGACACAACAATAGGCGCGTGGAAATAAACAACTGAGCACGCATTGTCTAAAAGATGAAGAGATAGGTACAATTACGTTCACATCTGTACATTGACATGGTATTTGGAATATTACACGGCTTGGAATGGATTTTACACTAAACGTAATGTGATTATTTGAATTTTATCTTTAAATAACTACTGACTTGTTTTTGTTTTGACTAGAAATATAGATATTATAATTAATTCTCCAAATGAGCCCAAACACTTGATTAAACATTCGTACATTTGTTTTTTCAAAAAGTGATTATTAGTAAAATCTAGTAATTGATTAGTTTTCAGTCAATATTCTATATAACATGTTGGAGGAAAATATTTGCGTATCGTTAACGCCATGCATATAACATAAGATCGATAGGAAGAAAAATAAAAAAGAGAGAATTTAGTAAATCCGAAATTAAAAATACTAGTGGCCCCGTGACGCGTTAACAACGCGTTGTCTTTAGCAATGTATATGTCACTTTATGTAAACATGTCAAGCTCATGGTAGTGTGTGTAACATTTAATTTATTAAGTTAATATACTTTTTATGCATTGTTTGAAAAAATATTAGCATTCTGCACTCCTTCTCTATATAAACTATAATTGTGCCAAATTTCATGCTCGTCAGTTCGCTTAATTTTCGTAAAAAGTGGTACAAAGTTTTTGTTTCACTTATTTATATATAGATATATATTTATTAGGGTGCGCAAGGATAACCTAGCATTACCTGCTCTGCCTACCCATAGAACGCGTAAAACACACGACAATAACAAAATATTGAAATTTTCAAATGAATATTGGCTATCCATATTTGACCTTTCATACATTTGGCTTGTCATATAAACGAAGGATGTAGCGCGTGGAATCAGATTTTTTCTTACAAATAAAAATATAATTAAATTGGCATACAATGAGGTCAAATTTCATTCCAACCTCTAAGATTTAGGAACAGCAATGAAATAAATATTAATGGCTTAACCAATAAAACCTTTATTCACGCACAATTTGTAGTCTCTCTCGATTGACGTCTACGAAAATTTTAATTGCATCAATTCGAGTCATGTTGTGTTAGAGAATTAAATCGATTTATTTTAAGCTGCAGGCAAGAGAAAGTGTAAGAATGTGCAATAATTAAAAAAATACCAATAAATAAATAAAAAAAAAAATATTTTTATATGTAAATAATATCACAATTTAGTACTTGATAACATATTTTTAGTCGTATATATATTTTTTAAAAAATACCTACAGTCCGTCATTAAAAATGACGACCATCCTAAAAATATCAGTTGAAATTTAGGAACCAGTTAAAAGCAATTCAAATTAATGGATTTGTCATCGTTATTAATTTTATAGGAATTAATACGCAAGCGGCGAACGCAAAGAGGCATTTTTCGAACAAAATTGACATTTAATAGACTACAGACGAGTGACGACGTATAGAGCGGTGACGGTGAATTGATTGACAAATTGCGTGACGAATCCGAAATGGGTGGATTTCTTGCCTGTGTATCTCTTAAAGTCGCGCTTTTGTATGAGGCCAGAAAGCATAGTTTTAGATAAAACTACTGTATAGAAACTTGTACTATTTTACATAAATACATAGCTTCACGCTGTATCTCGCATATAACAGGGTAGGCAGAGGGAACCTAGTGTTAAGACACTCCGTTCCCCACTTTCCACCGAATTGAGGTATTGCGTGCCGAGTGGCGAAACTCAACGTCGCGCTTTGTACTATTTTATATATTTAAAATAGATCAATTGGTTTATAATAGTTAATATTTAGCATTTAGTAGATAAGGAAAATATTAAAAAGAGAATGGAGTGTTTTAACATTAGGTTATCTGGTTCCCTCTGCCAACCCTGCTAAGTGCGAGAAGTAGCATGGAGCTAAAAAAAGTGTATTTTCATTTCCTCTTCCTAGTGATAAGGCTAAGCCTGGCACTGAGTTTCGCCAATCAGCACGCAATGCCTCAATTCAGCGAAAAGTAGGGAATGGAAATCTTAAGAGAACGGAGTGTCTTAACACTAGGTTCTCAGGTTCCCTCTGCCTATCCTGCTAAAACCCTATGTAATCAAAGATTAGGTTAAATGAGGAACGTAAAAGTAATAAATAATTTAGATATATAATATGAGAGGGCCTTTTTTACTTCAAATAGTTGCCATCACCCATTCTTTTTTATAAGAATAAGCCGAATGGAATAAAGAATTTTCTTAACAAATTCAATCTCAAATTTTATTTAAAAATTATGTAAATATTATGTTATTAAACTAAATGCTGTGTTTAGAGAACCATTTGTTAATTAGTTTTGTTTGAGCGAAAAAAAATGTAAAATCTTCTTTTTTAATTTATATTGTTAAGAAAATGAAAAATACAGCCTAAGATTAATAACTTAACTTAGCTTGACTTTAGCCCTAGCGGGATAGTGTGAGAGAACGGAGCACCAAACGCTACGGTCCCTGCATACCTCTTTTGATCGTCCGTAGTCATTAACTTCTTCATGCATGCCCTTCGGGGGGTCCTCATGCTTTTTACGTGACCTTCCTCCAGTATCATTGATACTGTGTCCTCGAAGGTCAACCGAGGTCTCCTCTACCTCTCTTGCTAAAAATAATGATTTTATCATAATTAAAAACGTTAATTTGTTATAATTATTAAAGTATATTAAATATATTATTCAATTAATCGCTGTTTTAGCAGCCACAATCGAAGTTGTAAAAGTTGTAGCTAACAGCTTGAAGTTCTCACGACAGATCGCTCTGATGGCTGACTTGTTCATTATTAGTAAATCGGTTTTATTGAAATATTTCTATCGACGCCGCCTTTGATCTCGTTGTGTCAATTTCTTTTAATCGATATATCGGCGTTTACTAGTAGAAAAAGTGACTATATCGAGTAATTAGTACTGTCCATTCGATTCTAATCGATCTTTTTTAGAACTGAAACGAATTGTCTGTCATATTTGAAAGTTATGCTAGGCTGAATCGTCGCTAATTTTAGATGTAACGATTTATAATTTAAATTTATTATTTAAATTGATTATTTGTGTGAAGCTGCTTTAAATTATTGGAAGACGCCTTGCATCTGCAATCAAAGATGATAAGTTTTTAATCAATTATTACTAAATCATATGAGCATTGATTAAATAATAGGTAAGTACTAATTAAAATTCTCTTATATAATTGAAACAAATATAATTCTTATATTGATCAGCACAAAACGAACGTGACATTAGAATGGGCTCATTTTAAGCATTGGTTAGCTGATGGCAACATTATTTTCATACCATTATTATCTAAGTAAAAAAAGTACCCAAAAAAAAAGAAAAATATTATTTTAAATTATATTAGGTCTTCATTGTGATTCACTGCGTTATTAACACGTTAGACACCGTCTCTGCATCATTTTGTTCTCTAATAATACCGTAACCTTATATCAAATACCGATACCTGTAATACATGACAATTATGACATTGACACACCAACATCCGCTACCAAAATCTGCCTTTTAATTTATTTAATACGCGCCTCTAATTATAGACAATCATCAAAGAACGTGACGCCTCTGACATACGAGGTAATCTTTTGTACTCCCATCAAGAATTGTCAGACATGTTTTGCTTTAGGTAACCTTTCAATAACTACTCTAAAAAGACCCTTGACTTGAACAGATATGTTCTTGACTATATCTAGCTATGTACTAGATGACGAAGACCAACGTACAGTGGTCTCCTGCACAATTGTCGAAGAACTGTAATCAGTCGTAATAACAGAACTGATAATCATGATTTTTCGTCATTATTTTTTTGTTAATAATATTTTTGATGTTTTTTCGACCAATGTCAAAGATCTTTGATATTGACATTATATAAAAATAATCATTTTGTCCTTCATAAATAACCATTAAGCGAATCCTGTTTGTGTTTTTATTACTCCAAAGATTGAATATAATTACATTGTGACAAATTATTTTGATGTTTCAACGCGGATCTTCGTTTTTTTCTCGCTAAATAATATTTTATAATCGGTTATGTTTAATATTTTCTTCCAATTAATAGCCGCTAATAATATATCTTCATTTATGAAATCGTTTTTGATTTGTGTATTTATCTTAATGTATGGAAAACGTGACAGACTCATCTGTTAAGACATAATTTATACCACTCAAAGGATTTAGTTATGTGTGTGGTATACGCGTATACGTCGTACGCCATATATAGTAAAATTTCGCTCCAGTATATAACTCGTGTCATATGATGATAATGTTTTTTTTTTTTTTATACCACGACGGTGGCAACAAGGCACACGGCCCACCTGATGGTAAGTGGTTACCGTGGCCTAGGGACGCTTGCAACACCAGGGGCATCACTTACGCGTTGCCGACCCTTCAAAAAACTATTTATTCCCCTTTTGAAGAAATTTTTGAAGAAATTAATGTAAACCTCTAATGAATTTAAAAAGAAATCGGTTGAAATATAGACAAATTTAGCTTAATATGATTATTAGAACTTACCATTCTGTAAGATAATGTTCCTTTTAAAGCCACTCGAAGTAACTTCAAAGTATTTCAGAGGTCTGCTAACAAGAATATTTTTAAAATCAAAAATTAAAATATATTTCATAAACTGGGAGACAGTTTCTATTGCTTTCGTTTAGTTTTTGTTATTTTCGTTTAGTTAATAAAATCAATTCGATATATCACAATATGTTTTTAGCTTCACGCTGTATCCCGTATATAGCAGGGTAGGCAGAAGGAACCTGAGAATCTAGTGTTAAGACACTCCGTTCCCCACTTTCCACCGAGTTGAGGCATTGCGTGCTATATCACATTATATTTTGTAATGTTTATTAAATATTTATTTCACATTCTTTGTTTTATTCTGATTCACTTTACGTTGCTTTAATACTACTTTTTGTATATTCTTCCTTCTTCTTCTTCCTTTTTTTTAACTTCACGCTGTATCCCGCATATAGCAGGGTAGGCAGAGGGAACCAGAGAACCTAGTGTTAAGACACTCCATTCTTTATCAACAATTCCGTTCCCCACTTTCCGCCGAATTGAGGCATTGGGTGTTGCGCGCTTTGCCTTGTTACCAAACCCAAGAAATGGAATATGTATTGTGTATTGTATATTCTTATCATGATAATTATTGTTATTACGATTTTGAAACGTGTCTAGAGTTCGGAAATATAAATTTTGATTCTTATAGAAAATAGGTAGGAACTAATTTAAACTATTTCAGTTTTTAGGCGTGGCTCGTTAAATTATGGATTTAATTGCCGCCAAATAACACAATGATTATCAAATTGGTAGAAAGTCAAAAAGTCAATAGAGACGAAATTCTCCTCTTTTCACGAAAATTATGGACGAATTACGAACATAGAATTTGCTTACTTAAACTTTTTATGGAGAAGGAGTGCAGAAAGCCTTAAAACATAACGCATTACAAATACCTAATAAAATAAATATTACACATATTACTTGCAGTGTGTTTGTCATATACTTTTGTGTAGTTCTAAGTCCTGGTGTGTTTTACATATCAATATAACTAAATATTCGTTATACCTACCTACTTGTTATATCAACAAGGAGAAATGGTAACCGTATATAAGTCCAATAAATAATCAATCGCTATTGTATTCATAGATTGCAGCCGACGGCGCTCTGTCACTGGGTGGCTTCAATTCCTGAATAACAATCAAGTATGTTTAGAATGAGCGCTTGTAGCTAGTTCGTATTTTCTTATCTTCAATATTCAAATAATATAATTGATTTCAAATGAAATGCACTAAATAGTAAAATTGTTACGAATTATCTAAGATTAAGAATAAATTTGTCTTAACTACAATAAATTTAAAAGGGGCCACAGAATTGGTTACCCCATTTAGAAGTTGTACAGTAAAAAACAATCGCATTGGTGAACCTTCTCCTTTTTCTGAAGTCGGTTAAAAAGACACACTATGTATTCAATTTTGACATTTTTTGACTCTGACGTTATTAAAAATATTTTGTTGACATACCTAATTAGAAACCAAATAATCTATCTGTACCTGTCAATGTATGTAAGAAATCCTTGCAATACTATTCAGACCTACTTCTTGCCGTCCGATGTACTTGAAAATTTGCACACGTGTCCGGATTTGTTGACAATATAATATACCTACCTTACCTACCTAACTTCACGCTTTCAGAGACAGAGAGAACGAAGCGCCAAACACTACGGTCCCTGCATACCTCTTTCGCCTCGTCCACAGTTATTAACCTCTTCATGCATACCCTCCGGGGGTCCTCATGCTTTTTACGTGACCTTCCTCCAGTATCATTAATACTGTGTTCTCGAAGGTCAACCGAGGTCTCCCCCTACCTCTCTTACCGCTCACCTTTGCTTCATATATCTTTCTCACCATTCTTTCATCACTCATCCTCTCGACGTACCCAAACCAAACATGACAATATAATATTTTAGTTAATTTTTTAAATGTTATTTAAGAACTTCCTCCTACGCTAAAATTTTTAGTTTCGAAAATATTTCATTATAGACTCAATCAAGATGCATGAGCCTATAGATAAGTATACTACATATTACTGAGTTCTTTACTGACAATATAAATACTATAGTACTCTAATCATTGTCAACCAAAAATTGAAACATGCATATTTCCATCCAAAGTTAACGTTCAAGCAAAATGACCATTAGAATTCAACACACGCGATATTTATCTATCCTTTATAATAGAACATATCCATGGCATGTAATTGTTGCTTATAAATAACAAGACTTTGTAGGAGGAGGCTATCGCGTATGGAACAATCGCTATTGTGGTCCGCTGCCGGCGGCAAGTGCTGCTTCGATGCCCGGCTGAGTTACGAGGATTCCGAGCTTACTTAGCTTATTTAATGACAATGTTATTGTATTTATATTGCTTAGTGTAAATTCCTTAGTAATTTTTGTTTGAATTAAATTTATGTAGGATTTTGGTATTGAGGTTTTGACTATTTGATTTATTTGATTGATTTGATTTATTATTTATTAATACGTTTTATTTTGTGCGAAATTTTATTATAAGGATTATTGAATAACATATACTACTAATTTTAGTTCATAATAAACTCAACGCGCAATACCTCAAATTCAGCGGAAACGGAATTGCTGAAAGAGAACGGAGTGTCTTAACACTAGATTCTCAGGTTCCCTCTGCCTACCCTGCTATATGCTTGATACAGCGTGAAGCTATGTATGTATGTATAAACTAAACAATATTTTATTTTCACAAAATATGTTAATTGAGTGTCATTATTAAGGAAAATTTCTAATTCAATGAAATTTTTAAAAAATTACATTTAAATAGTATTAACGAGATGTTATAAGTATGAACTTTGGCTAAGTTGCAAATAAATCCAAGCCTATCTAGAGCCCTAAGCACATGGTGAAAGTTCGCATTCGCACTCGCCTCGAGGCTACGACCTACGCTGATCGCCTTATTCTGTATTTTGTATGGACATTTAATTGTATTGAATATATAAAATTAGTTTTTCCTAAAAAACTACTTGCTTCTTAATTACTTCTAATAATCAGTTCTCTTACTAGTTTCATCGTCATTTTCCACTGCAAAAGCCTAATATATTAAAAGTCACCCTCACCTTATCAGAACAGTGAAAGCAAGAAAAGAGTTTGAGCCCACAATCTAACCGTCTAACAGAATTAGATATGATATACGTTTTAAATGATTAGCTACTTACCTCTTTATGTGGATGGTTTTGTACAGAGAGAGAAAGAAATAAAAGGATTTATTAACTTAGTCATATTTAGACTCCAATATACCTTTTTTTTTCATTGGTCATATTAGGACAGTGTGTTATTGTAAAGATTATTAACCGATTTAAAAAAAAAAGAGGTGTGAGAATTTGAATTACATACTTATTTTAAGTCATACCTAGATATTTTGCTTATGATGTAATCCCATTCAAATTAGTTAAGATCTGACGCGTAGTTTTTAAGCTAACTACTTTTTAGTGCATTCTATTTGAAATCGATTTTCTTCAATTAATTGTATCAAAATAATTTACACACCTACGGGATACAAAAAATTGTATTACTTACCAAATTATTAAAGCCTACTTTTTTTTTTTTTATGGAAAGGACAAGGCAAACGAGCGTTCGGGTCACCTGATGGTAAGTGATCCCCGCCGCCCACGGCCCCGTGTAACACCAGAGGAGCTACAGGTGCGTTGCCGGCCTTTGAGGTGGGAGTAGGCGCGCTTTTTGAAGGTACCCATTTCGTATCGACCTGGAAAAACTGCCGCAGGTAGGCCATTCCACAGTTCAGTGGCACGTGGAAGGAAATTCCTTCGAAACCGCACAGTACTACTTGTGTTTTTGGCAATTTTCGTTAAGAGCTCTTAACTTTCTTAAATAAAAATATAACTTAGATCGTCTCTTATAACGTATTTCGTATAATTTTACTACAATTTAGCCGCCCAGAATAAGTACACCAAGTGCATCACCCACAAGCGCAGTGGACAAGCGATAGGCCATTAACGATTTATTGCCAACAGATTGCTATCATTACGTCTGCCTGTGGATTATGTTGTTTGAATACGTTATTAGGACTCTTGCTGGTTTAAATGATTATATTATTTTAACTACAAACCTATATTCTAGGCTTAATTTTCTCTAGACACCGCCATTTAACCTCATGTTTTGCAAGGAAGTGTGTTCACGCTTTGTGATAAAACAAAATATTTAGGATATAACGAACGAGAATTTTTATGATCTGATTTTTTTTTAACTTCACGCTGTATCCCGCATTTAGCGGGTTAGGCAGAGGGAACCAGATAACCTAGTGTTAAGACACTCCATTCTCTTTCAACAATTTCGTTCGTTCATCTGAAATTTTTAATACCTATTGTAATTTTTGCACTCTTATTTTTATTCTCACGTGGCAAGGTGGACAAAGAGAAACCTAGTGTCTTAGTCCATTTTCTCGCGAATTTCAAACATTGTATTCTTCTTGAGTCTGGACGAAGCATGAAGATATAAATTAAATTAAATATAACGATTATCTCAAGTTAAAAATCGAACCCACAACCAATCGCTTATAGTTAGTTAAACACTATCCCACTGTGCCATGGTGGTCTCATTGATTATTGTTCAATTTAATATCCATTTTAAAAATATTTTTTGTGTTACAAAACTCAATTTCGTACTTTAACTAATTTTACCGAGAAAATATAAATATTTTGGACTAACTTCCAGAAGGAGGATGCTCTCAAAAGCTATTGAAATAGTAATAATATTGCTTTTTAATGCATTTTTCATGACATCGGTTTTTTTGTTAAAATCTTATTTATTAGGTATAAGGTGCATAAATTTGAAACTTCTACCATCGCGACTACGGTGAACACTTCCATCTATACCACGAAGGCATTTTTTTCTATAAACAAATAATAATTGACAAACAGAAAACTCAATAAGCCGACCTGATCCTGCTAACTTGATATCAGCACTTCTTTTAATTGCGATCCGATGAAGCGGGACTAATGCCGCCCTAAAACTTGGACTGCTGGGGTCGATCAATAAAACTTAAGTGACTGTTGTACTTTGCCGGATTTTCCTCCATCTATACCTTGCAAGTAGATGCTATTTATATTTACTTGGTCAATTTTTTTTTATATTTAATAAAGGAAAACAAAAATACCCTGTCGTGGCACAAGCGTGCGACTGCAAATGCAACAGGTTGTGGGTTCGATTCCCACTCCAGGAAATGTTATTATTTTCATTTCCTGGGTTTGGTAACAAGGCAAAGCGCGGCGTTGAGTTCCGCCACTCAGCACGCAATGCCTCAATTCGGCGGAAAGTGGGGAACGAAATTGTTGTAAGAGATCAGAGTATCTAACACTAGGTTCTTAGGTTCCCTCTGCCTACCCTGCAGTGTGCGGGATACAGCGTAAAGTTAAAAAAAAGAAAAAAAAAACAAAACAAAAATAAGAATCGATATTCGACTGAATGTTAGTAATGTTTTATAACTAAAAAATTGTTTCAATTAATTCAAGCCAGTCGTGACAGGAAATGCGACGAGTTGTAGGTTCGATTCCCACTCCAGGGTTATGAAAATATTAAATATTTATAATAATGAATATTTAGTATTTTCATTTCCTCGCTCTGGTAACAGTCAAAGCAAAGTGTGGCGTTGACTCACCATAACCGCCACTCAGCACGCAATACCTAAATTCGGTGGAAAGTGGGAAACGGAAATTAAAAGAACGGTGTGTCTTAACACTAGGTTCTCAGGTTCCCTCTGCCTTCCCTGCTATGTGCGAGTTACAACGTAAAACTAAAAAATATATAATTGAATATTTGAATATCAAAATAAACGCGATTATTCCACTTCAAATAGTTCCATTTAAAATAGTTACGTAATGTTTTGTTGATGTATCTCGTACAAAAAAAAATCATATGATTTTTCTCACGCTCTTCTATCAGTTATCAAATTTGTTACACACTATGTGATAAGGTCAATACCGTTCGTGATATTTTTACTGTTATGTTTCGTTTAAATGAATATATTTATCATGTACTCGACCGTGACAAATTATGTAAGTGCTAAAATCATTTATAATACAATAAAACTCTTTTATGTTATAGATATGATTATTTTATTTTTATTTATTTACCTAAGAAATATAGTTCTTGCAAATATATATATTTTTAAACAAGTATTCTAATAGGTAGAATCATAAAATACCCATTTTTATGGCAAATGAATCGGTGAGTGTAGAAACAACGTAAGTCCGGATTTTCAAATTTTGGTGGTTTTTCTACTCAGCGTGCATCTTGCCTTTCTAAGCTAGTTTAAATCGATTACGAATTTTTGCATTTTTGTGACTTACGTTGTTTCTGCACTCACCGATTCAAATATTGAAGGAATTTTCATTTTAAAATAGATTTTTTTTTTTTATATAAAATGTCATTGTCCTTTTTATTATTATTAAGCTCGCCATATATATAGGTACTAACAGTATGCGTCCGTAAATATAGTATTTATACTATTACGATTATTTCCATTAAAATAAAATTTCCAATAAAGCCTATTCAAGTAAAAATAGACTTTCTATAAATGGGACATCCAGTGACAGACATATCTAACCGCGAATAGCTGCACTGAATACTAGAAAGACTGTTTCAGGCAGTCGTAAGCGAAAAGGTCTAACTCATATATGACAGCAAGACAAATTTTATATTTCTATATAATTTTATGAAGCGGATTAAAAATATTTTAATATTTTTACATATATTATTTTATTTTACAAGAAATATTTCATATTTAATTTTATCCAAAAACAAATTCAAACAGCATCGTCTTATCAAAAGTTGCTAAGTTTTTAGGTTGATAAATTTATAGTATAATATTTTTACCAATAAAATCTATATTTCTGAGATGAGTTAATATACAAGTTATGCCACTTTACCTGCATCCTCAGTTACAAGTTGGACAAACATCAAATGCTAACTGTAATGAAATCTCAGAACTCCACAGGAAGATCGCAAGTGTCCGGTATTTAGAGTACTTCCGCCCGGATCGCATTCCTGTCACGTCACTCCCCTCTTGAAATGAACAGATATATCTATATCTGACATACCTAAGTATGGCATTTAATCTTCATTTTGTCCAGATTCTTTTTTGACTATAATAGAATTTCCAGTAGTATAACTATAGTAGTTTTAAATCTATTGCTTTTTACCGTAATCCATTATTTTCTAAATTTACTAAAATATCCTACAAGGGCAAAGCGCGGCGTTGAGTTCGGCCACTCAGCACGCAATGCCTCAATTCGGCGGAAAGTGGGAAACGGAGTGTCTTAACACTAGGTTCCCTCTGCCTACCCTGCTATATGCACGATACAGCGTGAAGCTATGTATGTATATATCCTAAAAGGGCATAATGTATATATCGTAAAAAGTTACAAAAAGATTATTCGCAGTACTCTTGGTTAGTTATGTGAGATTCTCTTAGTAGGTTTCAGAATTAATACAATTGCTGCCTGTAAAGAAAAAATATTAATTAAAATTGTATAATAATATTTTTATATAATTCAAGTGATATATTAGAGTTTCAACTTTATTAAAATTTCTCTTAACTCTAGGTTCTATATCCACACTGGAACTCTATATGAGAGATGCGCAGATCTAATAAAAAAGAGAAGATGGAAAATAAAAAAAAATTGTTTAATTTTAAATTGAACTAAGTATAAGTGTAAAGTGTATTATTACAAACACAGTTTTACACCAGTATGTAAATTTAGTCTTTAAATAAATTATTAGGATTTTAACAAAAAAAACCGACGAGAAATAAAACACAGTAAAAAGTAACGTTATTACGAATATCTCAAAAACTATTCTTTGGATTTTAACTAACTTTAAATTGGGGGACATTAGAAGTATGATATATGATAGCTTGTATCATCAAAATCGTTTCAGCCAGCAAGATTTTATACAGCAACACACATAAAAAAGCAACCGAATTGACAACTTCCTTCTTTATTGAAAATCGGCATATAAATAAAAAGTAAAAACACAATGACAAGCATAACTTTATCATAAGATAGATAGCTCAATATAAACCTATCTCTATATGAAATCAGTACGATTACAAACGTGAGAGCTTCCATACAATTAAGCACGACACGAGGAAAGCGCAAGAAAAACCCGACAGTTGCTGTCGCTGAGTAAATCGAGTCAGGTGGAAAAGGTCGGCTGTATGAAGTAAGCCTTCTCGCATGAAACAGCGGTAAGCGATTTTGTTTTAAATATAATATTCTTTACTTATTTATCACTTAACAATGTCCAAATTCGGGTAGAAATCGGCGGAGTGTCTTGACACTAGATTCACTTTGACTAGCCTGTTATTCGGAATAAAGAGTGATGGTATTTTTTTTATTTATTTATAAAATTTACTTTCTAAACAGATTTTTTTAGTTTTTTACGAGCGTATTTAAAAGTATAAATGTTTTTTATTAAGAAAGTGCTTAACTTAGGTATATCTGAAAATATATAATAATGTATGTATTTTATATAACCTAAAATATTACCCCATATCTCAACGTGGGCAGTATAATTAACTGGTTGTCAAAAGCTATGTTAACATATTTTCATTTGTATTTACGTAGTGTCTCAGAATTCCAAACAGGAGTGTTCCCTCTCTGTTCTCTCTGTCACTAAGTACTGTTGACGTTGATGCGTGAAATAAACAGTAACTTAACAACGTGATTATCCTTTATATAAAAGTGTACCTAAGTCAAAAATACGTGTATAATGTTTATTTCATAAATTTAATACATTTCTAATATATTACTATAAAAATATAAGTTTTCTGCAACCTTTCTCTATGTAAAATTCATCTGTGCCAAATTGCATGCAAGGCTTCGAAGGATTATGAGGCAAACTCAAAAAAAGAGTCAAAATAGGGTGCAAACTTTTTCCTTTGAAATAAATATTTATTTTTATTACAACAAATATTTAGCACTATAACCACACCGTAAATAAACTCAAGACATGTCCTTCAGACATTAAGCGATGGGGTGGAGAGGACACGCCAGGGCCGGATTGCGATGACGTATTACTATATAAATTACCAACATATTTGTTACGTACGTGACTAGTTTGACAGTGGCAAAGATTTTTATATTGCCTCAGGTGAAACGTCTGAAAATAGAGCCATTATATTTTATTTTGTTTTTCTTTGCAAAGTAACAATTACTGTGCGAATTTGAATTTTACATCCTCAGTACGTGTCAATAGAGAGGGTTTCGTTAATACTGTTTTAAGGTAATTAAATCGTTTTTATATTTTTATGCGAATTTCTTATTTTTTTTTCTTTTTTTTTAGCTTCACGCTGTATCCCGCATATAGCAGGGTAGGCAGAGGGAACCTGAGAACCTAATGTTAAGACACACCGTTCTCGTTCTCCATTTTCTGCCGGATTGAGGCGTTGCGTGCTGAGTGGCGGAAGTCAACGCCGCGCTTTGCCTTGTTACCTGACCCAGGAAATTAAAATACTAAATATTGTTTAAAATTTTACTACGGTTAAGTTAGGTACTAAATATTCCATTACATTTTATCCCATCGGAACAGAAAACCTCCTGTATTTAAAAATATAGGGAATGAAATCTGATATGTCATTAGGTACATATAGATATAACGCAGAATGCATCCAGTTAAAGCATACTAACTTTACCACGATAATATCTATTAAAAAATATATACGAGCTCGTAAATAGCCTAGACCTATTAGAATTAAAGTTACTAGACAGGTAATCCTGACTTCTACATAAATCTCCCCACTCAGAACCCACCAAACAATATCCACCAAACAATCATAACTTAGTAACAACTCAATACAACATTTCGCAAAGTTTCCACAAAGTTGGCGAAACGCAAAGAAAACATAACCATTAGTTCACTTATAATTACAGTACGTCCCGCTTGGGACATATGGCGTGACATCGGGAATTCGCCGCGTGCGCTGAGAAAGGTAATTACAGGCGCTTGATAGACGGACCGACCCTTTTCTTGTTTATATTTATATATACATATATTCGATTGATGATTTTCCGTTCTTAATGTTTTCTTTTGTGTTTTAACATGATTGACAACAAATTACTTTCAACAGTATATGAACTAACCTCACAATAAAAATTTTGTTGATTTTGAAAATAATAGTAGTAATAATTGTTTTCGCTTGTCGTGGCGCAGAGGCACAAGCGTGCGACTGTAAACGCGACAGGTTGTGGGTTCGATTCCTACTTCAGGAAATGTAAAATTTAGTATTTTCATTTCTTGGGTTTGGTAACAAGGCAAAGCGCGGCGTTGAGTTCGGCCACTCAACACGCAATACCTCAATTCGACGGAAAGTGGGGAATGGAGTGTCTTAACACTAGGTTCTCAGGTTCCCTCTGCCTACACTGTTATATGCGGGATACATCGTAAAGCTAAAAAAAATACTGTTTATGCCTTTAAGAATATTTCTTCATATATTGATTGCAATACTCGTAAGAATTGCAGTTTGTAGCTGAACTTAACGAAGTTATTCGTCTAGATCTTGATTTATCATACAAATAAAATAATATATTGTAAATATAAATATTCTCTAGAATTTATCTTAAACTCTATACAATTGGACAACTACTACACTACACTATATACTACACATCAATAAAATATTATGACACCTATGAAAATCAATACGATTATCGCCTGTCGAACGCCTGTCGTGGCGCAGAGGCACAAGCGTGCGACTGTAAACGCGACAGTTTGTGGGTTCGATTCCCACTCCAGGAAATGTAAAATTTAGTATTTTCATTTCTTGGGTTTGGTAACAAGGCAAAGCACGGCGTTGAGTTCCGCCACTCAACACGCAATGCTTCAATTTGGCGGAAAGTGGGGAACGGAATTGTTGAAAGAGAATGGAATGTCTTAACACTAGGTCCTCTGGTTCCCTCTGCTGACCCTGCTATATGCGGGTTACAGCGTGAAGTTAAAAAAAAAAGTAAAAATCAATACCTTAAAAACAACCAGCAGCCCTTCAAATCCATAGACATAAAATTAAATAAAACGTGTTAAAGTTAAATGATCGATCGTGTAGATATCACAGATAATAAAATTAAATTTATCATCAATACAATTGTAATTTATATGAAGAGGCTAAGATGGGCAGTGAGTACGCCGTATAGTTTCGCAAGCGCTCGTGACGATTTAGCCAAGATACCACCAGTTAATAGCTTAAAGGGTTTTAAATAACAATATGGCCACGCCCACCGCTTGAAACGCATATCTGAGTAATCTTTCTCAGGGATGCCTAATGGTTAAATGTTTCGATTAATTGAAGTTAGTCCTTTCAAGGCTTTTTAGAGATTTTATTGGTTTTCCATGGTAACATTATGGGGAAGACATTCTCTTTGATTGCTACATCGCAAGTTAATTTTAATATATGTCGTGTAGATACTTATGTAAAAGTTTTAGAGGTAATTAAACCAATTTATTGTAATTTAACTTCTTATACATTAAGGCCTTGTTTCTATAAAAAAAAAGGTTGAAAGCAATTATTAACATTTTATGAAAAAGAAAACCGTTTTTAATTAAATGCCCTAAAAATACAATTATTACGAATAACTCAAAAACTACTTGTCCGACCTTACCTAAATTTAACAAAATTCAAGCTCTAGCTATGATACAAAAAAGAATCATAAAAATTGCTCCACCCATTAAAAATATATGCGGTAACACATACAAAAATACAGTCGAATTGAAAGAAGGCCTTCTCCATAGTGGATTTTTGTATTATCATACTTACAATTATCAATAAAATTTTATATTTCCAGTCAACAACAAAGATATTATTTATATCGATTAGAATAATTCTAGTTCTAACATTACAAGCTTCCAACTCCAGGATAGTATTCCGTCAGTAGACCTATTTCAATCATCACCTACATAATATGAGGAACACTAAACGTTCCTTCGTACTCACAGCTATCTAGAATTATATGACGTTTATTTTCAATACGTCTCGAATTCTAATTAATTGTATCTCAGATGTAGCAAACGTTCAGACTGAGCCCGAGGCCTCGCCCACGTGCGGATGCGTTGTAAGTCGCCTGTCTTACGGGGCTTTTGGACACAGAAATAGATCTGGAAAGCTTTTATTGTAATATGTTAGGTTTTCATGTTTAACATATAAAATATTTATATAAAGTATTGTATGTTCTGTAATATATAGTGTAAAGAAAATAAAAATGTTATATATTTATTCTATTCTGTGAAATATTTGTTGAACTATCAGTAAGTACATTAAATATGTAAATTGTAGAAGGTTAGGGTAAAACGGTCATTCGGTTTTATAAATTAATTATATTTCACCGAAAAGAAAGAGTACTCGAAGAGACAGCTTTTCAACTCGTAAGTTCTAACACGTAAAGAACGCAGTATGATGGCGGTAACCATTTTATAGTAAAAGTCAAAGATATACTTAATATAAAGATGTTGGGTTTTAGAGCACAATCAATTGACTATCATAAAATAATTTGACATTTTAACAAGCCAGTTAACCAACTATAAAATCAATTGATATTCCAAACATAAATCAAAAAATCTTACGCCAATTTCTTTTATTACCTAATTCATTTTATTTTATATATATATATATAGTATAGGTATATATATATATATATATATATATATATATATATATATATATATATATATGTTTAAATATTGTGTTGCACTTGAATTAAAATGATATGTATTTTTTTAATTTTGAATTTCTATACATTAATTGAGATTCTTTAATTGTTCCTGATTCACCTAAAAATTTTTATATATTTATTTCGTTGCAGCGCCGTATACTATTTACCCTCACTATGAATGATTAGCACAATTTGGTTATTGAAACTTTAAATTTTATAAAAATGTATTAGGCAATTTTGAATTGATATTTGACATGTTAAATATAGTTAAAAATATATTAAAGCAAATACTTAAAAATCAATGATTAACGTGCGTTTACACAAAAGTATGTCAAACACATAGTTGTGTGTGTATATATATATATATATATATATATATATATATATATATATATATGGTATATTTAATACTTTCTTTAATAATATTGGCTTTCTCTCCATATAAACTTTAACTGTGCCAAATTTCACACTCCTCCCATCCACATTATAGCTGTAAAAAGAGGTCGAAAAGCTTTCCTTTGAATAATTAACTATTATTTAACGTAGTGGTTCATCTTTAAAACTGTCAATTTAGTATATATTTTGTCGCAATAGATCTGTAATTCCATTTCTACTGTAATAAACGTATTGAATATGCCCAAATGCCCCAAGCACCTACAAAGAGTTACAAACAGCAACGACACGTGACATTTAGGAATCTAACAAGAAAATAATGGCACATGGAAAGTAATTTAATGGATACTATAAAATAATATACACATTATAATCTAAATATAGGAAATAATATTTATAATAAATATTATTTTGAATTTTTTAATGAATCTTACTTATATCAGTTTATGATGGCTCATGACTTTACGTTTACCTAGTAACGCGTAGGTCAATTTTACACAAACTAGTGTCACCGTTGACGTTGTAATAACGCGCGTTGTTTTAGCAATGTAATGTATATGTCACTTTATACAGACATGCATGCCAAACCATGGTAGTGAGTGTAACATTTATTTTATTCATTTAATATACTTTTATGCATAATTTTAAAAATTGTTAGCATTTTGTACTCCTTCTCTATATAAACTATGGGAGTGTGCTGCTCATGCTCCTCCGTCCGCGTAATTTGCGTAAATAGGGGTAAAGTTTTTGCTTCATGTATTTATATATAGATGTATATATCAAAAATAGATGGTAACAGAGTGTAATGCTTTTTATTTTTTTTTCCAAAGGAATTGATACAAATATATGCCAATGATTTTATGGCGCCTTTTTCATATTAACTTTTACTACGCCAAATTTCAAACTTCTACGTCAGGGTGATTCTCGTAAAAGAAGTGTTTTGAACTTTGCATTATTTATGTCTATATATATTAATGGCTTCACCTGTATTTCTATCTATTAACGCTAGAAATTGCAACAGTATTTAGATCTATTTATTGTCATCTGATATAATAGAATATAATAGCATATTTGCATAGCATGAACCTGGTGTCCTTGCCAGGGTAACAAAAAGCACGAGGAAATATATTAAAAGGTATTTCCTTTTAGTTACTTTTTTACATTAATTCGTTATATGATAAATAAAACTTACAATTATATAAAAATTAATAAGAAATAACTACATAAATGATAAGAAATAGTAGGCATGTTACATTAGTGAACTTTGAACCAAGGCGTGTCCGGGTACACCGCGAATAATAGAGGCCCTACGCTTGGCGGACGCAGTGCAACCTAATAATTTCTTAATGTCATGCGCTTTGAAGGGAATTATTGTTTTGTATTAGAATAATGGTGTGCTCAGAT
This sequence comes from Philaethria dido, assembly GCA_033558755.1. Classification (NCBI taxonomy): domain Eukaryota; kingdom Metazoa; phylum Arthropoda; class Insecta; order Lepidoptera; family Nymphalidae; genus Philaethria; species Philaethria dido. Next base: position 148,140 of record JAKGSA010000459.1, read on the forward strand.
TGTTAAGTACAGATTAAGCAGAGCCGTTCTAACTGACATATTATGTAGCGAACTCGGCATTCTATTGTGGAACATCACTGCCGACCGGCCTGAGGGCGACCACTAGCTGTACTAAGCTTGTTGCTTATATTCAAATTTCTGAATAATTATTGATTTATTTTCTATTTTCTTGTCTACCTGAGCAACTATTATAAAGCGACAAAAATATATATAGGTACATATGATTACCAATTTAGAGCTAAAAAGTAACATATTCGTAAATGAGGTCGAAAGAGGTAAATATAAGTGAAGCATTTAATTCTCAATGTCAGTCTCAGTCTTAAAAGGCGCACAAAACTGCTAATCGGCACGTAGGTTCTTTTATAGCAGGGTAGGCAGAGGGAACCTGAGAACCTAGTGTTAGTGTAGATACTCCGTTCACTTTTAACATTTCCGTTCCCCACTTTCCGCCGGATTGAGGCATTGCGTGCTGAGTGGCGGATCTCAACGCTGCGCTTTGCCTTGTTTCCAGATCCAGAAATGAAAACACTAAATAATATTTAAATTGTTATTTCTTAGAATGGGAATCGAACCACACCACTGGATCTCAATATTTACTTCTCTCAAAGATTCATTCTCACAAAGCTTTTGTTTGTGTGGAAGGTGGTGATCAGAGTAATTATTTTTTTGTGATTTTTACTTTATATAATTCAAAAGATGCGCAAAAATAGATCGTGGTTCATGCATATTCCCGCGTAGGAGAATAGTCAAAGAGAACTTAGTGCCAAATAAATTCAATATTTAAATAAGTAATATAAATAAAAAGATTATCAGCAATGCTTTTAAAAATGATGTTTTATGGATGCTAATATTAATAACCATAATAAATTGATCAACAAATAAATAAAAAATCATAAAACGCTGAACTTTCACTAATAATATCTTTAAAGTATACTCCTTTGTAGATATTAACACAACACATAACACCACATAACGCAAAACCCAACCAATACAAACCAATATCAAGTATCAAAAAACAATAATTTAGAAATCGCCTATATGCTATAATTTGTAATGCTATTTGCTATAATTGGGTCACAAAATGTCAAACCAAGCGCCAAGGCATCCAGGCGTCACGACCGCTAATTATTTACCGGTTGAAGTAAATCGCTACTGTTATTATAGTGAAGCGAACGAATCTCTCTGCGACGTGATAGTGCAGTTGTAATAAAGAAGCTGTCTATTGGAAGCGTGCACTAAATCGGAGTCATTGATTTTGTCGCAACACTAGTTGGGTTTGTTGGTTATGGTTTTTTTTATTTGTTATCTGTAGTATTTTTTGTTTGTATTTTTGTGATATTATGTTGAAATTATGATATTAACCCAATAATCATAACCTTTCTCAATTAAAAAAATATATATTTATATGGATATGTATTATAAATAAATAAATAACTGAGATTTTAACTAAAAAAAGCGGCTTCAAATAATATGAACTAAAAATAAAATTATTATGATAATTCAAAAACTACTCATCAGATCCTGATCTTCTTTAAATGGGATTACATCTGAAGCCATCATATAAAAAATGTTTTTACTCAGTAATGAGCCATGCAGTAAAACATGTAAAAATGTTACAAAATATTACAGTCGAATTGAGAAACTCCTTCTTTTTTTCATGTCAGTTAATAAAACGAAGAAAGAATAAAATTAACCTTAAAAATTATCAGTAAAAGCTTATTATGACATACAATGGTACTTTCTGATTTCTGATAATAGGATTTTTCGAGAAATATCACTCTCATTCTAAGAATGCGTTGTGTTATTTCCATTTAAAATAACCTTATCCTACTAATATTATAAATGGATATTATAGGATCACATACTCTGATCCTCATAGACTTAGATGAATGTTTGTTACTCTTTCACGCAAAAACTACGTAATGGATATACTATACTATGCTATATATACTATATACATTTACTATGGATATATATACTATATACATTTACTATCCTATGGAGTTGACATTTTACACAATTTTTTTTTGTTTACTTCACGCTGTATTCCGCATATAGCAGGGTAGGCAGAGGGAACCTGAGAACCTAGTGTTAAGACACTCCAATATCCTACAACATTTCCGTTCCCCACTTTCTGCCAAATTGAGGCATTGCGTGTTGAGTGGCGAAACTCTACGCCGCGCTTTGCCTTGTTACCAAACCCAGGAAATGAAAATACTAACATTTCCTGGAGTGGGAATCGAACCCACAACCTGTCGCGTTTACAGTCGCACGCTTGTGCCTCTGCGCCACGACAGGCGTCATACACTAATATAGAATATATATCAGAATAATAAATCTGCCAAATTCTATAAAGATTTTTTTGATAATTTGAGAATAATATGACGTTATGTAATTAGTAAAAAAAATAAATAATTTCTATAATATTATTTACATAGCGAATTATAATAATACGACATTTAATATAATTAAATGACACATTCAATTAAGTCATAAAATATTAATAAGCAATTAACGACTTGTCCTTTACGACACTATAGAGATAAGAGATAAGAGTCTATAACAACCGTATTTTATTTGTTTCTTAATATATGTGACGTACGCTTTGATTTATATATTATAATGGTTTAAAGAAAACAAAATGTTTTCTAAATAGCATATAGAATAAAAAATATAGGATGTGACAAAATTACAACATTAGGAATTTGACATTTAAATGGCCCTGCTTTAGCACTTATACCAGTGTACGTTGGAACTATCGATTTAATATATTTGTTTCATAATAGTAGACTACAATTACTACTTACACATCATCACATTAAATCTTAAGCTTCACCATGTATCTCTCACATAGCAAGGTAGGCAGAAGGAACTAGAGTACCTAGTGTTAAGACCCTCCGAGGCCTTTCGTGGCGCAGAGGCACAAGTGTGTACGTAAACGCGACAGATTGTGGATTGAATTCCCACTCCAGGAAATCAAAAAATTAAATGGTATTTAGTGTTTTCATTTCCTCGCTCTGGTAACAAAGCACGGCGTTGAGTTCCACCATTCAGCACGCAATGAAGAAAGTAGGGAACGGAAATCAAATGTCGAATTTAATACAATTATGACTATAAAATGCGAAATGTAAACAAATTCAGGAAAAACATTCGTCAAATAAAAAAAATAATAATAAAAAAAAAACAAAAAAGATATATAATTTTTAAGATAATATAGTAAAATCGGACACATCAAAGCATGTCGTGTTTGCTTTCAAACGGTTATGCATTTACAGAACCAATTTTATGTTAGCGATATAAATTTTTGTAATGTGTGTAAATGTAATCACCACTAGTAAACCTAAATAAATAAATAAATAAATAAATAAATAAATAAAATAAAACAATTATCGACTAATATACTTATCCCATAACCCATTCTTTGTGACACTTTTATAGGCACCATTTCTTTTACTACAATAGCTTTTGTCCATATATTTCACCCCTACCTTAACCTATTACGAAACACGTACGACACGTAATAAAATAGCAAAAGAAACGGTCAGTCGACACTCGAGGGCTAAAGGACTCACTTGGTATTCGCCCTTTAGTGCAGAAGAAAAGGCAAACACTCAGCAATAGATGTATTGAGTCGCGAAATAAAATAAGGGTAGAAAGTGGAAATCTTAGTGTTCGAATTGTATAGAGTGGTTGTTACGTTTATTTTTTGATTAATATGTTTGAAATTTCAGTTTTTTTTTTTCGCTGGAATATATTTTTAATTTTGATACACTGCGTCGATATAATGTGTGTTTATTTTTAATGTGTTTAAACATACTATATGAAATTAAGCTTCAGTGTGAGAATCACACACAAAACCATCGCGTTTACAGTCAAAAGTGTGTTTCCCCTTGTGTGTCACAAAACAAGGGAAAGACAACATACATACGAAGCCTTAGTATACAAATAGTATTCAAACAAAATCAATTATTTCCAAACCTTCCAGCAAGCTCAATATAAAACATATAGAAAAAATCCTAACAGCAGCTCTTACAAATACTAGTGAAGTGGACACAGTAGGGTTGGCCACAGGTGCTCGTGCTTAGAAAACTTTTCAAATATTTGCCTTGGTGGCTTTTCCCATGGATTTGTACGTTTTCCTCTAAACGTCACCGCCGATAACCGTACAATTTATTCAACAGAGCGGATCAAGTATGCTTTGAAACAACAAAAGGGTGAAATATTTCACAAATATTAGGCGAAAACATTTTTCAAGTTGACTTACGAATTGTAAAGGTTGTCCTTTGTATTATGGTATATTAGGTTATTTAATAAAAAGTTTTGTGTTTATTTTAAAATCCAATACTGATAGTAATTGTTGAAAATTTGTATTTATTTAATATTAATCTTTCATTCAATAAAACATATTTATCTACATATAATTGAAAAATAAGAAAAAGAATAATTGATTAATGCATTCCTTTCGGTTTCTCTTGTTATAGATCGGTAAATGTCTTGTTATAGATAACATTAAAAGAACGAAACCGTAAAAACTAAGAAAATCCTTATTTATTTACTTTTTTGATATATTCAATTATTAAATGAGCTTTTCGCGATTATTACACATATTAAATGAAACTATTTTAACCGGAGTAATCGCGTTTATTTTAGTAAAATATATTCGAGATATATTATGATATATATATATTCGAAATAATTTTTTGAAAACCCGGCGTTTCGAACACTTTACAGCAGTCCGTGGTCATTTGATACATTTTTTTTTTAAATGTATTTTCGAATACTAAATATTTTAGTATACGCGATAAATTCAGTTAAAATAGTTTCATTGAATATTCAATTATATTCTAAAAATATCCAAGCAAAACAAAAAACACAGATATTAAATCAATCATCTCATAATTCTTTACCAAAATATATCATTTCCTTGCCATGCGAAATTGGACATACTTACTCGATTATTTGATTGTTCAATAATACGTAATTCGATCGAATTACAACAAATCGATTTCCTTGAGGCAACGTCACAAATTGGGCAAAAAATTCCGAATCGTACAATTAACGATACAGCACTTGCTGTAATAACCGTGGGACCACGGTGCGTTTTAGAGTTAAAATAAAAAGCGTTAGCGATATTTTATGTAATAAATATTAATTAATTTTATAATTTTACATCACTTTCTATAAAAAATCTGTTATGTTAATTATAATTACTATTAATTACGGATTGATTTTAAAACACGATGGTTGGAAGTTCGAGAGATCGCGGTCTGGTTAGGTGCAGAGCGTGCTTCCGGCTACTGGCGATCGGAGCGAGAGGAGTAGTCGGCCTACATTTCCCGGCTTAGGAGTACCAGATAACCATTCCGAGTCCCCAGTGGAACGGGAAAAGCCAAGAAAGAGAACGGAATATCACAATATTATATAGGGTGTTCCAAAATTAACGCAAGATTTGAATTAAATAGAAAATGCCATTTTTAGTCTTTTAATAGCGAATGAATAATGAATATAATAGCAAATGGCGGCAAAGTCAAATCTTGCGTTAATTTTGGGACACCCTTTATTTTGATTGTTCACACGATAAATACGGAACCAACATAAAACAAAAAAATACAATTAATTTAAAATTTGGAAATATTAAGATAAATTGTTTTAATGATTTTCACAATGTTAAAAAATATATTTTAAAATTTTTTAATAAGAACAATAAAGAAAATCGGATATAAGAACTTAAGTAAGTACTTTTGCTAAACTCGTTTTTTTAAAAAAAATTCCACATTATGAGTTAAATAAGAATGTTTTAGTCAATTCTAAATTTGTATATAGACAAATATTATATTATTAGAGCTAGTGTCCCCGTTGATGCGTTAATAACGCGTCTTAGCAACGTATGTATATGTTACTTTATATAAACATGGATGTCAAACCATGATAGTGTGTGTAACAATTATTTTATTAATTTTATATATGTTTTATGTATTATTTTAAAATATATTATCAATATGCACTCCTTCTCTATATAAACTATAAGTGTGCCGAGTTTCATGCTCCTCCGTCTACGTAATTTTCGTAAAAAGGGGTCCAAAATTTTTGCTTCCTCTAGAAAATGTCAATGTATGTACTATTTTTATATTTCGTTCCATCTCTTATAACTTGTACTACATACTAAATATCTGATAAAATGATCTATAATAAATGATAATTGTTCAAGCAGTCGCGGAGTTCGTGTTAATCTTTAATATGGTATAAACAAAAAAGCTATTTTTGTTTATATGTTTACAAATTTGGTATCATTTAATATTAATTGAGTATTTAGGAGCCACTTTCCTGTTTCTTTTCTCATTTCTCAATCTTAAAATAATCTTGACTTTTCAATTAAAGCTGGTCTTTATCATTTATAGTGTTAAGACTCTATAAATGATCACTCACTCTATTCCCCACTTTCCGCCGAAATGAGGCATTGCGTGCTGAGAGGCGGAACTCAACGCCGCGCTTTGCTTTGTTACCAAACCCAGAAAATAAAAAATACTCTAAACTTTCACATTTCCTAGAGTGGGAATCGAACCCACAACCTGGTGCGTTTACAGTCGCACGCTTGTACCTCTGCGCCACAACAGACATTAATAATAATGCGTTATTAAATTGAAATACGTTTTTATTTATTTTATAATATTTTTCCACAAAAACTTAAATACATAACCAGTATTAATCAATTACTTATATCAATTATTTTTTTTTTTTTATTATAATTTACTTATTTATGATTAACCTTTATCATCCTGGACTTATTTATGTGAAAAAAGAAACATATGACATATAAATTGTTTTAGTAGACTGTTATGGGATTATTGCTTGAGGGCATCGATATATTCAATCACCGTAAGACTGTGATAGTTATAAAATTACTATATCTTTTTTCATATTTTATAAAATTAACGTAAATTTAATTGAATTGATAATATGACGATATTTACATATTTAGTATGATATATATATTTTTGTATTAATGTTGTTTGTTTTTTTTTTTGTACTGTAATCCCGATTGTTACATGTTCATCCACTTCCACAGATTGACTGAAAGAGATCTCTCACAGATAAGTCCACCATAGTAAACTAAATAATTGTATATACTTTCTCCCATGTATTTTTTTAGTCTTCTTTATTATATATATAGAATATAAAAAAAAAATTGAACATAGTGCATACACTTCAAACAAAATCATAATTTTCGTACAGGTTTTTATATCGCTTACAATGCTTTGTGCATAGCGAACCAAATTTATTTAGGTAAGTCAATTATTTGTACAAATATAGCAGTTGAAAAACGGGGTTCGTAACGATCACCATGGGTTGATTTATCCCATAAACTTTTATAAATAACTTATTAAGCTTCTCTATCAAGTCCAACTTATTTCTCAGTAATTGAATTGAAATTTCCTTACCATATCAATTTGTTAATCTATAGACTCCAAATTCGCTAATAATGTCACGTGATAATATCTCGATGCATTCGCAAGTTATTTTTATTTTTAAATCTTCTATCAAAAGATCAAAAGTTAAGGAGAATGGTTTTTTATACATACATAGCTTCACGCTGTATCCCGCATATAGCAGGGTAGGCAGAGGGAACCTAGTGTTAAGACACTCCGTTCCCCACTTTCCGCCGAATTGAAGCATTGCGTGCTAAGTGGCGGAATTCAACGCCGCGCTTTGCCTTGTTACCAAACTCAAAAAAATGAAAAGAATCATTTCCTGGAGTGGGAATCGAACCCACAACTTGTCGCGTTTACAGTCGCACGCTTGTGCCTCTGCGCCACGACAGGCGTTATGGTTTTTTATATATGTTATAATTAGAACATTTATTGATAGTAGTAATCTGTTATAATAAACATTTTAAAAATCGTATTACAAAAAATTTCTTCACTTACCCAATAATAATAAATCTAAGATCTAGAAATAGTAAAATATTATTAATACAAGCAATCACTATTAGAGGTCACTTGAAATTCTCACGGGCACTCCCAGCGGCGCGGCACTTTACTAATTTGTCACATTAGCCAATTCTAACTTAGGACATACTGTATAGTTACGTTCCTATATTAAAATAATCGATATTTATCATTAAATTATCGATTTAAAAAAATGAATTTAGCAAAAATATAATTCATAGAGATAAAAAATGTATGTATATTAGTAAATTAATAATATTATTTGTGTTATTGTTACGCTAGTTAAGCTTGCAAATCGTTTTTTGACGTGAAAGGTCAATGAGGAATTAACAAACGTACAATAATATATTTATATTGTAATAGGAGTAAAAAACAAAATATGCCTTTGTGACTTGTTTTTGTTATTTAGCAAGCATTATTTTCAAAAAATCGCAAAAAATGAAGAAAGAACTGAAAAGAAAACCGGAAATTTTCATTAAATTACTTACAATTTATGTACCGCTAAATACATCGTTGAAAGGTGTATCTGATAGTGTACGAAGGGGATAAAAGCATCAATTTCACCACGTACAAACAATTATAGCTCGATGAATATTCAATCTATATGAATTAGCATTATCGTAAATATCGACAAGTTATTGCCGTCACTAAAACCGGTCTCAGTTAAGATAAACATTATTACACGCATATTTTGTAATAACAGCCCAGCAATTTTCAGTTTTTAATGATTTTAACACGATGCGAGCGGTTATTTTATGATAAACTGTATAGTTTGAATTTTATGTGAATAATATATTCAAATAATGACAATTGAAAAATATTAAATAATGAACCTGTCATGGCGCAGAGACACAGAGGCCTGTGACTGTAAACGCGACAGGTTGTGCGTTCGATTCCCACTCCAGGAAATGGAATTTATCATTTCCTGGGTTTGGTAACAAGAGTTGAGTTCCGCCACTCAGCACGCAATGCCTCATTCCGGCGGAAAGTGGGTAACGGAGTGTCTTAACACTAGGTTCCCTCTGCCTACCCTGCTATATGCGGGATATAGCGTGAAGCTATGTATGTATGTATGTTAAATAATGAGCTTTGATGTTTAGATATATTGAAAGTCAATGTCATAATTTTTTATCGATGTAAATAATTATTCGTTTTTTTTGTGCAGTCAATCCAAGCAAAATTATTTTTTACAAACAAACCAAACCAAGCCAACAACAGGCGTTGACTTCCATCCGTCATCACACAAGATTTCATACGTACATATGAAGATTGAAGATTGTGTGACATCTACATATATACATGAAACAATAAATTTCTAATTCTCTTTCACAAAAAGTTTATATAAAAAAGAAACCCATTTTTTAAAATGGGTTTCTGCATTTTTTTGCAGAAACCCATTTTATAAATTATTAATTATGTAATAAAATTACAGTAAAAGAAAAAAGTATATATGTTTGACGTATACTTACTTTGCAAAAGCGATATATACGTTTCTGAGGTAACATATATGTCTATGCAGCAACGCCTCTATAAGTATACACAAAAGTGTTCTTACATGTCAGTATACGAATAAACTTTTTTTTTATGGATAACGAATGACAAACGAGCTGAAGGACCACCTAATAGTAAGTGGTTACCTTCGCCCATGGACATCTACAACACCAGAGATGTTGTAGATGCATTGCCAACCTAGAGGATACAGATGGAAGCAGAGGACAATGTAGTAGTCCGCTATCGGAACCACCAAATTTTATGGAAAGGATGGGTAGGAAAGAGGAAAACCTGGCTTACATGCTATCGAACCAGAACAGATCATAAGACATTTGGCGGATCGTCTTTGACATGATAGTGGTCGCGAGCCAGACGGAGGACGAACCTCATACCACCAAACAAAACTTACCAAACCTTTAAATCAAAATACAGAAAGACTATTTATATTATTTCATTATAAATTCATATTATGGTATAGAAAGAGAATAAATTCGTATCTATTAGTTCCCATGCAACTCACAATCAATATAATTAATTAATGAAAATGTCATTGCCATACGTCTTTAGGCGTCAATAGAGCGTAGACCTTAGACACGACTACAGACTATCAAAGCATGTAATATAATTACTCACGTACATATATACATATATGTTGTAATTCGAGAACTCTCATGGTACTTGCTTTTAAACATAAGGTAGCAGATTCAAATTTGGCAAAATTGAAATGATGAAAAGAAGGGAACGAAAATCTTAAAAGAACGGAATGTCTAGGTTTTCAGATAACCTCTGTCGTCTATGTGCGGGATACAGCGTGAAGCTAAAAAAATGGCTATAATTGAATAGGGTGAAGTAAAAGGTCATTAATACATAGATTAATTAAGCAATTATTAATAACACATGTAGATGGGTGTGCAGATAACTTCCATTGATAGTCAAGTCTTTGTAGAGAATTGAAAGATGCTTGTCAAAACATTACCTATTTAGCGAACAGACGCATAATTTTTTATGTTATTAAAAGTTATTATTTATATTACAATAATTTATTTAATAAGCTATTAAAAATATATGTAGAAAAATTATTTCACAGTTTCTACGGTCGACAAGTTAGTCTTGATTGCTCTCAACGTTACCCCCGATGTAGGAAGATAGTTTCAAAATCGTTCCTTAGTCACTAAACCGAGCCGCTACATTACCTCCAAATGGCCGTTAATATGAACGTGGGCGATACTACTAAAATTTTATGACAATTTATTATATTAAATCCTATTTGACATAGATCTCTATTAAGCACGCGAAGCTTAAAGGATTAATAAATCAAATGTGGTTTACCTGTTTTCGCAACATAACGATAGCTTAACATATCTTCCTGATTTCACTTTTTTCACTTTTCCAAATATCTCTCTTACGGAAAAAGTGACTGTTTTATTACTAGAAAGGGGTTACCTCGCACGTCTATATACATATAGTAAAAAAAATTGCAGCATATGGGACTGCTACCCACCACACCCAGTCCCTTTCCCCAACAGAGCATAAAATACTTGAACTCCATATAAAATATATGCGTAGGTACTTAAAATATTAATTCTAATACTAAATAGAGAGAGAGATTGCTATCTAAGCTTTACGATTTATATTAAATTTTATGATTAATCTTGTTGTAGGTAAAGCGGCATTAATCCACGTCTAACCTATTCAAATTTGATTATTTCTTGTCTATCTGTGACAAAGATAAGGTATACTTGACATTTATATGAAAAATCCCTCATTTGAGATCAAGAGAATCATAAATCGACTTCATCTGTAGGTACAATAATAATCGATGTGTATATGTTTATTCGTCTTAAATATTATAAGCAATTTCTTGTATTTTTTTATATATATTTTTTTTATTTTTTTAGCTTCACGCAGTATCCCGCAAATAGCAGGGAGGTAAAGGGAGCTTGAAAACCTAGTGTTAAGACGCTTCGTGCCCCACTTTCCGCCAAATTGAGACATTGCGTGCTGAATGGCGGAACTCAACGCCGCGCTTTGCCTTGTTGCCAAACTGAGGAAATAAAAATACTAAACTTTTACATTTCCTGGAGTGGGAATCGAACCTACAACCTGTCGCGCTTACAGTCACGCGCTTGTACCTCTACACCACGATGGGCGTTAAATTATTTTCTATTCATTATTATCTATAATAAACTAATACTAAAAAACATTCCGTTCTCAGCTCTCCGCTTTCCGCCTGAATTCGAGATATTACGTGTTAAGTGGCGGAACTGAACGCCGCGTTTTATTTGGCCAGAGCGAGCAGAAAGACGAAAATATTTTAAATATGATTATAATTTAATCATTCCTCCAGTCCTCTACATTCCTAGAGTTTTTCTTTATCTCTCTTCCGCTTTGTAAGGATCGCTTTTCATTTCATTTAAAAAACATGAAAGGAAAAGCGATCCGATCATAATCTTTAATTCTTTAGGCATTTGAAAACGTACATAATAGAATAATGGTATTAAAAAAATATCGTTTCTATATAAACAGGAGATAAGATACTGATAACAAAAGGTCAAATTGTACTATAAAATGTCAAGTTACTGTTTAAACTTGTATTTTTTCTAGGATAATACATTTTTTAATATATTGATTTATTTAGCATTTACGTACTTGCTTGAACAATGTTTGAAGAATGTTGTAGATTTTTTTTGTGGACACTATATTGTCCAAAGTTTTTACTGACAATTCAGGGGTCCATCCAGGCTTCACGTGGCGCACCCTGGAAGCAGCTAGACCCGGTAACGTAGGTCCTAGGCTGACTGATCCCGTCCCCAAAATGAATCAGAATGTTCAATATGGGCAACCGCAGTGTTGACTGCCAAAACATCAATTGAGCATTTAAATTTATTGACACAAGGAAGAATTCATCATAAATAATCATTTAGACCAATTTTTGTTCGGATGCAGTAAATTATACAATTTATTTTCAATAATCTGCTTATATGTAAAATATTTTAACGTAAATCTTTCACAATCAATTAGCTGCCTTTATTAAGTTTTCAACGACATTCGTTGCTTCTACTGTTCACCATTTTTATTAATACGTCCTTATGTTGTTTGGTGCCTCCGTCTGGCTCGCGACCACTATCATGTCAAAGACGAACTGCCAAATATCTTATGATGTGTTCCGGTTCGATGGCATGTAAGCCAGGTTTTCCCCTCTCCCACCTATCCTTTCCCCAAAATGTGGTGGTTCCGATAGCGGACTACTACATTGTCCTCCCCTTCCATCTATATCCTCTAAGTTGGCAACGCATACAACATCTCTGGTGTTGTAGAGGTTCATGGGCGAAGGTAACCACTTACCATCAGGTGGTCCTTCTGCTCGTTTGCCATCCTTTATCCATAAAAAAAAAAAAAAAAAATTTACATCATTGCGTAAATAGGCCGATTCTCACAAATAGTCAGTATCAATAATCATTATCATCCAAGTTAGTCAGTTCAAATGCCCCCTTGGGCCAGGATAATATTAATACTCAATAATTAGATCAGACTTTACTATAGTTAGAGTAAAGCAATGGACTTCGTCATCCAGCGACTAATATATGTGAGACCATCATATACTATATATCATTATATGATGACTAAATTACACAAAATCTTTATAAATTATAGCCGCTCTTATTATGATATGTAGCTAGGTAACTATAAATTATAACTTTAGTAGCTTTCCACCCGCGGCTTCGCCCGCGTGAAATTCGGTTATATCGCGCGATATGATAAGGAGTATCCTATAGTCTTTCCCAAGGTCTAGATTATTTGTCAAAATTGGTTAAGTGGTATATGTGGTGAAGTTGTAAACAGTTTAACAATCTTACATGATTTTATGTTTGACAATAAGGAACTTCCATACAAACTTTCATCCCCTATTTCAACCCCCTCTGTCATTTTTTTCGCGATAAGAACTATCCTATGTCCTTTCCCAAGTTTAGTTCTACCTTCATACCGAATTTCATCAAAATCGGCTCAGTGGCTTATGTGTGAAAGCGTAACAGACAGACAGACAGACAGAGTTACTTTCGCATTTATAATATTAGTAACGATTTAGATCCGTTCAGTAGTTTTTGCGTAAAAGAGTAACAAACAGACCTCACAAACTTTCGCATATAACATTGGAAGGATTACATCAGAACTAAAACGTCAATAGTGTCACATCCACAACCAAGTCAACTGCAAATTCATCTAATTTATGCAAATCGGTACAATAAAACGCAATACTCATGCATAACTTAATAAAATCCGTTAGTTAGGTAACAAACATGATTTAGTAACGTATCTATAAATGTCCATGCTTAAATTAATATGGATAAACATTGAAATTGAATACGAAACGAAAGTGCTAGTTATTTTATACTAAATTGCGTTAAGAGTTTGGCTTTCTAAAATCGACGTTGATTAAATGGCAACGCATCACTTTGGGTGTACGCAACTAATTTGGCAGTCTGACCCCGTTTTGATAACATTCTGACAGAAATGTTCACGTTACATGGCTTTAGATACGCTTCTGCTTTTAGCTTGGCTCTTGGGTAATAAGCTTAATGGCTCTAAGTCGTAATAGAACATCGTCTTACTAATAGTTCATATTATGAGGTAGTTGAATCTGCTGGTTTTTTTAGGTTACCAATGACATAGAGCTCGAAGGGGTACTAACAATCGATTTGCAAGTAGCTTTTTTTTTAACTTTACACTGTATCCCGCATATAGCAGGGTAGGCAGAAGGAACCTGAGACTGTAGTGTTAAGACACTCCGTTCTCTTACAACAATTCTGTTCCCCACTTTCCGCCGAATTGAGGCATTGCGTGCTAAGTGGCGGAACTCAACGCCGCACTTATTTGCAAGTAGTAACAGTATATATTCGCCTTTCTTTTTGAAATTAGAAAGAACTGTAGAATTTTTAGTTATTTTATATAATGTATGTATATTATATCCGTCCAGACGTAAGTAGGTGGACAAATCAACTTACATATACCTTTTTAAACATTAATATTGCTTTATTTATAGAGTGAATAAATAACTAAATCAAAATATTAAAATGAATCAAACATTTTCAGGTTAGAGTATTCAAATGACAAAAAAAGAATTTACGGATAAAAATTATTTAACTTAAAAAGTATGTATTGTTGATATATCAACTTATTCACGGCTGGTACGTACATCTATATATAAATAGGGAAGCAAAAACTTTGGATACATTTTTACGAAAATTATGCGGACGAAGGAGCATATATTTTGGCACACTTATAGTTTATATAGAGACGAAGTGCAGAATGCAAACATTTTTTTTAAATAATGTATAAATTATTAAATTAACAAAATAAATGTTATACACACTACCATGGTTTGACATCCATGTTTATATGAAGTGACATATACGTCACTACGCAATGCGTTATTAACGCATTTACGAGGACACTAGTCCATATAAATAAGCGAAAAGTGATAAACGTTGTAATATTACTAAATTATCTCTTTCTTTAACTTCACGCTGTATCCCGCATATAGCGGGGTAGGCAGAGGGAACCAGAGAACCTAGTGTTAAGACACTCCATTCTCTTTCAACAATTCCGTTTCCGCCGAATTGAGGCATTGCGGTTTGAGTGGCGGAACTCAACGCCGCGCTTTGCTTTACCAAACCCAAGAAATGAAAATACTAAATTTTACATTTACTGGAGTGGGAATTGAACCCACAACCTGTCGCGCTTACAGTCGTACGCTTGCGCCTCTGCGCCACGACAGGCGTTTTAAATTTCGATATCTGCTTATGTATTAGGAAGTACCTATTATACACGACTAATACCACGATAAATGTAATACATTTCAAATAGCAACAAATTACGGTCCCTTATTCTATTGTTCATAATCATCTGGGTTTAAAGATTATCAAATCACCATCTAATGAGTATAAACATTTGGACAATAAAGTTCATGCTGTGCTTACATTAGTTAATAATGGCGTGACCGCTTGTTATTTAGCAGTTCTTACAGTTCAAGGCTTAATAAATCTTATGAGCACGATTATTTATCATCGCCATGGGACATTTTTGTATGCACGCGACGATTGTGATATCAGATCACATCATAGAATAGAATAGAATGTTAATGATTGCACAGAAAACATGAATAAATAACACAAGAAAATAAAATGTATGGAAAGGTGTTGTGTATGTTTCAAGCAATCCTGCAGAACCTTTTGCAAAGAAAGGTTTAATAGTGACAAGAAAAGGCGAACACATCGTATGTTTAAAGGGAAGTCTTAGAAGCCTCTCATTTACTATATTATTCTAGTTAAATTAAAACTAATCCTTTTTATTTTTTTTTTCATATTATTCTGCGTTCACCATTTTTTATTTTATTTATTAAGAATTTATTTGATTAAATAAATACAATATACAATCATCTTGACAATTGTCTTAGTATTTAGTTAGTATTTTTACTTTATTAATATATGGTTTTTTTTTTTAATTCAGATTAATGCTACTCGATTATTTTGTGAAATTGATTATCGTGTAAAAAAAAAATGGTATATTAACGAGAAAGACATAATCAATACTCAATGCTTCAATCAATAGGTTATAAATAAAGCTCTCCCGCTACTTAAAACTGAAAGATAGCGTACAGCCAAAACTATTGACGCAGAAAGCTGCAATTTGATAAGTTATTTCCTTGGGAGTGTAGGGAAACAATTAGAGAATTTTTCGTTAAGCGTTATAATATATACAATTTGGTCAAAAAAAAAATTTAACACAAAAAGAAAGCAGACTTCTAATAAAACGCACTAAAAAGCACAATTAATACAAATAACTAAAAAACTATTCGTCCGATCTTAACTAAATTGAGCATTTAAAAAGAGATCACATCAAATATACTAGCTATCATATAAAGAAAAAATCATGAAAATTGGTTCACTCAGTACAAAGTTAACACACAATAAAAAAAATACAATCGAACTGAGAACCTCCTCTTTTTGTGAAATCGGTTAAAAAAATTTGTTCTTTAATTACCGAAGCAAGAAAACACGAAAAATATATATAAATTCTTAAAAAAAACATTATTAAATCATTCTAACATCTATTTAGCGCATAGCAATTATCAGAACGAGTGTACACGCTTGTTTATACGCTCGCAATGTTAATGTCCCGAGGTTTGACCGTTGATTGAGAGAATTACCCGTGATTATGCCCCTAGGTCACATAGATTGTGGGTAACAATTATATTATTGTTTTTAACGACAATTGTCGTGAGATATGCCTAAATTGCTAACGTATATTTGATTTCATGTCGTGTTGTAATTGGATTGATGTGGGTACTTAGATTTGTCAACTTTCTATTCACCTATATATTTTTTCTTATTATTTTGTCTTATATCTTATAAACTGCAGCGTTGAGTTCCGCCACTATTAACTACCATGCAATAACTCGAATTTGGGCGGAAGTCGATGTCTTGACATTTGGTTGCTTCTGACTATATTGCTATCCGGGGGATAAAGAGTGAAGCTAAATAAAGTCTTATTCGCATTTTTTTGGGAGAAATTGCTCGTTTCTGTTACTGTCTCCTGCTAGCTGTGGGTACAGGTTAAAATATTGATTTATATTTTGATATATAGCATTTTCATGTAGCTAAGATAAAAGTTGCGTAGTTGTATCAATTGTAATCTAAGTCCGTGAATTGAAATATACATGGTTTTCTTTGAAACATGAGAGATAAAGACTAAATATGTAACATAATTGTATAATTAAAAATAATTAATATTTGATAAATACTTGGATAATATACATTTTTTTATTATTTCTTTAGTGTCCCTAAAAAAACAACTATCATATCCTTAACAATATTTCTACATTGTTAGTGGAAAATTTAATTAGTTTACTAATAAAAAAAATACAATAGAAAACAAAAAAATGGCCATCAATACGAAGAAAAAATAAAAAAAATAAATAAACAGCCATCAAACAAATACACTAAAATCTATTTCATAGCTCGAGCTTCTTGAAAACACTTAACATTAACCACCTGAACTGAACTTTATGGCTGATAAGAACTATAAAACGTATTTCAAAATCGATTTGAACAACGCCGCAACGACATAGGTTTTATCGAGTCGATCTCTGATATAATAAAGCACAATACACACCCACTCATAATTAAAGTAATAAGTCTCGTTCTCACCGACGATAGTTTGCACAATGCGCTTAGTCAGCCAATGTGGGTACTTGCTAATGTTGTAACTACGCCACTTGACTCGCCCGTGTCAACGCACCTACGCTTTGAATTCGATTGTCATAGATTCAATCTAAAAAGCAACATTTATCAGATGTGTAAATGTTTTGTAATGTGTTGATATCGATGTATTAGATTTTGTAAAAAAATAGCAAAAATACAATAAACAGTAGGTACAAAGCTTTGAGTTCCTTTAAAAGCAGCGTTGAGTTCCGCCACTCAACACGCAATGCCTCAATTCAGCGGAAAGTGGGGAACGGAATTGTTGAAAGAGAATGGAGTGTCTTAACACTAGGTTCTCTGGTTCCCTCTGCCTACCCCGC